>BMAC01000116.1:673107-711394 GCA_014905375.1 Phtheirospermum japonicum
ATAAACATATCTAAAAAAAAAATCAGATTTGTTACCATTTTATGATTTTCGAGGTGAATCATAACCTCGAAAATCGAAGGAAGAAAAGATCACAAAAAAAATCTTAACATATCCAAACAAAAAACAGATCACAACAAAATTGATCTAAAACATGTCTGAAAAACAACAATAACAATATTAAAATTTTGCATATTTTCATTATAAAAATAAAATAAAGTCACAAATCCGAAAAATAATAACAACGGTGTTAAAAACAGTTTGTCATGAATCGAACCAAGAAAATTAATAAAAATATCTCATATTTCATACCATATGTTGACTTTCGGAACCAAAATCTGTGCAAATTAGAATTATTTAAAAAAAAAATCCAAAAACAATATAAATCTGCAAATTATAATCCAAGAAGATCTGAAAATTAAATAAAATAGGGAACCAAAATCAATGGATTTTCATTAAAAAAAAAATCACAAATCCATACAACAAATGGATCATATCGACCAAAAATGCAGTCGTTTTCGTCACATACTGAACGACAACGACTACCACAACCACAACAACAACGACAACAACGACAACGGCAACGACAACGACGACGACCACCACCACCACCACCACCAACAACAACAACAACACCGACCACGACCATCACCACCACCACCACCACCAGCAACAGGTTGAATTTCATATATAACAAAATATTCTACCATTAAAAAATTAGAGCTTCCCCTGATCAAAGCAAAATCAAACTTTAAAAAATGAAATTAGAATACAAACAAATGACCATTTCTACACATTTATTACATTCAATAGAGATTTTGTTTTCAACTTTTATTTAAAAAAATGAAGATAAATATGAGCTCACCATAGATTCAATAATCCACCAATGGATGTCGAATCTGATTCTGCCTTTGGCAAGGGAGAAGATGACGAAGCATCATTTGAAGAAACCTAGGAATCCGACTCAAAGCCCGATCAGACCCACATTAGCAAAAAGCCCTCTTCTTCAACACAAATTCGCGACTGAAGAAACAATTTGCCATGGAGAACGTTAGGTATCGCCAAATATATTATTTGGTAACTTATAAAAAAATAGTAATTTAATCTTAATTTTACCGGAAAAAAATAAAACTCGTCGGATTCTTTCAATTTCCGACGATAAATGTTGATTTTGACCAATTTTGACAAATTCAATACTGATGTGGCACAAAAAAACTAACATTTTTATTTAAAATTAGGAATTTATTTTAAGAATGTAACATTATTTAAAATATAATATTTACAAAAGATGAAAAATATATTATAAAATCTAAGATTCTTTAAATATGCGAAAAATTATTATTAAATTATAAATTAAAATAAAACTTGAAATTATATTTTTTAAAATATTTATAAAATCAAAAATAAATATGGAAAATTACTTACAAAAAAATTTGAAAATATTTTTTAATATTTATAATAATTTTAGGAATTATAAAATAATTTTCTAGATTTATCTTAAAACATTCTCTTTCATATGAAAATCAATTTCTTCTATAATTAAAATATTTTCTAGGTTTTTTTAATTATGTATTTTAAATATTTTACATATTAAAAAAATCATATTCTTAATAAATATTTTTTCATATTTATTACTAATTGTTTTCACATACTTCAAATAATTTCAAATTTTATAATATATTTACGCAGATTTTTTGATTTATTTTTAAATATTTAAAATAGACTTAGTTTTTAAAATATTTTCCTAGACTTTATTTTAAATTTATATTTTAATAGTATTTTTAGCTATTTAAAAATAGTCTCAAATTTTATAATATATATTTCATCTTTTTGTTAAATTTTGTAATTTAAATAGTTTTTAAAATTATTTTAGAATTTTAAAATAAATTTCAAATTTTTAATAATTTTTTTTTTATTTTTTGTTATTATTTTTTGACAAATCAGCGTTGACTTTGTCAAAATTGGTCAAGTCAACATTTTTTCGCTGGAAATTGAAAGAATCCGACAAGTTTTCTTTTTTTCCGGTGAAATTGGGGTTAAATTGCTATATTTTTATAAGTTATTGGACAAATCTGCCACCAATTATATTTAGTGGTATTAAACTGCCACCACCCCTAAGTTACTGGGCTATTTTAGAATTTTGCCTATTTAGAATTACGTGAATAGTAAGAATTAATGTTTGTTATAGGACTCATAGTGTTTTAAATGTCAAATCATGTTTGAAAAGTGGATGATAATGTATTATTATATTGTATTTGATGTCAAGTCATGTTTTAGTGTATTATTATATTGTATCTAGTAATATTTAATTATTTAGTTGTAAAATATTATTATTTGATAATTTGATTTTTGAATGTTAAAACAAACGGATATTCATTTCAAATCTCGAATCCGGTATACCGAATTCTACCCCAAACTAAGTAGCCAGAATCGATGGCCATGTGATTCTAAAGGGGTTTGCGATTTCTACCATAGGGAACAGATGAGGAAAAGTTCTATTTTATTCCTAGTAAAAAAAATTAAAAAATATAACATTTTAATATGAACCACCCTAGATTGACACATCAGTTTCCAGAGTTACCAGATGAGTATACGTGTCATTCAAAACAACCTCTAATTGACACATAAATCAGTGTGTCAATAGTATTAACAAATATGTATGATTCAATTAATCAATCATTAGCCACTCTTTATTGAAGTTATTGTAAAAGAAGAAATAAATAAAAGGGTGGGAAATTCTCGATAGGAAATTAATAGGGGTTAATGGGGTACTTCTCTCTGTATATTATTACTAGTTTAACTCTCGTGCTGTTACACGAGATTTATCAAATGATAAATATAAAAATTATTTGTGATAATTACATAATTTTAAATCTAATAATGCAAAAAACTTAAATGATGTAGTTCCAACGTGCCTTGTAACAATTTCTAATCACTATTTATTAATTCTTTATTATTAATTTATATTTTAATATTTAAATTAAATTCGTTAATAATTTTATGTACATACATTTAAAAGATATCACATTCTCAACCCGTGGTTAATATCTATTTATTTATTATTATTATTAAATAATTTTTATTTTAATATTTAGATTATTTTTATTTATAATTTTCAGTTACATACTTGGAAAATTAAAAAAAAAAAAAAAAAAAGCATATTCTCAACCCGTATCGCATTTTACCGAAGCCTAACCAATATATGATAATAATTATTTTATTATATAAATTTATGTTTTTATGTGTAGATTGAAATCGTCAATAATATTTACATACATACTTATATTATTGCAAATAACTCGTAATTTATTTATATAAGCTACTTTAAACTCTAAAAAACTATTTTTTTTTAACTTATTTCGATTATTTTCATAATCAATCTTTTTTGCCAATTAAGTAATTTGTCTTTTAATTAAGATAACTAATTTAGATTATTTGTCTAATTATATATTGACTTATATTGGGAGAATAAAAGGAAAATACCAAACTAGGTAAAATATAATTAAGAAAAATTAATTAGGTATATAAGCTCGTATGACACAATTAATGAATATTTAATTAACAATTGGGGTATAAATGAAAATACAAGAATTTAAACCAACATTTCATGAAGTAACTTAGAGTACAAATTTTGACACTCCATTCATTTATGAGTTCACCCCATTAAAAAAAATTCACAAAAATGTCAAATTACCTTCCAAATCCTAAACACCCCAAACACATCATTTTCTTCAACCCTTAACCACCACCCCAGTTGTTTCCATCACTGTCGCCCATCATATATCGCTGTCACCGAAGAGGAAGAAGAAAAAATGGTTATGGGTGGTTAAAGGTAAGTGACGTATCTGAACGACAAAGAGGAAGAAAAAGGTGCAAATATGGGGGTGTTCAATTTTGATTTTTCAAAAAAGGGTGTTCAAATTGGTTTTTTGGACATGTGCTTTTTTTTTTAATGACATTTTTTATCTAATCTTTTTTTTTTCAATGGCACGTCAGCTATGGAGAAAACGTTACTTGTTTCTTTGTGCGTGTTTTTTTTTATATTTCAATGGCCGACTATGGTGATTGCACCGACTAAGGTGGTGGTGGTAGAGGAGAGAAGTGTATTGGGAGTATAGTGATTTTGTCATTTTTGTGATAATAAACTTTATTAAGTGAATTAATAAAAAGAAAGCATAAGAAGACTATTTTGACCATAAGGAAAACTCTTTTTTCGTATTAGAACCATAAGAAATACCTTTGTTTACACATAAATTTTATAAAATAACTACTATACCTATTTATTTAAAAATATCATTAAATTTCACCCCACCCATGGATATTAATAATTTTACGATTTCTGCTTGATTTATTTTGAGGTCATCCACATAGACATATAAGAAAGAAGGAAGTCACTCTTATACTTGTGGAAACAGAAGAAGGTTTCCAGGGAAACCAAGAAGATTATGGTCGAAACAAAAGATCAGGAACTGTAAAAAAAGGACAAAGGACGGGGTCAAGCCGAAGCTAGGGCTCGTTTTCAAGCAAAGAAAATACCAACAGGACTCCAGCAAAAAGAACTTTCAAACGAGCTCACACCAGAGCTAATGAAAGTTTTGAAGACTGCAACTTCTGGAAGTGTAGAGTGAGAGGGCATATTTCTACAGATTACCCGAAAAATAAAAAAAGAGGAGTTAGACAGTTCGAGACAACCCAAGAGTTCGAAAAAGTTGTCTATTATAAAAATCTAGTACATGCGTATCAACTTGAGGATATACCCTCGGATGAAATATAGCCTAAAGATAGAAGTTAATCATATTAGGAATCATAGTGAAGGAGAATTTCTTCAACAAGTAGTTAGGGAGGATATGTCAGGATTCCTCTCTCATACGACAGTTTCTCATAAAACACTTATGAGAATAATGAAGGAAGATCCAAAACTCCAAGTGTATGAAGGATTTACAATAGAAGTAATGGAGAAGGCAATGGATAAGTTGGGGTTGAGAAACCGAAAACACCAAATTATCCACAGAATTTCCACAGAAGAATTCGCAATACCCACGGAATACACAAAAGAACAAATCGAGATGCAACTAATCCCATACAGAGAAATCCATGATATTAAGAGCGGACTCAAAAGGAAAATTGCAAATACACTTTCATGGATCCACATTGAAGCCATTAGAGTAATTATAAAATTAACTTTTAAAGGAGTTGATTCGCCACTAAATCTCGCTCTCTTTGATAAAAGAATCTCAAAGATTCTTGTCTTAGAGCGATCACATGAAATTTATTCGCTGGAAAATTCGCATTCAATGCCTACCCAAGAATTGTGTATAATCTGGCAGATCTAGATTTCAGTAGAGTTCTTACCCTTCATCAAGACTTCAAGAGGCCAGATCTGATGACGGAGGGAAATAGCCCTACTCGATTACATACACGATTTTCTATGCACTCTCGAGTACTCATCATTCAGAATTATTAATGAGAAAAGAGTTCATCTAAATAACAAGGATCTTCGAAGACATGGCAAAATCCGTCTTACCGAAGATCATGCAATCTCCAACAATGAGAGAAATCAACACGAGAATTCAAGATCGTCCTGTCCTTAATAAAAATAAGAGTCTCATGATTGAACCAAGGAGAATGTATTTCCAACAAGACAAAATGATTAGTGGACCTTAGGGGGAAGGTCCAAGAACCAACCAAAGCACTCGAGCTCCTAAAGTTTTCAAAACTAATGGAGAGTTGAAGTGCACAAAAGGATGGGAAGGTGTAGAAGTGATATTCGACATTATTTAAAAATATAACATCTTTCCTTATGATGCATTATATTACTTACAAAAACCTTCCATGGGAAGATATCAAGATATCCTCAAGATCAGAGAAATTGAAATGGTGATTGAGGGTAGCGCAGGAAGAATCCTAGAGCAGCTAACTCTAAGGTTATAATTTCTTGTGGAGCATAAACCTTGGGAAAGATTGAGATGAAATAGAGTTTACAGTAGGTGAAAAAAGATACAGAATCAGATGAACGCCAGTCCATTCTCCATATACATTCTCATTGGAATGATATATGAAAAATATCGTGCCGAATGTTTTACAGCCTGCATTGATTAAGGAGCAGGAATCTATACAACTAAACCAGATGTCTTACATAAAGAAATGGAAGAAGAGTTATCCCCAGTAGCGGTAAAAGATTTCTCTAAAAGAGTTCTCGTCCTTAAAAGAGGAATCAAGCAAGTGAAAATGATGATGGGTGGAGCAAATGGTAATTTATGGTACAAGGTCAAAACTCCACTAATCTATTTTCATGATACGGGAGCAGATATTTTGTTAGAAAATAATTTTCTATGGACATTTAAAAGATTTACGCAAGAAAATGAGTCTAGAAGGCTTATTTTCACAAACCCTTGTGATCATAAGATTATAGTCCAACAATTATGAGAGGCTTTCCATAGAAAAATGTCAATCAATCTTCGCAGTAGGCGTGGTAATGAAGGAAAACTTCATCAACCAAAAATGAAAGATCGAAGAAGGCGTGGAGAAGCAATTCTCCAACTACGAGCCTATAGTCTAGGAGGCCAGAAGGAAGAGAGGATAAAACTACAAACGATTGAGTTACTCAAAGCTAGCCTAGACACAAGCTCACAACCAGACACCACCATGGAAGAACAAGTTTCATTAGAGGATATCAAAAGAAGAATAATTAAAAAGAATTCAATAAAGATCCTGTAGCACGGTGGAATGAGAATGAGCTCAGGGCATCTTTGAAGGTGAAATCCGGAAAAGACAACGAGCTTGTTAGATACAAGTCTATCATGATGAATCAAGAAAAATCGAAAGAATACGCAACAAATACTTAAGGAACACATTGATTTTGAGTTAATTGAAGCAGAGTCTCTCCATACAGCAGTCTGGGGTTTCTAGTCCACAACCATGGAGAAATTAAAAAGAGGAAAACTAATAATAGTTATTAATTAAAAGGGAATTAATAACATCCTAGAATTTGATAGGTATTATATTTCAAGAAGATAACATTTGGCAAATTACATTAAAAATGCAAAAGTGTTTTCAATGTTCGATTGCAAGTCTGGGTTTTACTAGATTAAGGTGGAAGAAGGAAGCAAGAAGTTCACGGCCTTCTCCACACCACAAGAACACTATATCTGGAATGTTATGTCCATGGGCCTAGAAAATGCACCCCAGATATATCAATGGAATATGGATAATCTCTTTAAAGATTATTTCAGTTTCATGTTTATATATATTGATGATATACTCATCGCATCGAAGAACATGAAAGATCATTTAAAACATTTGAAAACATTCTCAAATGTTTGCCACAAGAAGGGATTAGTCCTTTCAGAAAAGAAGGCAGTAATTACTACAAGAAAAATCGAGTTCCTTGCAATAGAAATCGATGAGTCTGAAGTCATTCTACAAAATCATATTGTAGAAAAGATACAACGACTTCCAGACACGCTCAAGGATAAAAGGCAATTTCAAAGTTTTCAGAGAGTTGTTAATTCTCTTGGGATGTTTATAAATAACCTGACACATTACAAGAATGTGTTTAGTTCCCTACTAAAAAAGAACGCCGATCTCAACTGGGAAAAGGAACACCATGAAGGAATTAAATAACATAAAGAGGTTTTCAAACAGCTCCCGAAACTAGAAATTCCAAATGACAAGGATGAACTAGTTTTATACACAGATGCCAGTGATTATTGGTGGGCAGTTGTTCTTATGAAAGTAACGCCAAAAGGAGAAGTGGCATGTAGATATTGTAGCGGACTATTTTTGAATAGTGAAACAAATCGATGAAATATCAACGAGAAGGAGTTCTTTGCAGTTAGAAAAACGTTTAAAAATGGACTTTATTTCTAATACCCAAGAAGTTCATCTTAAAAATTGATAATTCAAGTTTTAAAGCCTTTTTAAAAATAAAATTGAATCTAAACCAAAAAATGCTAGATTACTTAGATGACAAGCTAAATGTCAGTTTTATAATTATAATATTATTGTTATAAAATCTCATGAAAATGTTCTTGTAGATTTCTTAACAAGAGAAGGAGGGATCAAAAATTGATTCATTCCTTAAAATGGCGAGGCATCTAAGGGAATACCTGGAGATGCTTCAATACGAGTTCGATGCATTGACCTTCAGTGCAGAGGTAGCCGGAAGGTTACAACATGCTGATCGGGAAACATCTTCTGATCGTATACGAGGTTGTTTACGGGCCAAGATTTATATAAATTCAAGAGTTGGAGGAAGTAGAATACATCGCTCATTACCTTCTATTTTCTCATAATAACAAATAAAATCTAAAAGTAAGTGTTTTGAATGCAAGAGTAAAGAGTGTTTGTATTAGTGAGTATATTTATTTTCGAGTGCAAGTCTTATCTATGAGAGGTTAAAAGGTTATCTCCTCCCAAAATGAGATTAGTGATGTAATAAGTTATTTTTCAAGTTCTTAATAAAATAAAGACTTCTGCTTCAACATGTGTTCACTATATTTTAATTTATCTTTATAAATCAAAGTAACTCGTACACCTGAAGTAGAAAACGATCAAAGGCTGTGCTGATCTGTTGCTGAATGAGTCGAATAACTTGTAGTTCAACTTTTCGAAAGAAAGTTAGGGTGAGGAACCGTCTGTAAATATAAACTAGGGGCGGTAATTTTTCGATGGGAGACGTCACGGACCATTTAACCCAGGGCAAAAAAATGTATGAAATTATAGAGATATTTTAAATTGACGGAAATATGTTGGGTATGATATGATAGTATACTACCATTATTAGAGAATAAACAAAATGGGCAAAATAAATAATAAATAACATAAAATAAAAATAAATTAATAATAATTCACGATATGTCTAATTCGTGTACATGATGTAACGTGTATCGGGTACTGTTTCAAGGTAAGTGAATTGATGAGGTCACTATGGACATTTAAGTTATTTAATTGATAAAAATATTTTTTTATGAAGGTAGTAAAGAAAAGATGTTTTGTTAATATTTATGATCAATAACTGAAAGTGCATCTTTTTTGGGACGCGTAGAGTATTGTTTTATCGACTCAGGAAAAGGTGAAGCAAATAGGATAATTATGCACCAGTTTACGTTTCCATCAAAAATCCTCCGGCAGCCGCCGGCGCCGACCCATCACCAGCGCTCATTGACCGTTAATGAAGAAGAAGAAAAGGCGGCAGCAGAGGTAAGCTTATCTTTATCCTAGGCCTTGGAAAATAGATTAACTCATACCTAGAAGGGTGGTAGGGGATTTAATTTTACTAATCAATTTGTTAATGCTCGAGTTATTCTGGTTGTCTTGCGATGAAGAGGCTCCATATTAACTTGGTTTGGCCACTAAGAGTTGGTTAAAGCTTCGGATTTACTGCCTTTTTTTATTCCAATTTCCAGTCTGAGATTTCAAAATCTACTCAAATATCCTCTATTCCGTTGAAAAAAAAAGAATGCATATGTGTGGTGAAAGTAAATTCAGGTAAAGCTTATACTAATTTTGCTGCAATGATATTTCTGTTATCATTCATTAAAAAACGAACAACTTTCAGTGTGAATCTGTATATTGTTCTGTACAATAGAACCCTATATGTGTGCCACGAAAGAAACAAAAACAAAAAAATAATTGGGTATAGAATAGATGTATAGGAATAAAAGGTGTTGTGGCTTCGAACTCTATCTATATGTTTAATGATTGGGATATATGTGTTGTGTTAATAATATATGCAGATGGTTGGGGGCGGCACTTGTTATAAGAGGAGGAGGTTGTCGTCGTCGTCTATTCCCGATGATGACATGTTGTTCGAAATCCTCGTAAATCTCCCCGCGCAAGATATTTATGACCAAGCAAGGCTTGTTAACTGGAAATGGTACCGTATGATCTACACCCAYCATTTYGTATAYGCCCATCTCCGTCATTCGCCTTACGGGCTTCTCATGWTCGCTGGGARTGGRCAGSCACTTTTCGTGACTGTGGGCCGACAGGGCCAAATCGAGACATCTAAGTTGAATTTCGCATCAGGACGCCGGGCTTGGACCAGCTGCAACGGTTTGCTTCTCTTCCAGGAAGACCTATTCCTCTATCGTATTGCAAATATTATAACAAACCAAATCTTTGTTCTCCCTCCGATTCCCCGGGCACCGTGTMACTTTATGTATAGTGGTATAGCATATGCAGCGAGCTCCATGCAGTATAAAGTGGTCGTAACAGGTATCTGCGGCGCAAACCCAATTATATTAACTGTTGGGGTTGACAACTCGTGGAGGGTCATTCAGGCYGAGCAGTTTCCTATCAAAGCTAGRATGGGATTTACAAMMKTTCCTCCGTTGATCAACGAAGGTTTCGTGCACTGGGTTACRGCTGGGTTTCAAGTCTTGACTCTCAACGTGGAGACGGAGGTTATGGCGTCGACACCTGTCCCTATCCCTATCCCTCCTGGGCAAGAGAGTTATGGACACGTCCGTACGTATCTGCCGACGGGAAGGTATTTGTCTTTATTGATTACGACTGGAGAGTCTCTTTGGGAAGTTTGGGAGATGAAACCGGAGAGTGGAGAGTGGAGAAAGATGCCCGATATAGCCTTGAGAAAGGTGCCTGGCGGCATAGGTCAAAATTGCTGCAGAGCATGTGAACAGAATCATCGCGATCACGAAAAGTTCCTTGTCCCGTGTGGTTGGTTAAAATACCCAGAGTTTCTCATCTTCAGAGCTTGTTGTATCCGCCGGCTTTGCTTGTTTGTTTGCAACATTCCTAACAAGGAAATTGACTTGCTCGACTTGCCCGTGAGTAGATTTTGTTTCGACAGACCTGTACTGCATAGGAATAGCCTAGTGTGGTTGGCTGGATGCTAATTAAGTAGTTTTGTTCCTATTTATTCAGTGTCTCTCCTAATTTATGTTTGCCGTACGTGTCTCCTTTCTTGTTTGTTTGCTGCATCCTGGTTGGAGTTTTTGATGTTTGAATCAGTGTACCGGCAGCTTATGATGCCTCTCCGTAACTGCTTTTGTTTGTTTTATTGAGTAAAGTCATAGTGAGAAGTCTAAGTTTATGGCGGAATCGAAGGTACCTTGGTTTTTGTTGATTTTAGTTTTTCTGCATCAGTAACTTGTTTTGTATCCTGAGTTGTTTTTGGCACAAACTTGTTAAAAACTGTAAGTTTTAATTTGTGGTCTCTCGTTGATTTCTTAAAAAGCAATTGTATGATTTGCAGACCCGTTCAAGTGGTTAACTTTATTGGCAACGAAAAAAATAGTAATCTAAGTACACTACTCAAATGCACGAGTATATTAACAAAGTAAAGAAGTGCCGAAATAGTAAAAACTCCAAAAACTCGTGTAGTAACGTCCGTCGGCAAGTTCTCGGGAAGCCGGCGGTAATTTAGCCCGCCCATATGCCGACGGAAATCTCCCGGCAATATTCTAAAAAAAAAAATATTTGCCGACAGAAATATAACCGTCGACAATTTAAAAAAGAAAATCATATTTATAGTTGTTGACGGAAATGTTGCCGTCGGCAACGCCGGATTTTATCTACGACGAAGTTTTCCGCCGGGAATGCTGGATTTTTTTACTGCCGAATGTACTGAGTAAAATTTGTCCGTCGGTAAACTTCATAAAACAACAGCACAACCTTCTATTTGTTTCATTCGCGCCATAACACCAAAAAAGCAAAAGAGAAAAATCGACAAAGCACACACCGGAGCATTGTCACCGTCACATATTAAGGTATGTTAGCCTTTTAACTCAAATTTAATGTTATTTTTTTTATTTAGGGTTTTAATTTGATTTGAGTTTAGAAGTTAGGTATTGATAAATTTAATTGGGGGTTCAATTTAGGAATTTAGGCTTGATTTACGTAATTGTGAATGATTTTAGGTTTAGGGTCCATTTATGCAATTAAGGTTTATTTTAGAGTTTAATTTATAATTATTTATAAGTTTGATTCGATTATAAATATTTGTATAAAATTAGGGCTAATCATGTCGTTAGTATTCATTTAAGGTTCATTTATGCAATTAGGACTTATTTTAGAGTTTAATTTATAATATAAATCTTGAATTAAATTAGGGCTATGTAGAGTTTTATTTGTAATTAGGGTTCAATTGTGCAATTATGTAATTATCATTTAAAGTGTTTGTGATGGTGGTTTTTAAATGTCGTGATGATATGTTTTGTTTAATGTATGTTATTGCCTTTTGTTATATATACATTATAATTGATTGATGTTGTGATTGATTGGGTAGACGTCGCTGATGACGTGGTGTACGGCACCGTCCGGAGGGCTTCGTCCCTCCAATAACGATTTTCAAAATTATTTTAAAAAATAATGGTGGTTTTAAAAAGTCTTAAATTGTTGGGGATGGTGGTTTTGAAATGATGTGGTGATGGATATGATGTTGTGTTTAAGATATGTTATGATTTGTTGATATTGTACACATGTGATTGATTGGTTGATATTGTTGTTTTTGAATTTTGTATGAATAATATAATAAGAACAATAGTTATTTCTGACTCGTTTAATTTGATTTAGTATCAAATAGAGAGTTTGATACTAACGTTCGAATTGTTCCCTTGTAGAATACGTACCTTAGACCCGTTTGGGATTCAGTATCAAATAGAGAGTTTGATACTAAATTTTGAATTGTCTCATTTTTGGACAGTTCAAGAATGTGGGTGTAGTATGGTTATATCTGATTTTCGATTTATGCATCTTTATTTTGTTCTCGAGTGCACTGAAATATATGTGTACTTAGAGAAATAATGGGAGATGTTGTCGAAATTTTGAACCTAACAAAAATACATATTTTAAGATAATACATACTACTAACATTCTTGAATGGGATAGAAGTCTTACCAATAATTCAAATTACTCTTCTTCCTCGTTATGCTGCCGAGATTTCGTCACCCACATTCTTTTCCTCTCACGAAAGAACGATCGATCATTCTACCTAGTATCACAAATAATTAACACCCTAAATTATAGGATGGAATCGTAGTTAGATGTACAAATGGTGAGGGGATGACGGATTTCCTTCGGATATATTCGTAAACGGGTGGAGAGTTTTGTCGAATTTGCACTCACGCATGATTCTACAGAGAGGAACGGTGCTAAGTTGAAATATCCTTGAAAAAAAATTAAGCGTAAGAATCGTAGTTACCACGATATCGATGACATCAAATATCACCTATGTGCCAAAGGGTTCGTTCCCGATTATCATGTTTGGACTCATCACGGGGAAACAGTAGATCTCGTGTCATCGCGTTGTAATTTTGAAGTTGGGGGATCATCTTCCGTCATTCCTGAAGATTCACCAAGTGTGTACATAAATATGGTGCAAGATGCTATCGGACCTAGTTTCGATATGAATGATGATGTAGAAGAACCGTCTAATCCGGAGGCGCATAAGTTTTTTGATATGTTGAAAACTGCAAAACAATCTTTGTATCCAGGTTGCGAGAAACACACTCAACTCTCTTTTGTTGCCCGCCTTGTGAATTTAAATCCAGAAAATGGCATTTCTCGGAAGTGTAATGATCAATTCATTGATGTAGTCAAAGAGGTTGTGCCTGAAAACAATAAAGTTGCAAATAATTTTTACGAAAGTAAGAAGCTATTGAGGGGTATGGGCTTAACGGTGGAGAAGATAGATTGTTGCAGGAATAATTGTATGATCTACTGGAAGGATGATTGTGAACTCGATAGTTGCAAGTTATATAAAGAACCCCAATTCAAACCCGCGAAGCATGGAAGCGCAAAACGACGTAAGTCCAGATTAGTTGTTTACAAGAAGATGCACTACTTTCCTTTGACTCCACATTTGCAAAGATTGTACGCATCTTCGGTTACAGCGAAAGATATGCGGTGACATGCTGAACACGCAGTCGACGATGGTGTCATGCGTCACCCTTTAGATTCAGAGGTTTGGAGACATTTTGATCAAACTCATCTAGAGTTCGTAGCTCGAAACATCAAATTGGGTCTATGCACAGATGGATTTCAACCTTTTGGTAGTTTCGACTCGCAATATTCATCGTGTCCGGTAATAGTCACACCTTATAACTTGTCGCCTTGAATGTGTATGAAAGAACAATATATATTTTTAAGTGTTCCTGTTCCAGGCCCCAAAAACCCTAAGGACAAGTTGGATGTTTTCTTATAATCTCTAATTGTAGAGTTGAAAAAGTTGTGGATGGATGGTGCTGACTCATATGATGTGTTCAAGAAGCAGAATTTCGAGTTGCGAGCAGCCCTTATGTGAACAATTAGTGATTTTCCCGCATACTCCATGTTGTCGGGTTGGAGTACGACTGGTCGAACTGCTTGGCCATATTACATGGAGCAATTTGATGCATTTACTCTGAAGTGTATTAGAAGAAAATCTTGGTTTGATAACCAGCGGAAGTTTCTAAAATTTAATCATCACTTTCGAAAAGACAAAAAAAAGTTAAAAAAATAGGAAGGTTGATGCTCCTCCGCCAAACATTCGTTCAGAAATAGATATATTGGCTGAGATAGATAGACTTGGGCTTCTGAAGGTCACTAAACTAGAAGCAGAATGTGTTAATGCTCAAATCGCAAAGACGAGCGGTTGGAAGAAAAGAAGTATTTTCTGAAATCTTCCGTACTGGAGCAAAGATTTAATTCATCATAATTTAGATGTTATGCACATTGAGAAAAATGTGTTCGATAATATGTTCAACACGGTGATGAATGTGAAGGGGAAGACAAAAGATACGTTGAAATCAAGAGATGGGCTAAACGCCTATTGTTTTCGTCCATCGCTTCGGGCTGATGACTCGAGAAAGTATCTCAAAACTTCTTACACACTCGATAAAAAAACAAGAATTACTTTGTGTGAATGGGTTAAGACTCTTAAATTTCCAGATGGGTACGCTTCAAGTTTGGGACGCTGCGTCGATATGAAAGGATTGAGATTTCATGGGATGAAGAGTCATGAATGTCATGTGTTTATGCAACAATTAATTACGATTGCTTTTCAAGAACTACTCCCTAATTCATTTTGGAAAGCTTTAACAGAGTTGAGTTTGTTCTTCAAAGACCTGAGTGCAAGAGTTATCGAAACTTGTGATATGGCTCGTTTGAAAAAAAATATTTCTTTGATCTTGTGTCAACTTGAGAAGATCTTTCCCCCGAGTTTTTTCGATTCAATGGAGCATTTGCCGATCCACTTACCATATGAGACAAGAATTATTGGTCCAATGCAGTATAAGTGGATGTATCCTTTCGAAAGATATCTTTGTAAATTTAAAAATAGTGTGAGAAACAAATCAAGTGTTGAGGGCTCGATAGCAAATGTTTATCTAATTGAAGAGGCATCAACTTTTAGTTCGTACTACTTAGAAGATCAAGTCTCCACTAGAAGAACAAACTTGGAGCATAATGAAGACGTTCATAATGATGGAGACGGCGATAATGAGATTCCATCATTATTATAAATTTATGGTGAACCCTTCTCATCTGTAGCAGAAAAAAATGATTATCGGATCAAGAGTTTGATGCGGCGAGAAAATACGTATTACTAAATTATGATGAACTCGATGATCTTAGCAAGTATAATTGATTATAAACAATATCTTATGTATTACTTGATGTAATTGATTATAACAGTATTTTACTTTGTTAAATATGCAACCTTTTCACGGAGGGTATTAAAAGCCAACAACCGAACATTTCAGATGAACAATTAAATGGAGAATTAGAAAACGAATTTCCCATTTGGTTTGAAAACTACATGAGTCAAATTTTGTGAGTTTGTTTATATACATATATTATGTATTTGTATTTGGATAATGTAACTTTACGTCATATATTATAGGTTCGGGATCCCTTGAATAGTGTAACCAATAGTTACATTAAGAGTTTAGAATTCGGTCCATCGCGTTGTGTGACTACATTCAATGTCTGCAAGATAAATAGATACAGACTTCACACGATTACGGATCAGAACTATCTACATCGAACATTGGGGTCTCAACTTATGGAGAAGATGAATATGACTATTACGGTCGTTTGGTAGAAATTATCAAACTTGAATATTCGGGGTCTGTAAGCACACTCTTGTTCAAATGCGAGTGGTTTGACTTGACTCCAACAAGCACGAGAGTGCACTCTCAATATAAGCTTGTCAACGTTAATCATAAACATAGATTCAATCGTTATGAGTCATTCGTACTTGCGGCCCAAGCTACTCAAGTTTATTATTGCCCATATCCGAGTTTGAGACGAGACATGATCGACTGGTTGGCAGCTTGTAAGATTAAGTCAAGATCATCAATAGATTTCATAGAAGAGCGAACACCTGAGCAATCGTTTCAAGAGGATGTTGCTGAAATGCATGATGTAATTCAATTGGAGGATGTTGATTTCCAACTTAGTGATCCACATGTCGATGATGTCGTTGCCGAACTTGTCGAGGCCAAACATGTTGATAATACGAAAAATGAGTTTATAAGTGAAGAAGAGACAAACGACGACGCTTAGTTTGTAATTTATGTCGGTTAAGGTTATAATATTATATAATTAACTAACATTTAAAAAAACAATATAATATTTTAATTTTAATTGTTATTAATTTAATTTCAATGTGTTCGAGGTCGTCTAGATGAGGGGGAAGAGTACTGTTGGTCGTTCAGGATCATCTGGTCCTTCAGGTTCTGGTCCCTCAAGTTCTCGTTTGTTCGACTCCTCGTCGTCACAACAAGTTGTGCCAACGACCTCTGATTATTTGATCGACGATTTGGACGACGTAGATCTGGATGGATCGACTCCTCCCGAAACCGTACCGGAGAGCCCTCATATTTATGATGAGTGTTGCCAACTCTCTGAAGGCATACTTATTTATATCGTCGGTCAGAGGTAATTATTATAATATTTAATAGTTTTTATTAATAATTATATCGTTATGAATTGTAAGCAACTTCTAAAAAAAATTCATTTTAATTTATATGTTTTTAGAGTGTGGAGTAGCTCTATAGATTTACCCGCGATTCTTAAACGGATCCTTGAGGCTCGTGTGCACCCCGCTTGATGGAGGTATAGGCATATTCCTCAAGATCACCGTGACACGTGGTGGCCTCTGTTCCAGGTATTTACATTAAATACAAACTTAATTTATTGAATTACATATGTTTACATTTGTGTAACTAATTACTTGTTTTATGTTGTCTTAAATATACTTTATTATAGAGTTCATATTATTGGGACCGGAGGCAGTATTCTGATGATGATATGCGCCAAGACTTTTATGTATCTATGTCTTATGCTTGGTCTATCCATCTTAATAAGTGGTGGCAGGCGTATGATGCCAGGGGAGAGATATCGTCAGCTGTCGGAGAGCAGACCTGAAGGGCTTGGCAGGAGGCGTGGGCGAGGTCAGAGGAGGTTGAGAGGTCATGGAGGGCTAGCAAAAATTGGATGAGCGATCCAGAGGGTCCTGGTACTGGGATATTTAAGTATAGAGGCGGGTCTCGGGGGGCTAATCGCATACGAGATAACATCGTAATTCATATATATAAATTAAAAACTTATAATTCAAATAATATATATATATATATATATATATATATATATATATATATATATATGATAAAATAATAAATTAATTGTTACAGTGGTAGGAGACGGGTAGGGAACCCAGTCCGTACGAGCTTCTACTGAGTCTGCATCAGAAAGGCGACGGCTCGTTTACGGACTCCAAATCTCAGCGGATAGCTGTAAGTTTATTTAATTTCTAAACTCAAATTAATTTATATATTAACTTTGTTTTTGTCATTATTATGCATGAAAACAATTAACGATTTTATTTTATCTATCAGGCGGAGGTTCAGACTACTTTGGAGAGCAGACGTGCTGCATCACAGGAGTCTAGCAACGTTTGTCGACTCGAACGACGTCTACCTCTCCGTTGTCAAGCCCAAGAAGGGTCAACGATTTGGGACGGGATCGCTCGCTAAGGAGTTCGATACAGCCTCCACCTCTACGTCATCCCATCAAGTCGATCCTCGTCTGGAGTAGCTGCAGACGCAGTTCAAGGAGACTGAGACGAGGCATCAAGAGACTGAGACGTGGCATCAGGAGGAGTTGCAGAGGTTGCACGATTCACAAGCGCAGTCTCAGGATGAGTTGCAGAGGATGCGCGAGGCACATGCGCAGGCCCAAATAGACTTCGATCAGCGACTCCAACGACAGGTTGAGGAGCGTATTAGGGCCTTGTGGGAGCACAACCTCCTCCTCCTCCTCCCCTCCCCTCCCCTCCCCCTCATGCTGATTAGATTGATCTCAAAATATTGAATTATTTTGTATAATTCATTTTGAATTACTATTATCGAATTCATTTAATTCGATTCGTATTTATATTATTTAATTTATTTTGCAATTGTATTTTTTTAATATTTGTAAATATGTGGATGAAAAGAAAAAAACAGGTTATTATTCCAATTAATAAAAATAATATTTAAAAAAATAAAAATACATTAACCGACGACTTTCACGTCCGTCAGTAATATTAAATAGTATTTTATTTATTTCTTATTTAATTCCCGATAGGCATCATATTCGTCTCAATCTCTTGGTAATTTATATTTTTAATTTGACGTATCGCCTTCTCACAAAAAATGGTGAGTTACCGATGAATTTTACCGAATGACTCAATCTCTTGGTAATTATCAAGGGACAACATTAGTAAGGGAAGGGTCCCTCTGTAAATCCCTCAATATTTCGGCGCTATTTTTAACAATTACAATTGCCTAGAAAAATATTGATGGAGTTCTTTTTCCCTCAATAATATTAGCATGAAAGTAATATGAATAATAATAATAATAACAACAACAACGATATATATATATATATATATATATGTGTGTGTGGTGTGTGTGTGTGTGTGTGTGTGTGTGTGTGTGTGTGGTGTGTGTGTTGTGTGTGTGTGTGTGTGTGTGAAGAGAGGTCCGGGGAGAGAAAAAAAGATGAGTAGGAGAGAGAAATATCACGTAAAATTGGTTTCTTTTTTTAATTGCATATATATATATATATATGTATATATATATATATATATATATATATATATATGGATTGAATTCAAATGAGAACTCCGTCATTATATGTGAACTTAGGGACTAATCCTGGCCTTAGATCTAATATTGCACAGTGCAATTATATGTCCAGGTTCATTGTGCTTTTTACACAGTACTGTAGTGTTAAAATCAGTCCAATTTTTTTTAATTTAATATATATATATATATATATATATTACGTTTTAAAACATGCAATATGTATCTTAAATTGTAGATCTTGAGAATGTGATTAATTTGATATATATTCCATTTAAAACGAATAAAATTTGAAAAAGTTATGGTTTGTTGAAGATTTGAGTTTCATTTCAAATTTTTGAATTTGCAGTTTATAGACGAAATTTGTGATACTTTTTGTATACAATCGTAGTGTTTTTTTTTCTTAATCTATTGTGCTTTCTAAAAAACAATGTAGTGCTCTTTGTAAACGTTGATATATGTCCAAAATACCATTTTTAATTAATTAATGTATTTTTTTTTACATTATTACCATGCTGACATGTCATGATCTCAACCATCAAGATTATCCAATCTAATGGTCAAGATGAGTCCCTAGGTTCACATATAATGACGAGTTCTCATTTGAACCCAACCCAACCCATATATATATATATATATATATATATATATATATATATATATATATATATATATATATGTGTGTTGTGTGTGTGTGTGTGTGTGTGTGTGTGTGTGTGTGTGTGTGTGTAAAGAGAGGTCTGGGGAGAGAAAAAAAGATGAGTAGGAGAGAGAGAAATATCACGTAAAAATTAGTTTCTTTTTTAATTGCATAGGAATTTTCTTAACATAATTAAGGATATATACACTAATTATTATTACTATTGATATTAATGATGATTTAGTATCTTTTTATTTGTATCCATCTAGGATTAGTTTTTTTTTTTTTTAATTATGTAGGATCTTTTTTAACATAATTATGATAGATATCCTAATTAATATTAGAAACAATAAGATCATTTGAATATATATATATAATATATATATATATATATATATATATATATATATATATAAAATTATTTATATGTTTTTTTATTTTAATTTCTTTATTATTTTATTTTACGTTTCTTTAATTCTTTTAATTGTGACTCTAATAATATCAAATTTTTCACTTTTTGCCAAAAAAATACTTTGATCACTTTTTCTAATTAAATTATAAAAATATCCGACACAATATAATTTAATATTTATTTTATTAGCTATCGATATATTATTTATCAAATATTATTACGATTTAATAATTTTCTATTTAAATTGATCTTATAAATTAGTGTATTCTATTACTATCTCAAAAATTGCGCAAAATAATATAAGTGTGAACCCAACCTCGAGTGGAATGAACACTGTTGTATCAACTATAATAGATTTAGAAAAATATTAACTAAACCCGAAACCAAGAAGGGGAATGCCGCCTCTTAAAGCAAATGTTGCTAAAGACCGTAATCTTGAAAGTATTCATACTAAACAAATAGCTCAAGTGTTGCCACTCACGTTGTCTTGTCTGTGACATTTACTGTTGGTGCTCGATTTTTGATTGATAATTACTAAAATGGTATGCCAATTTTCTAGTGCGTAGGTTATTGTGATTTATTTATTACATTCACGTACAATCCTAAATGGCCAGAGATTATTCGTTTTGTTGATAAAAGGAATCTAAATCTAGATTATCGACCTTATATAATTTCATAGATTTTCTAAACCAACTTGGACGTTTTGATAAGAGATTTATGTGATAACGAAATTATTGTGAGTGTTTGTTATTTTATTTTACGTTTCTTTGTTATTTTTTTTAATTGTGACTCCAACAATATCAGATTTTTCACTTTTTGTCAAAAATATTTTCACGACTTTTCTTAATTAAATTATACAAAGATGCGCGACACAATATAATTTAATATTTATTTTATTGGCTATCAACATGTTATTTATCAAATATTATTACGATTTAATACATTTTATTTGAATTGATATTATAAAATAAAGTATTTTGTTACCATCTCAAAAACCACGCAAAATGACATAAGTGTGAACATAGCATCGAGTGGAATGAATATCATGGTATCAACTACAATTAATTTGAGAAAAGTTTGACTAATTTCGAAACCAAGAAAGTGAAGGTCGCATCTGAAAGCAAATGTTGCTAAAGACGGTAATCTTGAAAGTATTCATACCATACTAAATAGATGGCTCAAGTGTTGGTACTCACGTTGTCTTGCCTATGATATTTACTGTCGGTGCTCAATTTATGATTGATAATTATCAAGATGGTATGGAAATTTATTGGTGCAATCCTAAATGGATGGAGATTATTCACTTTGTTGATAAAAAGAATATAAAACTAGAGGATCGACCTGATATAATTTCAATGATTTTCAAAACCAATTTGGACGTTTTGATAAGAGATTTACTTGATAACGAGACTTTTGTATAAGTTATTTTAGGTGAGTATAAAGAAATTTTATGTTTTCATATTATTTAATCCAAGAGTAATAAATTATTAATACTTGTCCTTTTAGTTTGTCATTAATTTATATTTTATGATTTTTGTTTTTAGTTATTTACACCATGAAATTACAAAAGAAATGTGTTCCTTATGATCAAAGCAAGACAAATGCTCAAATGCCGATGTTATTGATCGAATCATTTCAACTGAAATTCTTGATGAAAAATAAGATTCAAGATATCTGATTTGATGATTTATGGACTATGTGGTCATTTATGAAAATCGTCTCCTTGAATGGTTGAAGGAAGTTGCACAAACGTTTTGAGAACGCTTTTTAGGGCCATTAGATATAATGGTAAAATTATTTTGAATGTAACACCTGACAACATAATTCTCTTCTTCTTCTTAAAGTAAAAACTGGACATTTTAGATTTAAGGTTCCTTTTAATCTCCATTAAGACTCACCATGTTTGATTTTTATTGGAACTCACTTGCAGAATTAATGGTGCGTGACGTGTGCATCTCATTATTTAGGACGAACCTCTGATGATGCATAAACATCATTTCGAAACTCTTAACAAAACATATAAATACGTGATGGGATCGCGAAACAATTCTAATTGTCAGCTTTCATTTGTTGGCAAAATAATTGTTTTTGGTGGAGATTTTTTTCAAAATTTTCCTGTTATTCCAAAAGGCGTTAGACAAGACATAGTCCATGTGACGATCAATTCTTTGCATTTATGGACTCATAGTATAGTTTTGAGGTTGACCAATGAGGCTGCAAAATCTCAATTCAGATCCTAATTATGACGAATTAAAAAAAATCAATGTCGATTGGATAAATAATATAAGATTGGAACAGTTGGATGATCAAATAATGGTGTCGTTCAAATTGAAATCATAGACAATTTATTATTGAAAGATGATGGTGACCATGCTGCATCAATTATGGCAAGCACATATCCACGATTTGAAAAAACTACTAAATGTTCCGCTTATTTAGAGGGTCGTTCTATTCTTACCCAACACTTGATGTCATCGGTTTGATTAATTATATGATGTCATAAAATAATGAAAAATTAAAGTATATATTAGCTCGGATAGTACATGCAAATCTAATTTAAACATAAGTATATTGGAGGACGCCACTCACCGGAATCTCTACACCATCAAATGTTCTGATGTCGAACCATGAGCTAAAATTGAAAATTAGAACTCCACTCATGTTGTTGAGAAATATCGGTCATTCCCTTATGTTGTATAATGGAACCAGATTGATTATAACAAAATTTGGCGATCATATTGTACAACTAAGATTTTCAAGGAAGCAGTCCAGACGAATTGGTGTTGATCTCTAGAATGACTGTCACAACATCTGATCCGGGGTTGCTTTTCAAGTTCAAATAACGACAATTTCTTGTGATCGTGTCATACTTCATGACGATCAACAAAAGTCAGGACTGTCACTCCCTCATGTTGGACATTTTCTGAAGATACCAATTTTCAATCATGGTCAATTGTACGTTGATATATCAAGAGTGACCAACGGGCATAATAATATTGATCGTCGATGATGAGAATAAAGGTAGTAACGAAATTGCAAATGTTGTGTACAAGAAAATTTGTCATAATTTGTAGAGTACAAGAAAATTCGTCTAATAACAATTAATTTCTAAATCACATTATTTGAATATTTTAATACATTCAAACTAATTATGTTTATTTGAGATAAAATAAAATAAGAAATTTCTTGCAACGCACGAGTACAGTACTAATAATAATAACAATAGCCTAAAGATTTTACAAAATTATTTCTTATGTATTAGTTAAAGTTATTATTATATTATTATTTAAAAACGTATTCTAATTACTCCAAGTCGTATGATTATTTCACACCGTTTAAGAAAATATTAATTAATATAGTTAAAATATTATATTTCTATTTATGCTTATATGATTAATTAATTATTTATTCATTATTTACTCTATTCCTATAAAAAGTAATTTAAGTAAATGGAGTAGTGTGATTTTTTATATAATTAATTAGGAGTGTAAATGGAAAAGGTAGATATAGTAACAAAGTTATCACTTTTCGTGACACCCAAAATAGTAAACAAACCATCATATTTGAGATGGAGGAAATATATTATATGTAATGAAAATTATATTATATATATATATATAAAAGAAATTAGCATAAAGGAAATTATTTTTATTTTTGTAATGCTAAAATTAATCAAGTATCTCAAATTCCTTGGTAAATTAACTAGGGATCCCTAAATAATTTTAGCATAAAAAAAGTAGTTTTTTATAAATTTCTATGCTTAAAATAATGATCGAAATACATACCCTCGATAATTAGCAAAAGAGATAAATTACTTCAATAATTTTAGCATAAAATTTTTTTAATGCAAAAAGAACTTGGGGTTTTCAAATTTCCTGCGAATTTATAATCCCCAAGTAGTTTTAACATAAAATTTAATTATCAAGGAATTTTACTTTTGTGATTCATAAAATTAGTCTAAGACTTTGTTTTTACTAGTTTAATGGAAAAATAATGTTGGTTCAAACTGAACTTAAATTAATAAAAAGCAAATCAAACCAACCTAAAGCCATTGGTAACCAAGAAACCCTTCCCTTGTTGGTTTGATTATGATTTCATTATTGTTTTAACCGAAGTGTTGGTTCAGGTGCAAGCAATCAACCACATAGGAAATAAACTTAAAAGTGCAAGCATGGAACCACATTACAAAGAAATTTAATGGATGGAGGCAAAAAAACAAAACCGGGCTGACAGGGCCATGGGTCAATGGGACTTTGCTGACTT
The DNA here is from genome assembly GCA_014905375.1 of Phtheirospermum japonicum. Classification (NCBI taxonomy): domain Eukaryota; kingdom Viridiplantae; phylum Streptophyta; class Magnoliopsida; order Lamiales; family Orobanchaceae; genus Phtheirospermum; species Phtheirospermum japonicum. The sequence continues at coordinate 697,493 of BMAC01000116.1, forward strand.
CATTAATGGGCCAGGGCCCAAGTCACTAGCAAGTTGGTCCGTTCGAGTGACCCGGTCAGAATTCAGCTCTAGAGGGTGGGGGAAGGTGAGCAGGCCAAATTACTAAACAAACCACATATTATCGTGCACGAGCGATTGGAATTTCAGATACGGTGAAGCATATTCACCGCTCTAGTCTACAAAGTTTAGCCATAGTTAATAGTTCTAGAACGCAGCACAAGCATCTGATCTACAAAGTTTAACATGGTTTTATAGTCCTGGAATGCAGCACAAGCGTCTGATCGAAAAATGCATATCTGATGATAACAGAAAGCCATCAAAGGGCCCCAACTGGAAGATGGTGTCCTAATCCTTCCCAAAGTCGGTATTGTAGTGAGCACTTGATTCAAGCTTCTTAGCTTCATTCAGCTTCCTTACAGCCTGGAACATTTTCAAGCATTAGAATGTTGATCCATTTCAAAACAAATAAATTCTAGATAGATAGATGCCAACGATGCAGGATTTCTTTATGCATTTAGGAGTGTTCATTTCTCGAAAGAATTCAAATTTTGATTCTCAGTTTGAATTTGAGAACTGATTCAAAATCAAAAATAATTCAAATGGTTGATGTAATTCAAATATATAGTTTAAACATTATATTAATATAAATACCATATGCAGATAGAAACAATACAATTGGTATATTTTGTTGATGAGGAGAATTAAATAGTGTAATATAGAGTTGGAAAGTGTGAGGGGTAAAAATAAATAATAAAAAAGGGAGCATTATCGATTTTGTCAATTTTTGTGAGAAAAGGAGATATTTTCCGAGGGAAGAAATTCCAAGAACAATTACATGTGCTGCTATTTTTTTTCATATCTGAAAAATGATGGTAATAAAATTTATAACCATCCACCCTAGAAAAGCCATTCTATAATTTGATTCCAGGAAATCGAAGAATTCAAATTTTGGTTCAATGAACACCCCTACATGTTGGTAAGAAATCCATATTTGAAATAAGAATCAATATTAATATCTTAACAGAATTTTACCTTCATGAAATCTTCATGAATGACATAATCACGCTCTGCCCGAATTGCTGACATTCCAGCTTCGGTGCAGATATTACGAAGGTCAGCCCCATTAAATCCCTAAAAAATAGCATGTCAATAAAACAACTTATCACGAACATCCCTAAAAGATTTTATTATTTTATTTATTAAAAAAATCTAGCTTACCTCAGCAAGTTTTACAACAGCCTCGTAATCAATTTCGCCATGTTTGGCTATCCCAGCAGCATGGATTTTGAGAATCTCCATTCTCGACTGCTCATTAGGCAAAGGTATTTCAATTTTCCTGTCCAAGCGACCAGGACGAAGTAGTGCAGGGTCCAGAACATCAGGTCTGTTTGTCGCCATTATCATTTTAACCTGCACGTAAAATGATGCTAGTCAATAAAAAAAGATGCTTGAATTTGAGTAAATGTATCCAACATTCGATACTCAGATTAAACAAACCTTCCCAAGCTGGTCAAACCCATCAAGCTGGTTTAGCAACTCCATAAGTGTCCTCTGGATCTCACGATCAGCACTTGTTCCCTCACTAAAACGACGCCCACCAATGGCATCAATCTCATCCATAAATATGATGCAGGGCTTCAAAGTAAGAAAATGTCCTCCTTTTAATATCCATTCATATATCAAATCCAATAAATGGAAAAAAGAAAATTTGAAGTTTCATCTAATAAGACTTACTTGGTGATCGCGGGCATAACCAAACATCTCCCTGATCAATCTTGCACTCTCACCTATATACTTGTCGATAATAGCACTTGACACAACCTGCAAAGTCATTTCTTGTTATTGAAAAAAAAAAAAGGTACTTGCATAAAATGAGAATGTATGAAAGTGGTTTTCCTATCTTCACACCTTCAGGAAATTGGCATCTATGTTACTAGCAATTGCTCTGGCCAACAATGTCTTGCCAGTTCCAGGAGGTCCATACAGAAGTACACCCTAAAACAATAAAACAAGATATTAACTATAATAATAATAATAAATAAATAAATAATTAACAAAAACTGAAATATCAAAGAACCTCGAGTACTCTTTAAACAGAGCTACCTTGGGAGGTTTAATGCCAACTCTCAGGAAGAGCTCAGGATTCATCAAAGGTAATTCTATAGATTCTCTCAGTTCTCGTATTTGATCCGAAAGCCCACCCACAGCAGAATAACTTACATTCCCAGGATCCTCGTGAAGCATATTGTAAACAACAGGATCTACCTGCATTATACATCATAAATTTAAGAGTCAGGAGAGAGAGAGAGAGAGAGAAACTGTCGAGCGCATCTGTGTACCTCACGAGGGAGAGGTCGCATGATTGTCAGTGTTGTCATATCAAGAACCACCCTGGTGCCTGATGTAAGTTTATCTTTGTCCACTTTACTGCGGCATCCAACCACATATCTCGGCCCACTGCTGGCTTTGACTATCACTAATAATAGCAAAAGGCAATTATTAGAAACAGATAAGAACAATAAATTCAATCATGACAAAATCGTGACGTCAAAGTTGCAAGAGCAATTTATATTCACAGTTCTCCAAATTGCAAATGAGGATTAGAAAAAATGGAGAGAAGGGATTTTTTTTTTTTAACTGAAAATCTACTCCTAGAACAAAGAGGTGTATTTCAAAAAATTGGAAGAAAAGAAATAGATGTCATATAGTCTGCAGTTAAAACCAAAGAAAATGAAACAAATGTCTTACAGCGTTCATTATCCAGAGGCCTCAGAACCTCGCCTATGATCTGCCCAACACTCTGGAGTGACTTCAGATCATCTTCTGTTTTAGCGAATTCCTTCTTTGCAACTTTTAAGCTATCCCTTGCTATACAAATCAGATATGGCCATTTTAGTCACGTAATTACATATTACAAGAAAAGGTACATTGTAGGTGTAAAGGTAAAATCTATGTGCAAAGCTACATAGTTCGTATCAATATTGAAACCAGGGGCATTGACCAAATCCAGGACACAAATATGCAACAGAAATAATAGAAATCAAGCACATCATGTTGTCAAAATATATTCAACTCGAGACAGGTAAAATCAACAAGAACTAAATACAAATACACAGTGTGTGCGCGTGTTTTAGTGCACTGTGTGTATTTATGGAGAAGAAAAGGTAAAAGTGTATCATATTTACTGACTGCCTTAAGATATAGCACACTCTGGAAAGCTAATTTATTCAGTGTGGAGCGGACAACATTTGCTAAAAAAACAAAAATTGCTCATAGAAAGAAGCAAAATGCCTAATCTCACTGAGTAGTAATGATGGTCAGACTCCACCATAACTCAAATAGATTGAACTAATAATTCAGTTTTTTTTATTTAAAAAAGAAAAAACCACAAACAAACCCTAACGCAGCTCAGTGGAAAAGGCAAAATCGCACAGAGTAACAATGTCAGACGCCACCAAAACTCAAATAGATTGAACTACTGATTCAGTTTTAAAAAAAAAAATCACAAACAAACAAACCCTAACGCAGCTCAGTGGAGAAGGCAAAATGCCCAACCGTACAGAGTAATGATGGTCAGACTCCACCAAAACTCAAATAGATTGAAGTTGAACTACTAATTCAGTTTGGAAGAAAAAATTGAAAAATAATCACAAACAAACAAACCCTAACGGAGGTAACTCAAATCGGAAAATCTAGAACATATAATCCTCCTACACGTATACGATACATAGGTCATCGTAGATTCAGTAAAGCTGGTAAAAACACAAAACTAGATTCCATAAATCCTCTCTTACAACAATTAAATACAAAACGAACTAATTAAAAAACTACAGAAAAATAGTAATAACACAAATATACAACATAGATCGACAATTTACAGAGATATCGATAGTAGGTCAACTCGGCCATAAGAAAAAATTAGGTCATAAGAAATCGGTTACCAGATCTAACTCGACCATCGAGTTCCTTGTGATTTAGGAGCTTTTTCCGGTACTCGGCAATCGCCGTCTTACGTCGAGCAGCATCGTCGTTCTCGCTAGACATCGAACGTTTTTCGTTTCACTTGAATATCAGCTTTTTGTGGTTACTTTTTGGTTTTATAGAAGTTTACAGATTGTTCCACTAAGCTTGGCTGGCTTGCTACCAAAGAAAGAGATAATTTTGTATGAGGAGAATTAGTAGATTTGGTCTTGGTACTTATAGTGCGATATGGACCATTATGCCTTGTTTGGTTACCGAAAAATGTTGATTTATGCGCTTTGTTGATTAATCTATTTGAGCAACAATTGCAGCCATTTTATAAAATTATCAGCAAATTTAATTATCATTTGGAAAATTGTGAAATTTACTGGGATAGATTATCTTTGACAAAAAAGCGTACAAATTAGTGATTTTGATTTGTTTTTTCTTATATTTCACAACAAATTCAAGCCACGGAAGAATGGAATTGAAGAGCAAACACCGTTTACTTGTGCGTAAATAGAAGAAAAACAAAAAAGAATAAAAAGGAAAAATACCCTCAATTATGCGAAGTTACATTGCTAATATATCCCACCTAATCTAGTGACTTAGAATACATCGAACTAAGGCAAAATCAGTTGAAAATCCATGGGGAAAGCAAACCAATGCTGCTACCAAAAATTGAAGGCACCTCCTAAAAACAAAATATCTCAAAGTTACAAAGCACCCAAAGAATCACAGTCTTTCTTTGTTTTCCTACTAAGTTAAGGTGAGACGTGCACATCGAAATTAAAATTTAAAAAAAAACAAAAAAAAAACCTAATGTAACCAGCTACGCATCCCTTTTCTTTTTGCCATTTTCTTTATTGCCTTCGTCGAGCATGACTACATCGTCATCACCATCGACATCGTCTGCTTTTCTCTTAATTTTTGTGGGGACGGCCGAAATAACTGAACTAGCATCATCACATATCTTCCTCTTCTTGCCAGTTTGTGCCGTGACAATTTGCAAATCATCGTCGTCTTCAGTTGCTAGAGAGGTAGATTTGGTTGCTCCGGATGTACTTGCACCATTGTTGTCAACGGATGTGTTGCCATTCTTTTCAGCTGCCGGTGTTTGTGTCCAGCCGGTGAGAACCAATTCATCGGGTTCCTTTTCCTCATCGAAATCCTCCCTACGAAATTTAATGTATTGATTAAAGAACGTGCACAACCAATGCAAATTCAAACGGATAAGAAAATTACAATTCAGGCAAACTGTTAAATAACAAGGCCATTGATTCCCTTACAAGAAGTTTCCTTAAGGTTTGACCTAATTAAGAAAGGGAAAAAAAAAAAAGCAGCTAACATTCAAAATTACAATTGTACCCTGAGGTTTGTTTAGTGTTAAAATCAAGGAGTTGACTGAATAATTCCTATAAGTGTGTGTGGGGGGGGGGGGGGTGTGGGGGGGGGGGGGGGCTTAAATATTTTACTGCTTATTAAGAGGATAAATATAAGAGAAAATAAGATATCAGTGGTAGTTTATGTAATTTTTGAAACATAGCTGGGTTTGTAATTAGGTCAAACCTCAACAATCATTTTTGTAGCTAACCCAAAATGAAAAGCAGACAATAATTTCTGCTTGAAGTCAGGAACCAAGGACAGGGACATACATCTGCATGACTAAAAATTAGAAACCCTAATTGGTCGTCTTTTGTGGACTAGAAAATTGGATAACACCATCAAATAAAAATAGGATAAGATGCCACGCAAAACAGAACATCGAAGAGAACAAATGAGCAAAAGAATAAATTCGAACACACACCACGAGTCACATTTTTATGAATCAGGACAATATATGGTACTCTATACAGACATCAGAATTAAGAAACAGCATCGAACGGGCATAAAACAAACCTGTGCTTGATATTGATGCTGCATTTTAGCTCTTGTTGAAGATCCTCAATAGTAAGAATGGTTCCGCCAACGACTGAAGTAGGAAGCTCGGAGAGTACCTAACATAAGATGGACAAAAAAAGCAAACTTGAAAAAAAAAATAAAAAAAAATTAAGTAATATGACAGATGAAAAGACGAGTCAGACAACCTTTTCAAGATTTGCTGCATAGTTGGCAACCTCATCTTCCTCAAGATCATCACCGACCTCATAGAGGAGGGCAGAACCATGCATGATCAGAGGCAAATTCATACCAAGCTTTGCTTTCACAATCTTGTCAACAATGTCCCTTAACTTTGAACGATTTGTGTTTATCTCAAGGGTCAAAGGTGTCTAATTACAAAAATACATGTCATAAGATGCTGCCTGTTCAGTCATAACAAAATAAAGATTCCACACTACACAAATGAGGCAAAACAAGAAAATCTGACAAACCTCAGAGCAGACATAGCAAGATTTGTTTGGTTCAAATGGCTGCACAGGCATAAGAAGCATCTTTCGTGAAGGATGTTGAAGACAATAAGTCATCCTACACAAAGAATGGCAGGTTAGCATGTGAAAGTAAAGGGAATAACAAAAATGCCATGTTTCTTGATTAGCTAAGACAAGGATGTTGATTTATCAATTTCAACAGTTCCCCATAAACATCAATGAATAATTACCTCATTGACAGAAAAAAGGAAAATGAAAAGATTAGCTTAAGGAATAGGAACTCCAAAAATTATACAATACATGATAACTTTCAACATGGCCCAAGGAATTGATAAACTAATCAAATTCTTCAAATGCAAATTCACTCTTTATGTCTAACTCATTCCATTTACTTTATTAGAAATAGCAACTCTCCACTGAAATGGATCAATGCATTACTTACATTTCTTTATGCCTAATGTAGAAATTACAGGCCCGTGATTGCATTTATAGCAGAATACCATGAAACACCCATTGTTTGCCATTATATCTTTCAAAAAAAACTCTGAATTGCATATGGTAATGGTTCAAAAGACATTGTGGAAGCTAAAGATTAAGTTGATAGGACATTAAAAATTATCAAAAATAAAGTTATATTTTACTGAAAATGACAATTCAAATAAATTGACAGGATTTATGTGCCCATGCTAGCGACTACCCGCCGAGTATTCCTAAAATATTATTTAAAAGAAGAAAATGAATAATGACATCAAATTATATGAGCAGCCAAAATCATAGGAGCAAATGGTGGTACAGAAAGTATGACCCACCTATATTTATCAGTATCATTCTGTAGCACCTTAATAGCCTCGATCACAATCAACCCAGCAATGATGGCATTTGTTGTGGCAACAGCATGTACAATATTTCCAGCAACACCTTTGGCCTCAAAAAGGCTATGCAAAGGGATACCGAATGAAGAAGCTCTAATATTTGCTGCAGCAGTAACTAACTCCACAGCCAACTGATCGTCTTTGTCAAAACTCAAGTTACCAATCTCCTGAAAAGGAAAAGATTAGACGACAACACTACAATAGGGAATCACATAACCAAGGATACGTAGAAAAACTTCAGAATTTGTCTCAAACCTTTTCTCGTTCCGAAAAAAATAACTTCAGGGACTCAAGAAATACTGCTGAGTTCTCTTTTAAGCCCCAAAGATCCTGTGGATTTTTCAGACCCAGAGATGCCATTGCAGAAACGGATGACAAATCTCCAGGTACTGAACTTTTAGCTTGATTTCCATTCTGACTGATAATCTCACTAGGAATCACATCTTTGCAATAAATAGGCCTTGGCCTGTTACGATTTTTCCAAGTATCTTCATTTGCCAAAGCTAACTCGATATTATAACCGAACACATGATCAAATATCTTCCTTCCATATTGTTCAAGGTCTTCACCATTTTTGCGCTCAAACACATCTTCAATTTGTTGAGATGAGCTGGAAGCATCGCTAGAACGCACATTCAAATCATTTTCCTGACTTTTAGGCCCAAATAATTTTGCAAAAAGCAGGTCTTTCGCCCATACTACACAGTGAACAAACTGCAATTTTGAAACACATGTCACAAAAATGGAAGGGAAAAAGAGAGAGAGAGATGGAACTAAGAAAGACTAAAACCGAATCATTGTTTTTGCTTTTAATTTCTATTATCAAAATTGTAATGTTCTTCAATCTCAAAAATCAAATAGAGGTCAAGATATCCAAAAAAAACATCTACACTCCGAAGAGATCCTGCAATCAGGCATACAGGAAACAATATTTATCCAAAAGGACTCACAACTTCATGCAAAGGTTCATATTTCTCAGCTCAACACGTTATGTCAACCCAAAAAAAAAAGCTCCAAATTACTTAGGCGGCAGGAGATTTCAAATCTCATGCAAGATAAGCATGACGACAAATCCTGAGTTAATCACCAATTTTGTGATAAAAGTCAAACATAGTTCCTTAGAAGACAAGTTCCTGACAAGAAGAATTAGCATACAGATGTTTATACCTTTGATGGAGTGCTTGTGATGGTACAAACAGGGTAAGTTTTTGGAGCTGGCTTGGGCTGGCATTCATAACATTCAGTTCTACCCTTCACGTGAACAGTAACCTGCCTCCAACAACAAATAGAAGGATTAGGAAACTTTTGAAAGTAAATCACACACATGAATAATTCAATAGAAATGCAGGAAAGATGGAACTACTCAAAAATAAAAGTTGGATGATTAATAAACGGAAATAGGATGAATAAACAACTGCTTTATCCAATCACAAAGGCACTGGAGTACATTTTATGCAACTTCAATGTTGGAGACTAACGCAATGGTAATGATAGTACAAATTGAACAGAAGTGCCGACAAATTCTTGCGAGAAAACACAACCTGTCCCAGAAAGCCAGTGGTCCCACTTTCAATCAATGGCACACCAGCTGCCAAGCAAAGGCGGTTCACATGACGTCTGGCATCTAAATTGTCAAGCCCATTCAAAACAACATTAAAATTCTTAAAGAAATCAACATTGAAATTGGGATCTTTGACATTAGCATGGTATGGTGTAATGCTGATGTGAGGCCTAAATTTCAACACTGCGTCACGAGCAACCTGGTTGAATATTAATCCAAGTAATATTAGTAAAAGGTCCAAGGATGACAGCAGAAAACATTAAAGAAGCTGAAGTATCCACTCACTTTGGCTTTGGATTGCCCAACATGTGATTGTCGAAACAAGAATTGCCTATTTAGGTTGCTGACTTCAATTGTGTCCAAGTCAATCTGATTGGAGGCAACCAATACTGAAATTAATTACATCATCTACACTAGAGTATTATTATAAATCAAAAATAAGAGATGCTTCAAAGTAAACATAAATACAATGAGGCATGAGGCATAGCCTACATTTTCAAACAATTCTCAATATGAACAGAAGAAATTTGTGCAATGTTTGTATCTTATAGATTCCTTCTTCCTCGATACACAATGACTAAATATAAATTTTTATTCCCCTCCGGACCCTGCAACACCTTCAAACAGCGCGGAGTCTAAGATCAACTATCACATTTTATTGAACTACCTAAAATACTCAAAGCTTCCCAGAAGCCTTTCTTTATGTCAACACAAATTAGATGGCCTAAAACTTAAGTATCAGACATTATTTATAAAATCTGAGAACACTATCAATTTTAAGTAAGACTGAATCATTTCACTTCAAACCTCCATACACCATTAATTTTGCAATACCCTGCATCAGAAATAATCTCAGCCAGATAAGCATTTACTAAAACCCTAGTGGGTTTTAAGAAGTAACCATCTGCAGCAGCAATAGGCTCAGCCAAATAGGCATACCCCAAAACCCTAGTGCAAAATAAAACCCTAAATAATTCACGGCCATAGAATAACTTAAAAATAGCCGAGACGAATACTTAAAACAGTGGACAGCGGGCCAAAAGATTCTACTCACGATATGAATATCATTGAAGCCTGATAGAGCGAGGGTTTTCAGAAGTTCGCATCCGATACCGCCGGCGCCCACCATAAGCACCTTTGCGCCCTAGCCACACTAGATAAATTAACACTTGATTTCGAGTTGAAGTTTAAATGAAACTACACAAGCATGAGCAAAATAGACTAATTACAGTACCTTAATTGCAGAGAGCTGTTGTTCGGAAGCCATTGAAGAAACAAAAACGAGAGCAAGTCAGCGATTGACGAACGGTTATGCAAAACTGAGTGCAGAGTATTGCATATATAATGTTAAGAGAGAATAAATATTGTGGGTAATCTAAGCGTCGGGGTAGTGAATTTTTTTGGAGATAATCTTTTTGGGGGAATTTTATTGAACAAAGGGCGCCAAACAGAATATTTACTCGTCCCCTTTTATGGTAGTCCAGATCAGTGTGTTTTGGCTGCGGAAGACGGAAGGAAAATGGGAGATGGAAATTGGAAAAATATAAAAGCGTATATTATTATGAATTTTCCGAAGTTTACTTGTTTGACTTTGCAGTTGTTGTTTCTCATTTGGAATAAATAATAAGTTATGGAATAAAAAATAAATTGTATATATAGAGGAAAATAAATAATTTTAATTTTCCCTATTTTCACTAGTTTGGGAATCTTGTTGTAGTGCTCGAAACCGATTTAAATATTCTCATTATCGCTAGTTTACGAGTCGCCGGTTGTATAGCACCCAAAATCGGCAATTCTCAGTTATCCAAAACGGAGAACTCCTAGCTTGGGTCATGTTCGTATTTGCATGTAGAGTAGAGGTGTCAAAACAAGCTAAATTCCGCGGGATTGCCCGTCAGTCCACGTAAACGGACGGGTTTGGATTTTATTCTTAACCCGTTTAGTTGTGGGTTTTTTGGGCCCACCACGTTAAGCCTGTGGGTTTTAACGGGCCGAAGCGGGCTGTCCTGTCTTTTTTATTTTATTATTTTTTATATATTTTATTATAAAATTATAATTAAAATTTATATTGGTTAAGTTTGAAGGTATATTTGTATTCTTTTATTTCCTATCTGCTCGTAAGAATACTTTAAATATTATAAATTTTCCTATTATTATTTTTAACATAAAAATTAATTATTTTTTTTAAATTGAAACTGGTCAGCCCGTGAACAGGCTGCGGACCTGGATTTTTCCAGTCCGCGGAAAAACGGACCAAGACTGCCCCGTCCCGTTTTGGGACAGCCCGCGACGGGCTGACCCGTTTGACAATGCTATTTGCATGTACACGCACGGGTCATAATCTATTAACCTGAAACTAACCACATTTCATTATTTTTGTCAAATATTTTAAACCCAACTTATGGGAACTTCTACTGTATATTCACGACACCATTTTTTCACTTAGTGGAGTTTAATGGTACCATCAGATCAATTTTAGAATTTTTATATTAAGAGATTTGTGATTATAAATGCATGGGGGTTGGGGGACAAGGTGCCTTAAAGCACTGTAGACTTTTCTCATATTTATTCATAGGTAATTCGAACCCAACCGTTTAACCCGTTTAAATTAAATATTTTCACTAAAAAATTTTGAATTTTATTCACGATGGCACACTATTCAGTTGATAAAAAATAAAAAGAATATTCCTATTTACAACATACAATACAAATAAGAAAAACATGATATAATTACGTCAATAAAATAATAAAATTCTAGAATAAATAAATAAATGATCAAATTATAAACTAATATAGTAATGTCTATAATATTCTCGTCAAAAATAAAATCAAGGGACTTTATTTGTTAGGATATTCAGGTTCGACTCAATTAACCCGCAAACCCATGATATATTAATTCAAACCCGTTTATTTCGTGTTATGTTCGTGTCAGTTTCTAAATTATCACTCTTTGTTCTTGCAATATCACAATATTATTATGGATTGTGATTTTATTTTGCATAACATAATTAACTTGTACCTACTATTATGAATTGTTAATCAATTCTCCCACTAGTGATTATTATATTTAGTAAAATTACTTATGTCACATGTTTATCGATTATAAAATTAAATCATTTGAGTAAACAAACAAAATAAAGATTAATATGATCTATAAAATTGGAATGGTACAAAGAAAATTAACATGATCCCTGGCAAGGAGTGACAGGCATGCCTCGCTAAATGTTATTACGAATTATTATAGATGGAATACATATTATGCATTATTTAGGGGTTTATTAAATAAATAATATGTTTTTTATTCAAAATTAAAAAAATAATACTAAAAAAGAAAACATTGAAAAAGTAGGGCGGGACGCCATTGGGAAAGGCGTCCCGCTCACATTCTAGAAGGTAGGAATAGAAACCGTTCTAAAATGTGAGCGGGACGCCTTTCCCAGTGGCATCCCGGCCCTACAGTACATTCTAGAAGGTACAACTAAATAACCGTTCTAGAATGTGATGCTGAAATGAAAAAAAAATTAATTGACATTTTCACAAAATTAATAATTTTCTCATTTACAAATAAAAATAAAATCAATTTATTAAATTATTAATAACTAAATAAGAAACGAATAAACTCGAATTTTTACTTGATTAATGTTTCTCACAAAATAAATAAATTAAGACTTTTTTTAACATAATTAATAATTTCATATAAATTTTATTTTTCACATAATTAAGAATTTTACACAAAATAAATCAATTTATATAAAATAAATCAATTGACATATTAAAAAATTTAATTTTTCACATAATTAATAATTTATATGTTTGTGATTTATTTTGTGTAAAACTCTTAATTATGTGAAAAATAAAATTTATATAAAATTATTAATTATGTGAAAAAAAGTCTTAATTTATTTATTTTGTGAGAAATCAATAATTAAGTGAAAATTCGAATTTATTCATTTTTTAGCTGTTAATTAATTAATAAAATTGATATTATTTTTATTTGTAAATGAGGAAATTATTAATTTTGTGAAAATGTCAATTAATTTTTTTTTTCATTTCAGCCTCACATTCTAGAACGGTTATTTAGTTGTACCTTTTAGAATGTACTGTAAGTGCCGGGACGCCACTGGGAAAGGCGTCCCGCTCACATTCTAGAACGGTTTTTATTCCTACCTTCTAATCTAGAATGTGAGCGGGACGCCTTTCCCAATGGCGTCCCGCCCTACTTTTTCAATGTTTTCTTTTTTAGTATTATTTTTTCAATTTTGAATAAAAAACAAATTATTTATTTAATAAACCCTAAGTTTCCATTGACTTCACCTGAGACAATGTTGGTTATAATGTCATCAGCCATGAAAAGCAACACGGATGAAGTCCACTGAAACCATAATGTTTATTTTTTATAACCCTTTTTTAGGTCATGAATTTTGGCATCCCGTAGGGCATTCATACTTTGAGAAGATGCCTTCTTGTTGTGCGTACTATTGGCTTATGTTTTAAGTATATCTTAAATTCTCTTAACTGTGTTTTGAGTCTAGCTAGCAAAGTGTTTCAGTGGAATTGTACTTAGACAGACTGGAGCCGGTAAATAACGAGTTTAATTTGGAGAGTGATAATTCATAGAATGTGAGCGGGACGCCTTTCCCAGTGGCGTCCCGGCCTTACAGTACATTCTAGAAGGTACAACTAAATAACCGTTCTAGAATGTGAGGCTGAAATGAAAAAAAAAATTAATTGACATTTTCACAAAATTAATAATTTCCTCATTTACAAATAAAAATAAAATCAATTTATTAAATAATTAACAACTAAACAAGAAACGAATAAACTCGAATTTTCACTTAATTAATGTTTCTCACAAAATAAATAAATTAAGACTTTTTTCACATAATTAATAATTTCATATAAATTTTATTTTTCACATAATTAAGAATTTTACACAAAATAAATCAATTTATATAAAATAAATCAATTGACATATTAAAAATTTAATTTTTCACATAATTAATAATTTATATGTTTGTGATTTATTTTGTGTAAAACTCTTAATTATGTGAAAAATAAAATTTATATAAAATTATTAATTATGTGAAAAAAAGTCTTAATTTATTTATTTTGTGAGAAATCATTAATTAAGTGAAAATTC
>BMAC01000116.1:711419-795571 GCA_014905375.1 Phtheirospermum japonicum
AGAACGGTTTTTATTCCTACCTTCTAGAATGTGAGCGGGACGCCTTTCCAAATGGCGTCCCGCCCTACTTTTTCAATGATTTCTTTTTTAGTATTATTTTTTCAATTTTGAATAAAAAACATATTATTTATTTAATAAACCCCATTATTTAGTGCAAAATGTGCATCAAAAGAATGCACATTGTTGGAGATGCTTAGGAATACCTCTATATTTCTATTTATTTTGTCAGAGTGTTTACTTTGTACAACTTAGATTGCTTTTTGCAACATGTTTATAACCGATGATGAGCCCATATCTCACGTTTTATATTCTTAAATGTAGTGGGTAAAAGATATAAGTCATGTCCGAAAGATAAAAGGAAAATAACTCGAACATCTTTATATTCGAGTAACACTTAATTGTTGTCTTTTAATTTTTGCTAACACATACAATGTATGCATTTTACAATGGTTGCCACATAGTATAATTTATTCATTTAGTGATAAAACAAATTAGTTTGCTATATGAATATTATTTTTCGATCTCAAAGATATGCATTATCCATGTTTTATTGTATATTACTCAACAACAACAGTACAAGCCGGAGCATACAATGTATGCATTCTACGTGTATTACCACATAATATAATTTATTCATGATTTTGTTGAGGAATCAAATCTTGATAGTTCAAGTCGATGCACTTCATTATTTTGCGGTAAGCCAATAGTTTCACTTAATGGTTTTGCTCATTATTTCACTCCTCATTTGTATATATAGAATAGTAAATTGATGAAGTCTCGAAGGTGGCATTACATCATTTTAAAGTCTTTATCGATAGTTCTTGTAAAGCTCTTAAGAACATGGCAAGTGTCGCTCACACCTCATGAGTTGACACTACTAATAGAGAAGTGATTATCCCTCCCCAAAGTTCATTTTTGAAAAGATCTCTTAAAAAGAGAATCATAATTTCACGCAAATGATTAGTCTCTATTGTTAAGTTGTGATTTGTTTTTACTTTCAAGCCATAGCGAGTGTCTTCTTTTACATGGTTGACCAACTCATAGGATTTATTGTGGTCAATAACCTATTTGCGCGCGCGCACACACACACGTATATAATATATATATTGTATTTCATTAGTAAATCAAGGTTATGCAATGCACAACCTTAACAAGATTTTAATGTCAATAATTTACATTGCCCCAAATCAAACTTGCCAAATTAACATAAATCCTGAAATTAACTAACACATATAAAATCAAAGTGATGTTATTCTCAATAAGTTTTAACAGTAGTGGCGCAGCCACTACGTGTATGTTTGGTAAGCATAATAAGCTAGTTTGTCTTATTTGAGGATTTACAAGTTCTCTGTATTTAAATAAGCCTGTTTGATTGCATGAGCTTATTTGAAAAGTTTGAGCTTATTTCAGATGCTACTATTACAAGTTTTTCAAATAAGCTCATGGAGCTTCTTGATTTTATTCCTATTTTAACTCTTTTATTTTTTTAGCAAACTACACTATTATTTCGTTATGTATTATTATTTTTTTAATCTCATCACTTTATTAATTTTTAGATGAATATCTAAGAATTATTTTAGTGTTGTAAAATTATTATTATTATTATTATTATTAATTAGATAAATATCTAGAGTTATTTTAGTATTGTGCAATAATAATAATAATAATTATTATTATTATTAGCTTGATTATAAATTGGTGTATAAAGGAAATAAAAATAATCCTCTCCCCAATCCGTTAAAAAAAAAGTATTGTGCACATCTATTGAAAATTATATATATATATATATGTGTGTGTGTGTGTGTGTGTGTGTGTGTATGTGTGTGTGTGTAACGAAATTGGTAATAGAAACAATAATAATTAAATTTACAATCCTAATATTATATGAAAATAAATAAAAAATAGTATTAACACTACCATTTTAAACATGTATTTTTGTGTAATTTTGTATTTTTGAGCAAGCTTATCAGCTAAATTTGTCAAACGCTTTTATTTAGATCATCTAACTTTTCAGCTATCGGTCATCAACTATCAACTATCAGCTCTCAAATAACTTATCAGTCATCAGCTAGCTTATCAGTTTTGTCCGACAAACATACCATACGTCTTTCAACTACAACACCCAACAAAAAAGCTATTGACAAACAAACAATTAAATGCTAAGATAGTGAAAATATATCTAACTGGACGCTTCTATCTTTCAAGATCAACTTTTCCCAACTCATATTTTCTCAAGCGTTCATACTTTCGATGATACTTTTTGATTGTGTTGGGTTTAACCTGAAATATTCTTACAAAAATTTGTTAAGGTATCTCAACTTTTAAAATAATGTAAACAGAGCCAACGATGGAAAACTAAATGTGGAGTAAAGGGTATAATTATAGAATTATCACTGAGGTTTGAGGCAAATATTGGAGGGTGGGGGTGGAATCAACTAACTTTGAAAATTACACACACAAAAAAAATAAAATAAAATACTTATGTTTGATTATGTTAACATTTTAATTCAAACATTAGTTGACCTGAACGAGGTTTATTGACGTCACCGAATATTCTAAAATTACACCCCTTAACTTTTGAACATATTACAAGTAGTCCATAACATTTTGTTTGTAAACTTAGAGGCACAAACGTAAAATGCAAAATGAAATTTGGGGTTATTTATAATATTTAAAACAAATTGAGAGATTTAATTGTAAAAATATTTGATGAATTCAACAATTTTCATAAGATGTAAGACGAGTTTAACCTCAAGGGTGATTTGTGTGATTTTCAATATTATCTGAGCTTATTTGTAATTTAGCCAAACCTCAAGGGTAGTTTTATTAATTATCTCAAAAGTAAAAAAAAAATATATATATATATATATATATATAATATTCTTTTGAGTAATGAGCCAATCCCCTTGTCAAAATCCAACTTCGACGCCACACGCAAATAAAAAATAAACTCTCCCCGTAAGCCCAACACTGCTCTAGCCATATCTCGCGTCTTATACTCTTTCATTGAGTCGTGGTCAATCAAATACAACAGTGCACATACATAATAACTTTGCTCGAGGTAGTATTTTATTATAAGTAGTCAGTAATCATGAAAAACAAACATGCCTACAAAGCTGCATCAGCATCCCGGATAGCATCATTTGATTTCTTTAGTTTGATAAAGACATCGACCATATAAAAATATTTAAGATAAACACCAAAGCGTGTTGAGATGTTAAATGTAGTAAATAAATTCACACATTTGACAATTAATTACCTCTATTTGCACATACTATCATCGGCTTTGGATTCAAAATGACTGCTTTCAATAAGTGTTTTATGACTTCATCAAGCTTACCTAAATTTCATACACTGGCAAGTGCACACATTATTTTTCTCAAGAAACAAAATCTCAATAATATGGGATAATTACAAAATTGTCTTAATATTTGATTAAATCACAAAAAAAAACAAAAAAAAAAACACCAAGATATCTTTCAAAATTACAAACACATATGTGTTTTTTTACAAATGGGATAAAACTTAGTTTTACCGTGAGCGATTGCGTCCATAACTTCTATTTTTAATATCGAGCGCTTTCTTGATTTTGTTCGGTTACTTCAATCTCAGTGGAAGGTCACGCGTTTGCAGTTAAAAAATAAAAATCATTAAGAGATGCGTACAAAAATATACTTTTACTCGATTATTTAAGCCACCCACCTTTTGTGGAGGGTCTTTTTCGGGATAGACAACATCAGAATTATCCAACTCGATATCGAGTTCAACAATGTCCTAGTTATCTTTGAACTATACCAGAATTTCAATAAAAACCAGATAATCCGCAGTAATAAGAATATTAAATTTTCTAAGGGAAACAACTAAATAAACACGAAGAAGGTACGCTGTAAGCTTTCAAAACTGGAACCTGTGTAATTATGTTGATGTTAGTGTTTAATTTTCCTACACCATGTAGATCGAGTATCGAAAAGGTTTTGAATGATAAAAAGAGTACAAACAGATCTTGAAAGTACATAAGTTTCTAAAAACAAAAATCACGCATATCTAAAATATCGACTCTTGGATAAGGCCGGGTGAGAGTAAAAAAGTTACCCGCATGTATGACAACAGTATCATCAACATTTACTCAATTAAGTAATTTTACTGAGAAAATTATTTCAAAGACAATCTTCAGATCCCTCTTTAAGCTCACGTCCACCACATCTCTTTTAAAACTAATTGCAATGCATGTCTAAATTCGTCGAATTACCGAACATGCAATAATGTTGATAAAATTAAATCACAAGTACATATTATGCCATGAAATTCCGCAATAAATGTTTACACTGTTTTTTATTTTTTATCAAAAATAAAAAATACAGGCTGAGGCGAGGACCAAGCATTTGGGCAGCATGGAAATTAAGGTTGTAATACAACGGATAAAATTGATCAATATTTTTTTTCTTAAAAATGGATAATTGTAGAACAATACAATGCCTTGAAATGGTTTTGAAACTTTACAAGATTACATCATAAGGGTGTGATAAGTACAAAAAGTTGGGCTATCAAATAAAGGGGGTACTAACCTCAAAAAGAGATCAGCGACCTGAAATTACTTCCAAATACGTCACAACGACCTGCAAAGTCTTCCGCGAATCTCCTGGCGACCTCGCTAGTCCTGCAAAACAACGCCTCAGACGGGCCGGATTTCGAGCCCGTTAAGGCCCTCCGACGCTTAAGTTAATAAGCGAAAACCAAACACTCAACACTTCTCCTCAAAAATAAACAGTAACGCGATAAAGCAATATCGACTTAGAAAAATAATGAGAGGCACTCGCCCCTTTATATAAAGATATGAGAGATCTCCCTCAATTTAGGGTTACCTTCTATAATCACAATTCCATTCACAATACAACTCTACAACCGACTCTCAATTAGGATTCTTTCCACATGTTAAGTTCCCATTTTAACTCAACAGGCCTGAGCCTACATACAGCCCACCGAAAGCCATATAACACAATCACCTCAAGCCCACGGGCTTAACATTCATAAAACCCATAATCGAGCTCAAGTATACAGCTCAAAACACCAGAAGTCGCGACCCTATATGAGAACTCATCCCCATACTACAGGTCGCTACTCTACAAAAACCAGCTCGCTCACATCTCAAGGACATAATACAGCTCGCCCATAATCCAGGAGGAACACCCTCCCCTGGAAATGAGGTCGCCTACCACAAATAACCTCATACAACAAATAATATCACGTATAGACATTTTGGTCCGCATCAGGGTGGATGGTGCGATTAGAAAAAACACATGTAATCTCATTAACTAATTAGGAGGAAAAATATATTTATAGTCATGAGAATCAAGATCCTAACTAAAAAGTCTGACCATCAGTTCTAAAAATACCAAAATGCATTAAGGAATCATACAATGGGCGAAGTAGGCATGTGTTACAACATTTGAAAAGCAAATCGCATTTCCTCATTTGATACCAAGCACTTAAGAGATTATAACAATATACATATAGCCACACACCAATACATAACATGAAACTTAATTTAACCGGTACCACAGCAGTATCAAAATTCTTAACACAAAATGATTTTTGAAATTGAGTGCATTGGACATACGTAAAAATATAAGTTGCAATGTGTGACAACAAAATACACAAATCACTTTAATCAAGAGGAACAGTGTCCACTTGCAAGCATAGAAACAAACTATGATACGAGCGAGGATAAATGATGTTAAATGAGATAGTTTTAACAATATGCTTGACACTTTTTGTGCTGATGTAAATTACTAAGTCACCCTTTCTTTGTGGTGGTGGGGTTTGTAGCAGAAACTATCATTTGAAGAAAATCACAAACCCTACCAAGTGACCCTCAGCCAGATTCCATAGCAAGATTACTTCATATTTGCCGCCGCTCATGTACTGCGACCTATCCAGAGACACAATCACCGTGTTCACGTTCCCAAGCGTGCTCATTCAATGTCGACCACAACTTGAGAATGTTTTTATTATACTCAATGTTGTTGAGGGAGAAACAAATGCACGAGATCCAATCAGTGTGGCCATCCTAATTCCAGAGCCCGGTCCTCTTGTCGCGTGACACCGACACGATTTGGCGATTGTCTGCGAAGAACGCAACAGAGAGGACGTATTTGGCATGGCTAACAAAGCGACTAGTTGTGTTGCCTATCTGCATGTCTCAGATCCAGAGCTCGTTGTCCCAGGAGCCGAACAGAGCAAACTGGTTGTCAAATGAGAGGGCGACATCCTGGACAAAGTGAGGTTTCTTCTTTGCTTCTTCTCCAACTAACAAAAACTCAAATTTAATTATTTCCAAGTAATTGGCTTTTGCATTCTTCTTCTACAAACCATAAGCTGGCTTAATTCTCTACTGAACGAGATGTATGTTGCAACTGCATTGCATTGCCAGAATCCATGTTGTATATTTGAAAGAGGTTGACCACCTTGATTCTCTCATGTACACGTCGAGCCCCTTTTCTCCTTGGCCAACAGAGACAAAATGTAGGACTGGTGCCAACAGTTTATCACGAAAGAAATTTTCTTTAGGTTTTGTTATTTGTAGTGTAATTCAGCTGCCCTTTGTGGTTTGTGATCTTGACTGTTCATGTTGAGAAATAAGTTACATGACTGGGTCCTTCTAAAAGTTTTTGTATGGGAATAAGTTTTCAAATTTCACTATGTACATTTTTAGCCTATTTGTGTTTTTTTATTATTATTAAATAACTTGGTTTTGATTTTTGTATAATTTAGCGACTCAATTAGGAAGATACCGTCTTTATTTGTAACTTGTTCATAACTTTTGAATTATTGATCGTTAATTTGAGAAATGAATTCTGAAAAATAAACTAAAAATATTATAACGATGCAAAGTAAGCTGAGTTCTTTTTCTTTATTATATCCATTTTGTAGCAACGTGTGGTATTTTTTATTATTATTATTTTGATCAGTATTGATTTATTAAGCTTATTTTTTGTTTACTTTAGCTTGGAGTGAAAATTATTTATGTTGCATGATTATGTTTAGGAATTCTTTTTTTTTTCTTCTTTTACTTTATTTCCTTTTTCTTCTTGAGAATTATGAGATTTAATTTGGTTGTAATTCTATTTTTTTAATTAAAAAAAAAAGATGATATGATGTTTTCCTTTTGAAATGGTGATAGAGATTATGGCTTTGACTTTTGTTGGAAATTTTATATGTACTAATCTCGTTGTTATCGCGTTGTAAATTTCTTTTAATTATTTTCTTGATTATTTATCCATAAGTATGTGCTTATAGTTGATGATTGATAGTTGTTCCAATATAGAAGTTTCTACTGCGTTGGTCAGCTCCACTTTTAGAAGTGAATTTTTTTTTTCTACATCCAAACCAGCGAGTCATTATTTGACCTGTAATGATTAGGGGTGGCACGATAAGCATAAGCACGAACACGATACGATAAGATTATTGGGCCTATAATCTAAACCCGAACACGACACGATAAAAATACGAAAAGCACTGCACGGTACGATAAGCATGATAAGCAAAAATGCTGGATTTACTTAATCCGGCCAGTTAAGCACATTAGGCCCGTTAATTAATAAAATACATGATTTTATTAATAAATATAATACATATTTATAAAGTTATTAATACAAAATTTTAAATAAATTTAAAATTATAATATGACAAATGTAGTATTGATAAATTAAAAATCACAAATACTAACAATGAGTAAATGAATATAAAAAGGTAAAATAAAAATATTATCGTGCCTTATCATGTTTATTGGGCTAGCCTGTTATCAACCCGTTTCTTAACGTACCTTATCGTGCCAGCCTGATAAGGCCCAAACCCGATAAGTCTCAGAACAAACCCTATTATTTCGTGTCGTGCCTCATATTGCCACCCATAGTAATGATGTTAAAATAATAATCATGAAGATATAATAAAATATTATTGATATTATTGTGGTAGACTATAGCATGGTATTTATAATCTCTCAATTTGATATAATCAGCTAAAAAACGATATAAGGTGCATCAAATTCCAAGTTTCTAATGAATTTGATTATGGATATCAGTTATGTGAGGTAGGTAAATTCAATATTTTCATTTTCTTTTTATATTTGACTGTTCTTGCAACTTTTGATGAGCGTGTGTGGATGACATTATTTTTAGTTGTTTTGTTTTATCGTCTGAGAATTTATATAGATGTGATGTAATTGGGAGTAAACTCTGAGCTTCAATGTGATTGTTCGTGAAAAATGAAATTACGCAAAATAATATTCATTATATATGTCCATGATATAAATGTGAAAGAGTTGTTGAATGGTGAGTGTTTTCCTTTCCATTAAATTTTATAAAACAGTTGAATAAATGCTGGAGACCCGACAAAAGAGATAATCAAAGATTTTGTCTCATTTTGTACTGTCCTCAAATCTCTAGATATGTGATTTTATGTTCGCATTCAAGGACTTTTTCTTAATGGATCTTGTTGGTTATTGAGCATCATATGGGATTTTCATGATTATCATAAACTTTTCGTGATGCTAATTGGGAATATAATTTTGATTTATGGTGGTAAGAATGTTAGGCTAATGGGTTTATTATCTCCGGGAGTTTATGATGGTGGTTGTCATATTCTTGGGTATTATTATTATTATTATTACTATTATTACTATTATTATATGTCTGAGATATTTTATTGATTAAAAAACAAATTACTTGGTTAATATCATAGCTTTACCTTGATTGTTATTTGTTTTTTCATGTTCCCATTAATATGAGTGGCATGGAGAAATGCAAAATTTTGAGTTGCTGTCACTCGCCACCTCAGAAACCCGACCAACGACATTATTGATTATTGATAAAAAAGTTTTACTATTTCCTTTTGTTTTGTATCCTGGTTTGGTGACGGTTACAAACAGGCGCGAGTCTTCCCTATCTAATTTGTACCTTTTCAATTTTGCACTGTTGATTTACCCAAAGATCAAACATGAATTAGGTTGTCTTGAAATGTTTAATCACTACAAATTCCTTAGTTTAGGATTGTAAGAAAGAAAAATAAGAGCAACGTGGCATGGTGTGCTATTCTTTTAAAAATATTTTCTCTTTGGTACATATTTCATTTTTCTTAGTATTTTTGTACATTTTATCGTGTTGCAATGTTAAGAAATTGTGTTTGTTTGTCATACTTGATTGATAGATGGGGGTTTCAACAACAATAGCCTAATCAAAGAAGTAATCTAAAATTTAACATGGAACAAATATTGCATTGGTTGTATTCTATATACATCCCATTTGAATAGATTTTAGTAAAGATTTGCATAGCAAAGTAATATATATGTATGTTTGTTTATATATGTATATATAAAAGAAAATGACAACATAAAACAATCAATACTACATTATTTTATGATGAATTGTAATCATATTTTGTGAATAATAAAATTTTATAATACACTTATATGATTTCATCGTAAGACCTCAAAAGTGTCAATCTCATAGTAATCCCACTTTTACTTGTATTATTACACAAAATCAACACGCTCGAAACAAAAATATATGCAAAATTTTAGAGCATCTCCAATGCTAGACTTTATATAATTAAAAAGTTGACCACGTCATCAAATTAGAAAGTAAGTAAATAATTCCTCCTTCGATGTATTCTTTTATGGGTGCTGTTATGCTGACATGGAAAAAATAAATAGCAACAGTGTCGAGGCCACTTTGTGATTTTCCAAAGCCTGTTTAACAGCTGAGTCAGCAATATAGGGCGTAAATCTACTAAATTATGTGAAGTTCTTGAGCGCGCATCTCAGAATTCTGGGGGAAACTTGGCGGGTGATTTATGAAATCCAATTTGGATATATTAATCTCATCGTGCCTTTTCATAAGTTTAATCCAAATAAACTCACCCTTCATCTCGTGCTATTATTATTGCGGCGGTCACAATATCAAGAAATCTCCCAAAGCCCCATCTTCTTAGGCTGTAACAATGTGAATTCTTTTTCTTTCTTTTTTCTTTTTAAATGTATTTGGAGATTTATTTTTTCTTGTGTTCTATCAGTATGTGATGTTTTATGGTGTTTTTCGAAATTAATTACATGAATTCAAGATGTGTGATTTTAAAATCTTGAGATAAATTCTTGAAAAAAATTACAATTTTGTTGTCGTAACAAGCATAAAGTATTTGAGAAGGTGGTTATTTATGATTTTGTGTTTAATGGACTCGTCAATATTTTTGCCTCAAGATCAATGATACTGATATTTAATTGCGCCTTGAAAACATTTTTAGCAAAGAATTAATTAATTAATTTTCCACATGATGTATGGTTACTCTTTTTTATTTGTTTGTTTGAATCCCTGCAACTGCCAAATCATTCATGGCAGATTACAATATTACATTACTGAAAGTGCTTAAAAAATCAAACCAACAATGGCATATTAAATTATTAAATTAATAAAGAAGACTTACAAGTTTCCAACTTATGTAAAGAAAAGCTTAATAAGTTGTATGCTCACTTCATCACTTTCTGTATGTTAAGGACTGCCAAGATCATCATCATCATTATCAWTTGCATCATTATCTCTTTTCTTATTAGTCCAATATTACTAATATTTATTATCCTGATCTCTAATACCCTTATTGTTTATGCAAACTTCTATATCAAATCTACTCTGTGTATATTATTTTAATTATTTTTGTTGTTTTCACACCATACTTTAAATAAGGAAAATCAATGTGGCTTTGAGTTTTGCCCATATTAAGCATCATAATAATTTTTTATTCTAGTGCTTGTTTATCCATTTGAATAATTTCTTTATGTGATGCTTATACTATGGAATCAATATATTGTAGATGGAATCACAAGATCCATATGGTGTTACATACACTCGACAACCTTCCAATAAGAATATCCCTACAAAAAAATTGAACCAATTTAATCTTCATTCTGATTACACCATGCCATCACACGATCTCAACCAACATAATCCGCCTTCCAGCTACCCCATGCCATCACAAAGTTTGAACCAATTTAACCCGTCTATCTATCAAACAACGGGACTATATCCTCTCCATCTTGAACAATATAAAACACACAGACTCTCCTACCCAAAGTTGTGAGATAGTCAAGGCGTCAAAAAAGAAAGTTAAAAGCACCCAATACTCCAATATTTCTCAACCTTCAGTTTGTAAAAAGATTGGACTATAATAGAAGAGGTTGCATTAACAGAGGCATGGCTGTATATTTATATGGATGCTGATGTGGGTAATAATCAAAAAAATGCTTCTATGTGGGCACGCGTCCTAGAAGTTTGGAAGGGAAAAATTGGGGTTGAGCACCAGACAACAAGAAACAACAATAGCCTGCAGTGCCATTGGTTCCAAATACGATCAGCAGTACGTAAGTTTATTGCAAAATATGAGCAGCTTGAACGACGCCCATAAAGTGGTACCAACTCGGAGGACTTGGTGAGAGTGCTATCATATCTTTAATCTTGTTAATAATTTATGTGCTCAATATGAATCTTATGTAGAGTTGAATAAATAAGAAAAATATATAGATCTTGTTAATAGCTTATCATATCTAGAAGGCTGTTATTTTTATTTTTTTTTTGTATGTATTTTTATATTATCATGAGATTTTTTCCGATGTGTGGTGTTATTTTACTAATGTTGTTTTAATTAGGTGATAAAAGTGCTGCGCGTATATGAGGATTCTATGGAACCCCATTAAAATTTCTTCATTGTTGGGAAATCTTGATCAAGAATCAGAAATGGTGTTCACAAATGCTTACCAAGACAGGTGTATCAAACAAACAAAATTCTGATAACAGACCTTCGCCAACAGTAGATGAATCTTCAACTATCAATGAAGACACTATATCATCCAAAGGTGTTAACTCTGATATAATTGTTCGACCCGAAGGAAGGAAAATTTTCAAAGAGAAAAAATGTAAGTTAAACGATGAAAAGGGTGTGGTAGATGCATTGAACAAGCTGCAAAGTACTTTGGAGAAACAAGTTGATGTCAATCAAGCAAACTTGGACATGAGAGAGCAAATGATGAAAAAAAAAATATAACTGAAAGAAGAAGCTCAAAAGCTGAGGAAGAAAGCTCATACAATGAAGATGAAGGAGCAAAGAAGATAATACATCATGAACAAAGACCTTGGTGTGTTGTCACCATCACTTAGAGCTTCTTATGAAACCATGCAAGCTCAAATATTGAAAGAATGGGAAAGTGACATACTTTTCTAATTCCTGTTTATTGTTTTTTTGTTTTTTTTTTAGACTTGGTTAGGATTTTCTAATCTTTTATAATGAACATCTTGTAGTTTATTATTGTGATTTGGAGTAAATGGTGTGTTAGTCAAACTGTTTCATGTATTTATTTTTTTATTATGTTACTCATAGTGTTGATTATTTAAACACAATATTTTGGTGTATTTTCCAAGTCCTCTACTTCTTTTTTATTAATTGTTGCTTTTGTGTTAGTATAGTCCCTGGAAGTTTATATTTCATCTGGTGTTTCTTGTGTTATTAGTTGGATTGCTCGATGCTCATGTGCGAATTAAGATGATTTACCCATTTTAATTGATTGTAATTAAATTATATGGAAAAAATTGTTTAAGTTTCTAACATCCAACATTATATTACACGTCGAGTAATGAAAATCTAAGTTTTGATTGCAATGTTATTTCTTAATAAAACCACTGCAAAAGGGAAAAAAAGCAAAAAAAAAAAGCAATAGATCCTATGATCCTTCAATGTCAAACAAGACACTCAACTAGGAAAGTCAATCAAATACGTCTTCTTCTCAAGAAGTAAAAAAAATAAAAAATTTAAAAACAAGCCATAAATACTCATTAATAATCATCAGTTCAAGTGCAACTGAAGTCAATGCATTAATCTCCATTCTGACCACCATATAATTCCCACATATGGTTGATAAGATCGCGCTTTAAATCGTTGTGCACTCTTTTATCTTGTACTTGTTTCATTATACCATTATAGGTAAAATCATGATCTGGAGTAACATTTTCAACAAGTTCATCTCTTTCGGGCTGCCAACTTTCAGGGTTGATACCTCGACTTCACTCACTCTCAATAATCATATTATGCAAGATAATGCATGTCTTCATGATTTTCCCCAAATCTATTGCACTCCACATACGTGCTGGACCTTTGATTATATGCCAACGACTTTGTAACACTCCAAATGCTCGTTCCACATCCTTTCTAATAGATTCCTGACGTTTTGCAAATGACTTTTCCTTCATAGAAGATGGTTGAGAAATAGTTTGGATTAGAGTGGCACATTGTGGATAAATACCATCAGATAGGTAGTGACCCATATTGTAGTGATGACCCTGTACCACAAAGTCACACGGTGGTGCAATATCATTAACTAGGTCATCAAAGAGAGGAGATCTATCAAGTACAGTCACATCATTATTAGTACCCGCCATGCCAAATTCATAAGTTATGTGAAGCTACAATCTCTAAAATAGGAGTTGGAACTTTTTTAAAACCACTAGTATATGTCCCATGCCAAGCAGTCGGACAATCTGTACTTCCGAGCATACTTGGAAATCCTCGAGCCTCACCTTCTTCTAATAGACATGAAATATCAGATTATTTGGTTTACTCAGATATATTTCTTCAAACAGTCCTATTATAGCATTACAGAATCTTTTAAGGCACTCAATTGCAGTGCTTTCACCAATCTGAACATATTCATCAAGGGAATCGGCTGAACAATCATATGCAATCATGCGTACTGCTGCTACGACTTTATGCAAAGGACTCAAGCCTATATTTCCAACTGCATCAACCTTTTGTGTAAAGTAATCATCATAATTCTCTACTGCTTGTAAAATCCGTTCGAATAGTTCGATATCCATACGAAATCTACGTCGAAGTTTGTCTGAGGTGTACTTTGACTCTTCACCCCTGAAGTAGTCATTTAAAATTAAATCGTGACAATCTTTCCTATCACGGCGAATGTAGGCTCTATCAACCTTCGAACCTCCATGTGGACGTTTTTTACCTGTTAAAAACTTAGAAATAAAAAATGGGACATGAACAGTACCAATTTGGACCACACCCGAGTCTATATCCGCATCAAAACTATCATCTCCCAACAATCTCTTGATAAGTGATAGTGACTCGGTGCTTGACGTTCCACTTATGGAGTCCGATGATAATATTAGCTCTAAAATAAATTTGTTTAACACAGTTAGTATTATATAAAAAACTAAAGAGAAATAATTAAGAATGAACATTGTGCTACACATTAAATTAAATACATATTACAAAAGTAACATTCACAAGTACTTATAAAAATAAATACGAATAGAAAAATAATTAAAAAAAAACATATGTAAAGTATTTGCTCTAGTGCCAAAAATTAAATTTGCATATCTGCTTACTAATTTGTCCAGAAATATGTGATGTATGTTCAGATGTACCATATACCTATTTACATGTTATTCTTTAATATATATAAAATATAAAAATAAAGATCAAATAATACATAAATAGAATGAGGGCTAGTTTTCGTCAACCAATTACATGATATGCTGCTGCAAGGCTTCTTGACCATGCACTTGTAACTAATGCAAATAGAAAAAAAAAAAGAACCAAAAAAACATAAAACAATAAACAAAAGCAAAAGCAAAAGTAAAAGCAAAAGCAGATACGAATAGGAAAAAACTATAAAAATTAATGTTTATGATTTGAGAGCATCAGACATTTGGTAATTGATCACATATTTTTTTTTAATAAAAATAAAATACTATTAATTAAAAAAAGATTTAATTACCTTAGGATGAAAACCTAATTAATTGAAATTGAAGAATCACACACAAATGACATGTTCTTGGGTTGGAAAAGGAGGAAAAAGGGAAATCGGGTGAGAAAGAGGGAGGAACCAACGAGTTATTTTAATCTGTTTGGATTCGATATTGATGTATCTTTTATTTTATTTTATTATTAAGAAAATAAATGTCACATGGTCAAATTATGGATGTTGACATTATATGCATCGTAGATCATTTTTTGAACTAAAATTTAATTCTTTTAACACTCATTTTCTCATGTATATAAACATTGTATTCATTAGTTGACATGTGTCAAAATTTCTTTCAATCAAAAGCCTTACATTGAAGATGCTCTTATAAATTAGGGGACTTCTACGGTGCCGTGAAGGTACCATTCCCCACTTAATCAGAACCATTAGATTCAAAGTTGGTTATGGATAATGGCAAGATCAAGGGATGTAAATGCAGGGGGTTGGGAGGTATGGTGCCTTCACGGCACCGCAGTCATTTCCTATAAATTAATGGTTCGATATATAAATTCCAAAACATAATATTATACAACAATTGTGGACTAACAATACAATTCCAACAACTTGAAATTTTGTCCAATCCCATATTTATAACATTTTAGATTTTTTGTGCCCATGTCTTCCTTTTGAAAAATTCTAATTTTGATTTTTCTTAAATATTTAAATGTATATATTTTTAACTCGCTTTTATCTTTTTTCCCTATTTATTTTAATTTATTTAAAAAAATAAATCATTCTATCACAAATCATTACTGTATAATTTTTTGTATAAATATTCAGTCAGTTACCTAATTCCAACTACCAATCATTTTTAATAATTATTATATATTTTATATTAAAATAATTTTAATAATTATATTTTCATTTCCTATCCATTCACATACCTGACAAATGCTTTCATTTATTAAGTTTTTATTTTCATTCCCACTATTTTATATGATTTCCACTATTTGCAAAATTTTCAAAGTTAATTCTACTATTTCCAAAATTTTCAAAATCAAAACATATCATGTGCTCTATTAATTCTCAGCCCTAACCGCATAGGCTCTATTCTATTCTACGTTTTAATTTTTGAGAAAGGGTAATCCAGTCAATCGGTTAAACACGGTCTAGCCTTGAAGAATTTCGCAAAGGAAATGGAACTTCTCGAACTTTTGTGCTCACTGTACACTGGTTCGTACGCACACGAATAACACGCTCCTCCATTTTGCAGCAACCACTCCCAAAAGAAAATCAAAATTCCATTTCAATTTCACCATACCAGTCTGTGTCAATGTGAGCCCTGTCAATGATTTTCCTGTTTTTCCTTTCCAGTCATACCTAGCTTTAATTTCTTAGCTCAGTGTTTGGGGTTTCGGATGATTGTTTAGTAGTTATTATTTCCCCCCACTTTTACCTCCCATATCTCTGCGAATTAGTGCTACACGATCGAGATATTGGCTCGCATATGGTATTTATCATTTATGTGATATATTGTTTTGACTTTTTTTTTTCTTCCTGGTTTATATTTTTGGTGTATTCAGTGCGGACATGGACGCAGCTACTGAAAGAAATTACCGGAACCCGTTCCTGAAAAGGTTTCCATTTACAAGCAATAGCGGTAAAGTTTTTGACTATCACTTGATTGTTATTACTCTTTTTTTTAGTCTGCATGTATGTGGAGTTGTGATGTTTTCAAATCTATCACAAGTTTTATTTATCTGTATTAAACTGTTATTTGATAAATAATAGAAAAATATAAACGTATAAAAAATATAAAGTTTAGTGAAAAATGTGTTGTGTGTTTGAGAGAGAAACTTTGTGTGTAGTTGTATGTATATGAGGTACATACAAGGATGAATTTCAATCGAGAGTAGGTTTTACTTTTTAGGATAGATTTCAAATCCACCACAAATGAACTCAAAATTGAAGAAGGATTTTAAATCCTTTGATTTTAGTTTTTTTAACCAAACATGTTGAGTTTCCCAAACCCCTCAATCTAAATGGAGCCTTATATTTCCCATGAATACATGTTACACATTTAAGTCTGTTTTTAGTGATTTTTGATTAAGTGGTGCTGATTCTTTTATTTTAATTATAACTTAATTGTTTAATGTGCTCACTTCAACATTTTTTATTATTTTATATCGTTATTGAATTACTTAATCCTTTTATGTGTTTACAAACTGTTATCAAGCGACCTTTGTTGACCACAGCAAGACTTAAATAAGTACTCATTATAGTGCAGTTCATGGGCTGAACATAACACTGAAGTATATGTTTAGTATGACTCGTATTCTCGCTTGATAGGTTTATAGAATTTTGAAAACATATTATCCTAAGAATGATCCATGACCATGCTTCTGTTTATTCTGAAACGTGTATATTAGACTGTTGTGAGACCTGGCAATCTTCCTAAGTTTGTTCCATTTTAATTTTTGAAATGTGATTGTCCCTGCATATTTGTGCACTCAGCAGTAATTGTTTAAATTTGAGAAAGCATTTTGAGAAAGTTTTCTGGCTAATAGTCTATATACAAGCATGCTACGTAATTGTCTGAAATGCCTCTAACCAGTATATAATATTGATTATTCTTCTGACAATTACGCGATAAACTGAAACCCTTGATATATGACTTAGGCCTGACTAATTGAACTGCCTGCAGTAATAGAAAGAGATTACATCTTAACAGCTGCTTCATTCTTCTCCACCAAATTAGCAATATTTACAATATTTTCTGCATTGTGTTTGACTTTTCATCTACAGATTTGGACTCCAGAGAACGGAAAAGGATAAAACCTGACCCAGGAAGTGGGCACTCTGCTTCTTGGCGATTTCAATCTGATCAGAAAAGAAATTACTCGTCACCCCGAGTTATCGATTATTCTGATCCATTCTCTGTTAATGACTTGCTGGATGAGTTGGATTCTGGCAAATATGGGAGTGTAACTAAAGAAATAATGGAGCTTGTTGAGCGAAGGAGGCAGTTAATGGACTCCTTCTATGCAGTGAACCCTGAGCTTTCGCCAGCATGTCTTGATTTGCAAAATACTGTGGTGCCAAAGGCAACTGAACGAACTACTACTCCTGATGTCATTGACCTAGACGATGATCAGGATGGAGATAGCCTTGCAGTGACGAGGTTTGTTCCAAAAGTAGAGCAATCCATTGTTAAACCGGTTGTGATCATTGAGTCGGATGATGAAAATGATGATAGGAGTGGGAATTTTAGATCTCCCTATCAGGAACTGCACTTGCCGTCTCCCTTTCAGGAATTGAACTCGAACAAGCCTGCTGGAACCTTTTTAATGAAGGACTTTATGGTATGGACCTTGAAATTTACCTCAATGTTTAACCTTATCAACTTTATATTATCATTAGTTGTATCATCTGAATATCTAATCTACAACTCCTGTGGCATACAATCTATTTTTACAAGATTATTATTTTTATTCTTTGTGTGGGAATGAGGGGGCAACTTAACTGTATAGTTTTTTTGGTTAGCCATGTTCTTGAATGGTTCCATTAACCGTGCTCTGTTGTTTTGTTTGATCTCGTTGTCATTCAGGAAATGAACTCGAAGAAGGTTTTTCCCAATCACGAATTGAACTCGAACTCTAAGAAGGCGCCTGGAACCCTTCTCATGAAAGATTCTGTGGTATGAACTTTGTAATTTACCTTTTACCTCTATGTTCCTGACTGGTTCCATTTATCCTTTCCAGGAAATGAGACTTTGCTCTCACTGTGTACAGTTTTATTTGATCTCATTGTCATTCAGGAAATGAACTCGAAGAAGTATTCTCCCTATCCGGAATCGAACGTGAAGAGGCCTTCTAAAAATCTGCTCATGAAAGACTTTGTGGTAATGAATTTTGGAATTTGCCTCTATGTCTGGCCTTATAAACTTATACTATCATTAGTTGTTTCATCTGACCTTACAAAAGGTGCTTTGATGGAAGTACTTTATTACTTGAGAAGAATGGTTTTTTGCTGATTTTCTCATGTAAACCTCTTGTGGGAATGCAATCTATTTTTACAAGATTACTATTTTATTATTATTTATTTTTCTTTTATCGTGTGGGAATGAGTGGACAACTATATGTTCTTGGGAAACGATGTTCCTAACTGGTTCCATTAATCCATTCCAGGAAATGAAATTTTGCTCTCGTTATTTACCATTGTTTTATTTGATCTCATTGTCATTCAGCTGATAGTTCCCTAACATTATGCAGGAACGGAATTCTGCTCAAAGCCAAAGTCCTCGAGATGCAGATCCACGTATTGCTGATGAAACTCAAAGAACAAAAGATAAAGGTGAATATGTTGGTACTGATGATGAAGAGGAAAGTGAGGAGCTATCCGATACCAATTCTGATGGCCTGGGTGATATTTGGAATGAGATGACAGTTGCAATGGAGTGTTCAAAGGTATTCTCCTCAAGAATTCATTTTCTGTGTTTGTTAAACTTTCTAGTTGTTTGATCCTCTTTTTTTAAGTAATTTTTCTAGAGACGAAAATTTTTCGGCCTGTATTTCTTGAGTTCTTGATCCTTGCAGACATTCTGATGTCATTGATTAGTACCTTTTTTCATATGTCACAGGATGCTGCTAAAGATACTTTGCTTGATGAACATGATGTTGAAGATGAAGAAGAGTGTGAGCATTCCTTTATACTGAAAGATGACATTGGAGATGTATGTCGAATCTGTGGGGTCATCAAGAGAGGAATTGAAACAATCATTGAGTATAATTTCTCAAAGGTATAGGTTTCAATTGTATATTTTATAATTTTAAGTATTTTATCTCCTTTCTGTTCCATGTGAAGCTTGGTTATTTGTGTGAAATCTATGTCAGTTGTTTCTAAATGTTAGCATCAATTCTCATTCATGCTTAACAATCACTTTTACTTAACTTGCCAAAGCTGCTGGAAAATATGATCTGTAAATGCGTGCTATTGGGTGACGCTGTGACCTTTTTTTTTTTGTGCTATCTTGATGCAGATATAGAAGTTTCTTAAGTTGATGTTTACATGTTTACTTGTCTTCTTTTCATGATTTTATGCATTTCTAGACCCTTCTGACTTCACCAAAGGTCAACCTTTTATCTGTATTAATATTTACGTTCTCTCTTTCGTACGCTAATCATCTATATTTACAGGTATCAGTTCATCATTCTTCTTACTGAGATAGTAGGAACTTGTTATTAGAAAATGTTGCTTAATATTACATTTGAACTGCTGTAATCAGAATGGATGTTTTCTTTTCTACTAGGGTGACTTACAAAAACTACCCCCGAAGGTTACGCTAATTACAAAAAGAACCCAGAGTTTTTTTAAAATTACAAAAACTAAACCTTTGTGTTTTGTTAATGTATTACACTTCACTCCATAAGCAAAAACATTTCGAACATTCCCCACATACGTAAACGTATTACAGTTATCCCCTGGTTCTTATGAGTGATGGTTCTTATGAGTGAAGCAGACCTCAATTTTTTTATTTTTTTTTACTTTATAGGTTTTGTTGTAAATACCAGAGACCTCAGGGTAGTTATTGTAATTTACCCTTGAAAATATTCCGGCAAAGTATTTGGCGCATGAAATTGACTCTTTCTAAAATACAGACCACAAGGAGTACACGAACATACAGATACGAAGGACGGGCTACCAAGGATATCGACCACACTGAAGCTCTGCCAGATGGCATCAAATCATCCGAGATCGATTTCACTGCTGCCGAACTCTACCCACACCCCCGTCACAGAAAGGAAATGAAGCCCCATCAAATCGAGGGTTTCAATTTTCTCTTAAGCAACCTTGTTACCGAAAATCCTGGAGGCTGTATAATGGCGCATGCTCCTGGTTCAGGCAAAACTTTCATGATAATCAGTTTCCTACAGAGCTTTATGGCCAAATATCCAGCCGCTAGGCCCCTGGTCGTGCTGCCTAGGGGCATTTTGGGTATATGGAAAAAGGAATTTGTTCGGTGGCAAGTTGAAGACATTCCTTTGTACGATTTTTACTCAGTTAAAGCTGATAGCCGTGCACAGCAGCTCGAGGTTCTCAAGGAATGGGTTAACAAGCGGAGTATATTATTCCTAGGCTACAAGCAGTTTTCGTCTATTGTGTGCGACACGGACGATGGGAATATCGCAGTCTCATGTCAGACGTATTTGCTGAAAATCCCAAGTATTTTAATATTAGACGAAGGCCACACTCCGAGGAACCAAGACACCGACGTTTTGACGTCTCTCGAACGGGTCGAAACTACTAGAAAGGTCGTTCTTTCCGGAACCCTCTATCAGAACCACGTGAAGGAGGTCTTCAACATCTTGAACCTCGTCCGGCCCAAGTTTCTAAAAATGGAAACTTCCAAAGTCATCAGACGAAGAATCCTGAGCAGGGCTGAAATTAATAGTAGAAAGAATTTGATGAAAAATGGGAGAGATAACGAATTCTATGAGCTGATCGAACACTCCCTGATCAAAGACGAGAATCACACTCGAAAGGTGACTGTTATACAAGACCTCCGTGAAATGACGAGAAAAGTTTTACACTATTACAAGGGCGATAACTTAGACGAGCTTCCCGGGCTCGTCGACTTTTCCGTCTTCCTCCATCTCAGCCCGGCCCAAAAACACGAAGTTAAAGAGTTAATGCGAACTCTGTCCAGAAAGTTCACAATCACAGCGCAAGGCAGTGCAATTTACGTGCACCCGAATCTAAAAGCTCTCGCGAAGAATACTGGCGTGAAAGATAGAGTTGACGAGGAGAAAATTAAAGATATGCTGGAGAAAATAAACGTGAGAGAAGGTGTAAAATTGAATTTCTATCTAAATTTACTGAAGCTCTGCGAGTCGAGCGGTGAAAAAATACTGGTTTTTAGCCAATATCTCTTGCCTTTGAAGTTTCTGGAAATAATTACGGCAAAGATGAAGGGCTATAGCATGGGTAAAGAGATGTTCCTGATCACAGGCGATTCGGATAACGACGCGCGTGAAATTGCTTTGAAAAACTTTAACGAATCATCCGAGGCTCGGGTTTTCTTCGGTTCAATCAGAGCATGCGGCGAGGGGATATCGCTCGTGGGGGCTTCGCGTATTATTATACTGGATGTTCATTTGAACCCGTCTGTTACGCGGCAAGCTATTGGGCGGGCTTTTAGGCCTGGCCAGATTAGGAAGGTGTATGTGTACAGATTGATCGCATCTGGTTCGCCTGAGGAAGAAGATCATGATACTTGCT
Source organism: Phtheirospermum japonicum (assembly GCA_014905375.1). NCBI lineage: Eukaryota > Viridiplantae > Streptophyta > Magnoliopsida > Lamiales > Orobanchaceae > Phtheirospermum > Phtheirospermum japonicum. The sequence goes on from BMAC01000116.1 coordinate 733,495, forward strand.
TTAAGAAGGAGTCGATTGCTAAGATGTGGTTTGAATGGGACGAGTGTAGGGGTACCACGAAATTCGATATGGAGACTGTTGATGTTAATAGTTGTGGTGATATGTTTTTGGAAAGTGCGCGGTTGAAGGAGGATGTGATTGCTGTTAAAAAAAGGTAAGCAGACCCTTTCTTTCTTTCTTTTTTTTGTTTTTTTAAAAAACTTCAATGCATATGTATGGAGTATGGGGTTCACCTTTGACTATTTCTGTGTTTTGCGGTTATTTTCAGGTAAATTCTGATCTTCTAATGGATGAAATTGCTATGTTGTGAATGATTTTGTGGAGGTGGTCATCTAGCCGTGAAACTGTTACGAAATCCAGTGGAGCGTTGTGAATATGATATGAAAAGCAAATTTTCACTGATCCTGAATATGGTTTTTATTATGTCTTGGGACATATTTTGCTTCTAACCTTAGGAAAAACAAAAAAAAAGATGTTCTGTACAGTGGATAATTCTTATGGCTATGCATGGTTTACCTTGGGCCTTGGTTGTTGTTGCTATTTTAATACTGCTTATGGGATGTTCCTTTTATCTTAATGTTTTTTGAGTTCCAATTGGCAGCATTCTTGTTTATTAGACTTTTGAGAATTTTTAATTCCAATCTGATGAAAAAAAATGTATAAGTGCATTCTTTTGAGAGTTTCTTTCATCAGATAAAATCTACTATACAAACCAGGGTTAATTACATAAGCTATACTTGAGGTTTAATTTAATTACAAAAAAAAACTATATCAGTTTTCCTTCAAAATTACAAATTAGTAAGATAATTATAACTTGTTATTATTATTATATAGCTAAACCGTCAGGGAATTTTTTGTAATTATCCCTGCAAACTATTCATATATGATTGGATTCAAGGACAATCTGAATCCCATGGAAGGATGAAAAAGCAACCAACATCAAGTTCATTCTGCGTATGCATTACAAATCTTTCTGCTGTGGGTGGTGGGATTTGAACATTTATTTTTATTCTTTCATACAACAAAATTATGGTATTTTGGTTTCTAAATTATAGACCAAATCACAATTCTTTACAAAAACACCTTCTCCAACACTTAAACCAGTAGTATTTTTCTACAATACATTCACAAATTTTAAACCTTTCAATTTTCCAAACAATTATGATTAGGCCCTCGAACAACCCGACAATTACAGAGGACCCCTCCACAATAAGCACAATTTCCGAAAAGGGTCATGAAAAAGATGGAAGGAGTGAGGATACGAATTGATGTTGTCGGTTTCCCGAATCCATGCAATCAAATTCTGCTGCCTCATTGGCCATAGCCGAAGCCGCATCGTTATATCCTACAGCATCTCTCAGGGGATTAAATCCGTGATTACTGCTATCACCCTCACACTGCTGCAATCCTAGTGTAAGTGATACTGGATTAACATTCCCAAACCTTTCCAGCTCTGAAAAGTGATAGGCAGCTGCAGCCGATATGTACCTATCACCGCCACAATTCGGGTTTTCATCTGTAAAAAGACTATTTTGCCCCTGTCTCGTTTTTCCCATCCCGTAATCGTTCTGTGGTTCTGAACGCATCACATTTTGGAAAATGGAAATGTTATCCGATCCCATGATTTCAATATCGGCCATTTGATCGGATTTTGAATCCATGAGTTGTTGCCCGGTGGATGTTGTGGCTTGTTGAGAATCTTCGCCTTTGTCGTTTGTGTTAGTCTTTTCGGCTCTCGGTATGGTATCGGACGAAGAGTTGGAGTCCACTTCAGCATCACCTGTTTCTTCTTTGTACATCTCTTCAACCATGGGCTTCCATAGACGGACTCGTGCATTTATGAACCAGTTTGAGACCTAAGCCAGAATGAAAGAAAAAAAATAAAAATAAATATATATATATATATAAATTTCTTCTGTTTTATTCACATATTTCATGTGATGAGAACTTTTAGAAGAATTTCAGGACATCTTAGTTTAAGAACTTAAAAACATTTTTATTTCTGATTTATACACTTCAATATGGTGTTATTGGATTGACAACCCACAAATCTCCCCTTAAGAACCAAGGCAAAAATCGGAAAAAACAAACAATGAAACTTTTTTCCAATTCCAACTCAATTTTCATCACAATTTTATTATCAAGGCAAAAACAATAATTCTTTTTCTCTAATTGCTCCAACTCATGATGTGTGTTTATGCTGAGTTCAGTTATTTCACCTGACTTCTTGTTAATCCAGTCTGCCTTGCCAGCATGATCTTTTCAGAATCTTTAGGGTACCTGCAGCATAAAACAGTAGCAAAATAAAAATAAATAAAACAGAAAATAATAAAGCAAACGAATACCAATTTAGGTTTATTAACAAAAATACCCTCCAGGTCCATCTAACTACACACACAAAAAAAAGGAGAAGGAAAAACACATTTTGATATTAGCTTACAAACTTCAGGGGTAGTTTTGTAATTCTCCCAAAATTTCACGAAACTTACGGATTGAGAAAGTGTTCGAAAAGCCAAGCTCGCAAGATCGAAACCGAGGTCTCGGGTAGTCCCCTCTGCGGCCTCCAAGCGTGCTGCTGCATAATGCCGAGCTGCTGAAGGGCTCTTTGCTGCCTAAGCTGCTGGTCCACGTAACGCAACCGAGATATTCCAATACCTTTGTCGTTTGAGGAAGCATCTTCTTCTCCGAGGCTCTTTCTTGCTGCGAGGATTTGAGCAGTTATAGCGTCACGTAAGCAGCGAAAGTGACGGGATATTGTCTGAAGGGCAAGCGCGGTGTATGGTTTAGCTGCACCGGACCCTGCTATCACGTCAAATGAGGACACAACTATTTGCATCTGATGGTAATATTGTCTGTATCGTCTGTCGACCTGTCACTTATTTAGTTTTGGGAAATTAGTATCATTTTTGCAATGTTGTAAGAATTTTCTACTTTTTCTGATTGAATTATATTGAAGCAGACAAAAAAAAAAAAGAGCCAAAAGCTGACAATCACTTTTTATTTTAAGTGGTTGCAAATACTTCTAAGACAATCTTAGCTATAGCTACATTTATTTAATTTTTGGATTAGTATCATTTGTGCAGTATAGTAAGAAATTTCTACTTTTTCTGATTATATTAACTTTTTTTTAATTATTTTTTTATTCCAGCCAAACCTGGCAATCACTCTTTTTTTTGAATTGTTTGCAGCACTTTTAAGACAAAATTAAGACAACAAGTAATCTTGAGTAGTAGCTTCATTTATTTCATTTTAGTAAAATTAGAATCATTTGTGCAATATAGTAAAGAGAGAAACCTTTTCTGATCATATTATATAGAATCAGAAGCAGAATTGACATTTAAAAAAAAAAACTTATTTTTTATTTAATTTCTTTTGGCCAAAAGCGGAAAATCACTTTTTTTTTTCAAGTGCTTGCAAACACTCTTTATATATTTAATTTAGAGTAAGTAGCATCATTTTTGCAATAGTTAGAAATCTTAGCAGATTGCCAGAAGCAGAAACTAAAATCTAAAGCAGATCACATGAGTTTTTCAAAAATATTTTATAAATCATGTAAGATCAAAAGCAAAATTGACATTTGAAAAGCTAAAGAACTTCATGTATATATTTTCAGCCAAAAGCTGACAAATCACTTTGTTTGAGTATTTGCAAACACTGTATAAGACAAATTACTTGAGCAGATTACTAATGCCAAAAGTAGTAGAAAATGTATTTTCAGAGCCATAGTGAGCAAAATGATCAGAATCAATAGATACGAAAAAGGCCAATATTGGAAAAAAAAAAAAAAAGTATTCTCACCTCATCCAACATCGACAAAAGCTTCGACATTTTATTTTGCAAATCCTGTTTTTCAGCAACCGAGAGCTCGCTCGATGAATTTCCACTCGCCTTCGACGCAACTGAAGGATCCGAACCTCCTTCAGTTTCTTTCGACTCCTTCATTAATTCCCTTTTCCCATTCTGCCCCTTAACATTATCCTTCTTCACATTAACGACCTCATCAAGCAACTGCTGAGCCGCTTTCAAGTACTTAGAATTAGACACAACTCTAGCGACACTCGACGCGCCATATGGCGTAACATCATTCGCCACAACCGAACCGCTTGGAACACTAGAAAGCATGTAATCACTATTATCCCTCGTTTGCTTCATCTGATAACCATCTTCACTCTCACCGTGTTGGATCAACCCGTTATGGCCCAAAACCGAAGTATAATCTGGGTTATGATTATACGACATTTGCAATACCGATGGCACGTTCGTGCCGAGACTAAGCGATAGTCCTTGGCCCTGTGAACTCGAGCCATTTTGAGGAACACCCGAGTTTTCCATCATTAGAATCTCGTTTCGACCGTCTTGTAAGCTTCCGAAGTTTAATAGAATCTCTTGATGATGTTGTGATGAGCTGGAATTTGAAGCGGCGGGCTGGATATCGATTGAGGATGAGTAATTTGTGTACACTATCGTATTTCCTGGGAAAATCGGTGTTTCTGAATGGGAATTAGGCAAACGGTCCCTTAAGTGGAGAACTGTGGCGGGATCGCTTTGATTGTTCGACATTGGAAAATATGTGCCCATTTTTTTCGAATAAATTTTTTTTTTAACTCGTTCGGAGGAATTTGAGTAAACGAGATTAGAAATCTTGTTTGGCCTCAAAATTAGCCAGAGAACAATAGCCCTGGAAAAAAAAAATCAGGAAAATCATCACTATATGTATGTATGTTCATAAAGATTTTATATAAGGAAACAAATACGGGTGGCTTTTCTGTTTATTTTATAACTACATTTGTCATGATAAATATTTTTTTTATGAACCAATAATCTGAATATTAGAAAAAAAAACAAAAAAAGAAAAAGAAAGTCCTAGAAGCTGTGTCAAAGTTATGCATATAACTGAAACCCAGTTTTTCAGTCCAGAGGACCAAATTTTAATTAGCGCCAATACCAAAATGATCAAGAAAGGTAATAAATAACCATATCATTCACGATTTAAAAAATAAAAATAAAGAATACAAAACAAGAATTTGAATAGCAATTAATTCTTAGGAAAAACTAAATTACACAAACCCGGAAAAACCAAAGGTGAGAATATAATCAATCAAGCTCAAGGAATGAAAATTTGACCAACAAAAATGGAAGTGAGTACAATTCAGACATCATCTGATCCAAACACCATGAAAAATAATTAAAGCCAGTAATAATAATAATATAATAATAATAAATATATTAACTATACAAACCAGAAATTGATAATGAGTTGTGAGAGCCTTATGGGCAAACATAAGCTCACCGATCCACCTTAAAAAATATTTCTTCAATGCAAACAAACAGATCCCAAGGCTCCAACACTATCACCCACTTCTTTTCACTCTTTCTCTCTCACACACACTCACACACGCACACACGCACACACACACACAAAAGAACCAAGAAAGAAGAAAATAAGCAAGAAGAAGAAAAACCCAAGAAAGAATTAAAAATAGTATAAACCTTTTTTTTTCCCCTTATTTCCTTCTGTCTATTATTATTATAGACTGTAGTAGAGTTCAAAAATTTCAAAGTTAAAAGTACAAGAACATTATCACTCTAAAACTCTTTCCTTTCACCTTTTATGACATATTCTGCATAATATTCATTCATCAAGTACTCATTTTATCTATTCCCACGTGAGACTTACACACAAAGTCTCTTTCATATTTCCACTTTCTCTCTCTAATATGTATACCATAAAAGCCCATAAAAAAGGGTCATTTCTTTGACGATTTTGGAAACCCCACAAAATAAAAATCACATCTTTCTCTTATTACAGAAAGAAAAATTAAAAATATATATATATATATTTGATAGCTAATTTCTTAGTTGTTATTATTATTTGTGCTTGACTTGGTTAAATTCTTTGCTGGTGTTTGGTTATGGAGTGCCAATCTCTAACTACCAGTTGGTAGACCTAAAACTTCCCTTAAAACCACTATCTATTATTTTGAACATGAAGTTGCATCTCAACTTAAGCATGGATGGAGGGTATATGTTGCTGCAATATCCATCAATATAATGATACTTTTATTTTATTCATTTGTTGGTTTTATTTGTACCAAAAAAAAAAACTTGTAGTAATATTTATTCAAAATAAATAAAACTATTGTTTTTGGGTTTTTTAATTATTAATGCAATAAAAACACAAAATGATGATCTAAATATTATATTTAAATAAAATGAATTTTCTATTTCATGACCGTCTCGCCGAAGGAAAAAAAAAAAGTTGCCTAGTAGACCTACAATTTTTTTATTATTTGGGGTGGAATATTTTAATAGGGTTAGGAAAATCTTTATTTTTTTAGATTTTTCCATTGCACCAATAGGATATTAGAATGCCCATGTCAGTAAAGCTTTGTCTTGTTGTGGCACCTAATTTTTGGGCTTTTTATTTTCTACGTGGACCTTTTGGTTTTTAGTATTTGTTTATTTGCCTCATTAAGCTTTGCTGAAATTTCAACTTTGCCTCTATTTCGTCAAAAGTTAGCAATCGATGCATTTCAAAATAAATAAATAATAATAGTAACTCAGTGATACGTGTTGTATAAGAAGATAATTTTTGATGTAAATATTTATATTTTTAAAAATAATTATATATTCACATAATTTTATAAAAGTAAGTCTATTCATCTTTAAAATATATATATCTACTCAAGTAAATATTATTTTTTGAGATAGTAGTTTCTTCATGTCGCAATGCCAAGGACTTTGTTTCAAATGCTAAAAAATTAATTTTTGAAACCAATCGTGTTCCGAGATTAATACTAATACTTAATGCTAATAACAATAATTAATGTATATAAGACTTCTTTTATTTTTCCCACCAGGCTCACACCAAATGAAGGTAAACATAGATTTTAAGTTGCACGAGCACTCCACGACATGAACATATAAACACATTTATTTAAAAATATATATATATAGAATAAAACACGGTTCGAATATATTCTCAAAATAAATAATTTTTAATATATTTATTTTCCGCAATTGTTAAATTGTATTGTTTTTCGTTTTTAATTAATCATGTGAAATAATTATAATCTCCTTCGTAATAATTGATGATCTCAAGTAAAAAGATAGTAAATAAAAAAAATTATACATCGAAAATTTGAAAAAAATGAATTTTAAAAAGTTTAAAAAAATGTGTCGGAGACGTGTTCTGTCCATGTCTCGGTCGTGTCCAAAAAAATAATAATAATAAAATTCATATCAGGTGAGTTCACACCTGTGAATATCCAACACATATATATACATAATTCAAGATATAGTGTCCTTGCTTGGGAGCATAATCCACAACGATGACATTTGCCCTTTGCCTTACTCGTTCTAAAAGCGCCAAAATGAAAAATCCACCAATTTGATGGGCTTTTTTCTTCCGGAAGTTTGTTGATAATTGGGGCATCTTGTTAGACTTTTAGTGTAGAATCCATAATTTAAGGGTAAGTCAATTTTTTAGCAATCATTAATCTTGAAATAAGAGGCATCAGTAGTTAATATTTTCTACCCAACACGTTTTGTGTTAATTGTTTTATTTTTTTTAGCATAATGATACACATTTCTCATTTTTCCTCCACTATAACATTTTTTTTTATATATAACATGAAAATGTGCACGGCAATTAATCGAGTTTATATTCACAAAATGTTAAAAAGAACTTGTCTATTATTTTAATCCTCAGTTACCATTCCTCTCCGATAAATGCAACTATTGTTTCTCTAAAAATGCAATTTTTATTGCACACGTGCTTTTAAATTGCAAACCGAGAGAACCATGCATATTGTATTCCAAGTGTATATGGGCATAAGCTATTTATGTTAAGAAATGTATATAAGTAAACCAAGAGAGTAAATAACAAATGTATATGGGCGTAATAATTTATTTTTCGTTATATCTTTTCTAAAAATATAAATAACAAATAAGTTTGATGAATATTAAAAAAAAAACAAAGAACCATATTTAGTGATTGATCAGGTAAAGTAATGACGGTAGATGTAACATGGGGAGTTGGAGTGATTGATTAGATATAATTATTTATAAAGATGAGCTAGGGAGGGTTTTTTTGGAAATAAAATAAAATTTTTAACTACGTTTAATTGAAACAACTTCTAGACGCTAAAACTTTATATAAATAGAACCAGAGGGAGTAGTGTTTTGTATTTATTGGTGTTACACTATTCTTCGCATGCAATCGATGAATTTTCATGAAAATAATTTTTTTAACTAAAACGACGTTTAATTGAAACAACATTTAGACGCTAAAACGTTATATAAATAGAATAGGGAGTAGTGTTTTGTATTCATTGGTGTTACACTATTCTTCGCTCTAAAACGTTATATAAATAGAACCAGTAGTGTTTTGTATTCATTAGTGTTACACTATTCTTCGCTCTAAAACGTTATATAAATAGAACCAGTAATATTTTGTATTCATTGGTGTTACACTATTCTTCGCTCTAAAATGTTATATAAATAGAATTAGAGGGAGTAGTGTTTTGTATTCATTGGTGTTACACTATTCTTCGCTCTAAAATGTTATATAAATAAAACCAGTAGTGTTTTGTATTCATTGGTGTTACACTATTCTTCGCTCTAAAACGTTATATAAATAGAACCAGAGGGAGTAGTGTTTTGTATTCATTGGTGTTACACTATTCTTCGCATGCAATCGATGAACTTTCATGAAAATTAGTGATTCGTTCAAGATTTGTCGAATAATAATTTTTTTATTTAATAGTAATATTTATTTATATTAGTTCTACTTTCGTCTGTTTAGTAAACTGTTTCAAAAAAGAAAAGTATTACTTAACTCCAATTGTAGTCTATAATTCAAGGTAAAAGCTATTCTTGTGTTAAATTATAATAATCACAAAACATTGCGTATACGAAATCAGTATTATAAGAGTTCAATTTGCTCAAGCGATTCCAAAATTACAAAAATGAAAGCTCCCACTTGAAAATACAAACCAAATATATGTTTTTCTTTTCGGTTTTTTTACCCACAAATATTTTCTCAATTCGTTGCTGTGTGTTTTGTATGGGTGATATTGTCATTTCATTCTCATGAAGCTAAGTCAAAATTAAATGGCTTCAGATTTACCAACCAAGTCAACTTATTTCAATTTTATTTAGGGCGCGGATATACGCACCCCAAAAACTTATGAGTTTACCTCAAGTTATTTTAGACAAAAATAGGCCTTAATGAAAAGATTGAAATAACCCTACTCACAATATATAATTAAAGTTAAAAAAATAAGATTAATATAATTATATAAACATTAATATATATATATATATATATATATATATATATATATACCATGTGAGGATATACGCACCCTAAAATACTATTAGTTAACCCCAAAACAGAAACATATTAAATTCTCGTAACTTTTTCTTCATCCCCAATACCTATTTCAATACCTAAAAAAAATTCACATTAAAACTTGTAAGAATTGAGGATAATGATAAAAACAAGATGAATAATGTTATTATTCTTGACATCTATCTGTTTTAATCATTTTTTTTTCTTTTTTTTTTGGGGTGTATTACTATTTATTGGGTTGAAAATCGCGAATATGTTCGATCTGGTTTTAATGAACAACTGATGTATGTTCGGAAGTTCTGACCGAACATTATACATATGTTCGAATATATTATTTGAACACTTGCATATTGTTCGAATTATATTTATGAACATGGCCTATATGTTCGAAATTTTCGACCGAACAGATGGCTCTAGTTCTGCGAAACAGAGTAGAACACGATAATTTCTTTCAAAAATTTCAAACCCTAACCTAATAAGTGAATCAAACCCAATGAGAAACTTATCTCGTACGTTTGATGGCTCACCCCGTTCCATTCTTCCTCTCGTTAAATTATATGGATTTTTCAAAGCATCTTTTTCTTCCCTTTTTTCCCATCTTTTTCTCCTCTGCCTGCGTTTTCTTTTTTCTTCGCAGTTTCTTTCTCTCTCACTTTCCTTTTCTTTTCTTTTTCAATTTATTATTATTTTTTTTATTTTAATTTATTATTATATTATATATTATATTAAATAGGGGTAAAATAGAGTGTTTGTGGGGTTGATTTAGTAAAAAAAATACATTTTAAAAGTTTTTGGGGTGTTCTTATCATTTGGGGTCAACTCATAAATTATTGGGGTGCGTATATCCGCACCCTTTTATTTATTCTTACCCTCTCCGACTGTAAATCGGAAGGGTATGACCAAAAAGTGAAACAAATAAAAGGGTATATGAGCAATTGAGCGAGTTGCAGGGACCAAGTTAAAAAGAACAGTAAAGCTTGTCTGATAATTTCCATTGACAGTGCAGCAATATGCAGAAATACACGAGAGAGAGAGAAAGAGACAGGTAGCATGGGGATTCGAAAAAGAAAAGAATCTAAGGTTACACAAAAGGAGATAAATCATTGGCCGGAGCTTCAATGGCCGCTGACCTGAAAATTGAAATGTACATTTTCAGTCTTATTAAAATTTACTCTCTCGTTGTTACTAGATGATAGTTATGCGGTTGATTTTACACAAATTAAAAAATAAGTAATTTTTATAAATAAATTATTAAATTAATTAATATTTCTCAATTATATTAATTTTGAATTATTATTGTCAATTAATACTAATAAAAATCAGTGTTGAAATTAGTATATTTGTTATTGGAATAAGTAAGATTTTGTATTGTAATCATCAGTTTTCAATTTACTACGTAGAAATAGTATTTCAAAAATATTAATTAAGGGTATGTGTGAAAATGAAAAATTAATGATATGTTAAATATGATAACTGGACTTTGTAGGAAGGATGAAAATGGAATATCGGACTATTTTTATGGGAACAAGGGTATCAGTTAATATAATCAAAATATATTTTTTTTTCATTTATGTCTCCATACATAAATAGTTACTCAATTGACCATTCATGCAAATTAAAAGGACTTATTGGTGTTATAATTATAGGTATTAAATAACCATAATATTATTTTATTTAAAATAATTAAAAATATGAAATAATAAAGGTAGGGGTAAAAGTAGTAAATTAACCTTTAATTTTTATTGGAAAATGTAAATACAACCGATAAAATAAGACAATTTTTTCCAAGTTGCATAACAGGACGGGACGGAGGGATTATTTATTTATTCTACATAATGTAAGTAATAGTTAGTTTAGCTAAATATAATAGTAAATTTTAATTAAATATTGATTCTTTTCGATTTTTTTTTGGTTTACTCTTGTTTTTATTTAAATTTTAGTATTCCAATAAAACAAATTGCATTTCATAAAGATATTTTTAGTGTTTGTTGAGTAATTAATATTTTTTAAAAATAAACAAACTTATAATTTAGAATATATGGAATGAAAAGTAAATATATCTTTTATAAATAGGAAAATATTGAATGTAGTAACAAATTTATATTTTTGGGACAATCGAACAAGACTACATTAGCCTGCATTTAGGTTGCACCGACACGAGAATTGGATCCGTGACACGATACGCTTATGACACATAAATTATAACGTAAAACAGAACAAAATACGATAAAATATCATATTTTAAAATGTACGTGCATCATAAGACCTGCATATTATGTCAACTAAATAAATCCTAAACCCACATACGGTATATAATATAAGAACTTACAACTCATATAAAGCAGATAAATCCAAATAGACAATACTTACAATCAGCAGTAGCGTAGTTATAAAATTTTTCGTGAATTAATAAAAGAATATAGAATATATCATATATACATTTAGGTTAAAAACCTTCAAAATCTCTGGTATATTGTTTTGAAGGAATGAGTTTATTTACACTAAATTATGTATTTCTGAAAAATATGTTCATCTCATTGCTTCATTCTCAACGATTCTTAAATATATCTTTCCAATATATTTAATCAAATAATTATTATTCAAATCAATTTTTATTCGATCACGAAATTTATATTTTATTATGTTTCGTTGTTGGAGTCGATCGTGAAAAAGTAGACGCACAATATTCTTTTTTTTCCCACTAATTTTTCAGCAAGACAAACAACAAAGATTGATACAAAGAATCTCCTCAATTAAGTCTTTTTAACTTTTTCATTTTTCAAAATTATTTGTTTAGGATCCAAGACTAAATACAAAGGATGTATGAACTTTCAAATGTTTTAGTTGGGTCATTTGACCACACGCATATATTTATTGAGCTGCATCCATGTCAACCTACAATGAGGTAAAACGCAATAAACAAGTTTTGCACGATATAAACTTGATTGGATATATATTACTAAGGAGATTTTAACATATAACATAGAGATTCGTGTACACTTACTCTATCGATTTAATTTAATCATTCAATAAACTTTTTTTTTTCTTTTTACGAAACCAACTCGCCACTCGTTATGGACGACCATTTCTTTTATTTTCTTCGTTTTCATTTTTGTTCACCGTTTAATGTATGCACAATAATTACCATCAATGACAAATGTAAAATTATTTTAAAGTAGTTGTAGTTGAGTCTTATAATAATTTGATCGCTCTACAATGAAATCTTGAATTCGTAGAAAGTAATAGTTATTTGGATCGTCGGTGTAAATTAACCTACACAGTGCCCACTAATCATGATTAATGATTTAAAAATGCTTATTGTAGCAGGGCTTATCTCATGGTGGTTGGGTTGGGTTGGGTTCCTAAATTCTACGTCTATTTAAATAAAAATGTTTGCCACGTAGGCTTGGCCGCTTGGGCACGCGGCCGGCAATCGCAAACTTACGACACCTGTATAATTTAATACATTAAATGATAAAAATGTCACAATATGCACGTAAACAATATTGTAGGAACACCCCGGACCGGAAAAACCTAGATCGGACCAAATCGGTGATAATTCAGTTTGGTTTACGGTCCATAAAATTTGGGTTTGTCTGCCAATGTGGATTGCTATTCGTCATCTTTTATTAGCATTCCAACCTGATCGCTAGTCTAGGTTTTTCGGGTTTCGGTCCGATCCAAACCCGTAATTTTTCGGCCCGTGCCGAAATTGGACCGGTTTTTCAAAATAATAATAATAATAATAAATAAAATAAAAAACCCGGTCCAAACTGGTTTTGACCTGATCGGACCGGAATTTTCGGTCCCGATCCGGTTTTCGGTCCAAGAATTTTCAAAACTTCGGTCTATCGGTCCGGATCAGGACCGTAAATTCCGGTCCGATCCAGTCTTCGATTCAAGGAATTCCGAAATTCCGATCTATCGGTTCGAATCGAGATCGTAAATTCCGGTTCGATCCGGTCTGGACCGATTGCACACCCTTAATTGTAGGAATATAAAAGTGAGAATATGACCAGGTGGGTGTAATTGTGTAGTTAGTGGAGATTATGGAGAACATGGGATTACATTATATTTGTTCATAAAAGATAGAGAATATTTCTATTCTCCTCCGTGGACAAAAACACGTTTGTTTGGGTTTTAAATGTAAGAATAACACAACATTAATCCATAGTAATTTGGATATTTTTTTAAGGAGAAAAATAATACTCATTCTGTTTCGTTATATATATATATATACTAATTAATCAATATTAATGATGACTCCTCCTCCTCTTTGCACTCTTCTCATGAATTTCTCTTCCCCTGTAAGCTTCTTCATCCTTTTATTTGTAAGAAGAAAAATATATATGTACCTTCATATTCTTCTTAAATTTTCAATTTACAGTTTTGGAACCAAACGAAACTGGTGTGTAAATTTTTGATTCAATATTCAAAATTTCAATGTAGCCAAAATTAAAATTTTAGCTGCTTCATTACCTATATACATACAAACTGAAGAATAAAAATTTAAAAATCAACATAAAATGGCGGTATATGTGCAGCGAAATGCAATCGTTGTTAATTCAGAAAAAATATAAAGGGAAAGAAGTAGAGTTTTACAGGGGTATTAAATAATATTATCTCTAAAATGTTATTTAATTAGGAAAAAATTTAACACTCTTAAACGTCTATATAATGAAACAGAGTGAGTAATAATTTTCTCTTGAATATGTAAATGTAGCTAATAGAATGAGTCAAAGTCTTTTCTAAATTCCGACAAATAAAACGCACGAATTGAGTATTACTTTTTACCTTATCAATAAGAATCTATCATTATAACATTGGGAAGTTCTACGGCCACCATTACTCACCTATTTATAATCATTGAATCAATTTTAGGGTATAAATATTAAAAAATTGACTGATGTAAATGTAGGAGAGATGGTGGGTATGGTAACGTGAAAGCACCGTAGTCATTTTCATAACATTAATCATCTTTTTTGTATATATATGTCCATTTTTATAGATATGATTATTATTTTTTAATAGATGTGATCGAACGAATGGAAGATGTAATAGTAATTAAATTAACGGTAAAACATATTCATCGAATTCTAGTGATTTTTCTTTTCAAATAACATATAATTTTATTTGAATTACATGTTCGTAGCTTTATTTTCTTTTTATATTCCGCGCATTTAGAAGGTCAAATTATTGCGACTAATAAAATCTAGGTCCTTTAAATGAAAATCTAGTTTCTGTTTTCAATAGAAATTAAAAATAATTACAAAAAACAACCTGCACCTTAAATTATAAATACACATTTATAGACTAACTCCAACAGATTGTTTATCATACTCCATAAATCTCACTCCCTAAAATAATTATCTCTATTATTTCATACTCTCAATCCCATTACCGACTCCCTATTTATGTCAGATCCCTACTATAGGAACTCCATATTCTAATTTTACTCCAACACTCCCTATTAATAAAGAGTTTATTAATAAGGAGTCTGTTGGAATAAAATTAGAATAGGAAGTTCCTAAAATAGGGAGCCTACATAAGTAGGGAGTCTCATAAAGTAAAATGAGATAGAGAGCAGAGATAATTATTTTAGGGAGATGAGATTTAGGGAGTATGATAGACAATCTGTTGAAATTAGTGTTAGGCCCTTATACGAAGAGTTTCAAACAACATTTGAAATTCCCTATTTGACATATGTAATACCAAATTGGTATTAGGAATATGTAATATTTATTTATTTTAATATTAAAAAACTATATACTCAACAAATAATTTTTTATATTTAATTTATATTTGATTAATATATATAATTAAATACAATATTATAATATATCACTCACTTTCTAGACATATTTAATATAAAATAAATTATCATCTACTTTTCAAATATAATTTGAAAAAATTGAATTAACAAAAATTTCTTACTATTCATATTACTATGAATATCCTAAGATTCTAAATATTCGTATTCAAAATTCCAACTAATCTAGTCCAAATAGACCCTAAGGTTCTTTTGTATAGTCTGATTTGTTATTCGTGTCGAATCGAAAATTTACACATTTGAATCGTTCACACAATAATAAACGTCACTGTAAGATGATAAATTAAACACCAAAAATAAAAAGCAGAAAAAGAAATAATAGAAGACTACAAAATCCCAAAAACAAACAAACAAACAAACAAACAAAATATATAATACTACATAAAAAAGCCACATTTATTTAGAAAATAGATTGATCAAAATGATATGAATGGAGAGATTTCAAGCAAATAATGACCTGAAATGCTCTTAAAGATGAACAATAAAAGAAGCAAAAAGAAGGAGATTTGTATTTGTTTAACGAATAAACAATCCTCTCGTGAGTGCGAATTGTAAAATAAAGCTAAGCGTCAACGAAGTAATTGTAAATCCAGCGTTTTTAATTAATTATTAGTCTAAATCTCATGAGTAGTTTTTGTAATTAATCTTAAAATCAGTACGGTAGTTTTAACTATAGTGAAAAATATTGTCACGTTTGATTTGCAATAAATTGAAATTATCACGACTCTAGACGGCAAAGTTTTGGGCTTCTCAAATAATAGACCATCTATATTAATAATTTTGTACTTTATGAAAAGTGATCCGATCTTTATTGAGTTAAAATGTGCTGATTCATACAAATTAATTTAATAATACAAAACCACAAATTACGAAAATTGTGTATGATAAAGAGATAAATTTATTTTCCATGATGTCAGCTGTGTGACCCGGACCGGACAGTAACTCGACGGATTATTGTGGTGGCCTCCCACCATGGCTAATGACGCATTACATAGTCTTTTCTTTGGGGTTATTTCTTTGTAATTTGTTCATCGTGCGCACATAAAAAATTCTTTATTTGAAAATGACTGTTCAATGATTTATTGTCAGCTTGCTCAAACCACTCTCACACTCGATCAATGTTAGAAAATAGAGAATCTCAACTTTATTGTTTCTTTTGCAACTTTGTAAAACGTTCGGCTTCAAAATCAGAAATCTTTTTTTTTTTTTTTTAAGTTGAAGAATACAGTGAGAATAATACGGAGTGTTGCGGTAAAAACTAAAAATTAAAATAAAATTTGTATTACACCTGTGCGTTGTACGGGAGAATAATTTAAAAGTTTAATTTATCAATTTTTAATACTATTTTAATATTAATAATATAATAAATAAGTGGTTACACAAATTTAAGACAAAGTATAATAAGGTCAATGTTAAAATAAGAAACTGAAGAATTAAATATTATATATAATAAAATTATTAATCAGAAGTTTGTAATTTAGAAATTATGAAATACGTTCTTGTACACAACATTCGTAATTTTTTCCTACGTCTGTTTTCATCAACACAAATCAAAAATTTTAAACTTTCTCAGTTGGTCACCCTTGATATTGCAATATACAGTTGACCATGATTGAAAACATGTTTTTTATAGAAAAGTTCCCCATTGGATAGAGATTGGCCTTGACTTTTATTAATTGTCATTGCATATGACATAATAATTGGAAATTGCTTTCGTTGAAACTTAAAAGACAATCTAGGAACCGATGGTGTTACGGTCATTCGTGGGATGAGTACTAATTCGCATGCGCTACTTTCTTGGAGAATTATTGCCTCCAAAACATGATCACCCAATTTCGTAACTACCAATCTAGTTCCATTGCTCAAAACAAGTGAATAATCAATATTTCTCAACAACATAATTATAGAACCAACTTTCAATCGTAGCTCATGACTCGGCAACCTAGAACATTTGATTGTGTTTAAAAACTCGGGTGAGTGGACATCTTGCAAAATGTCAACATTTGCATTAGATTTGCACGCACTATTTGAGCTCAAGTATATATAACATTCCCCTTCATTCAATGAAATAATATATTCATTAATTAAATTGACTACATCAAGTGTTGGTGCAATAATAGCTCGACCCTCCAAATAAACAGAATATTCGGCATTCGTTTCAAAATATGGATGAGTATTGGCCACAATTGATGCAATAGGGTCACCATCATCTAACAACAATAAATCCTCTTGGATGTCGATTTCAATGATGCCATCATTTGATCCTCCAACCGTCCCATCTCCATCAATTGAGAAAACTATTTCAATTCAATCGAATCGGGGTCTGAGCTGAGAATTTGAAGCCTCATATTCTTTGTCAATCTTACAATGTCTCTCTAAGCGGGAATAATTGATGGTTGCATGTACTATGTCTGTCCTAGTACTTTTAGGAATCACCGGAAAAATTTGACGAAAATCTCCACCAAGTACATTAGTTTTAAATACGAATGGAATATCTCTAGCTTTTTGATTCTTGAATCTCATAATATCTTTCAATATTTTGTCTAAAGCTTCAAAACAATGCGTGTGCATCATCAGAACTTCATCCCGAATTATCAGTTGTGCATGCACCATTAATTCCGCAAGGGGGGTCTCTTGGAAAATCCCACACGATGATTTTTCGTGGAGATTGAGTGGAACTATAAACCTAGAATGGTCAGTTCTTCTTTTTGGAAGAAGAAGATAAATTATGCTGCTAGATGCTATATTTAATACAATCCCACCATTAGATCTTACGGCTGCAGAAAGAGTCCTCCAAATAAAGTTTTTCCAGTTCCTCCATATCCATAAAAAAAGAATAATCTCCCCTTTGTTGAATTTTTTTTTCATGACCTCGACATACACATGTTTTTTTTTTATCTTTATTCAGTAGCGTGTTCTTCAATGATGGCATCACGGTCACAGTCTAATTCCGCAGCAATAAATCTATTAAAAGAAATATTAGAGTTGACTTCAATTTGAATCGGCATTGGAGGAAGATCCTTTAAACTCTTCTCTTATGCTCTGCAATAACTTGTCCTTCCAGTAAAGTAAGGTTTTGGATTTCAGCATCACTCATTTTCAAATTTGTACAATTTTTTTTTTAATAATTGTACTTTCACTAATTTTTATGAAACAAAATATAAAAGAATACTATCAAAAAACTATGGATATAACTAAAAATTATTAATTAATGCCTTTGTTATTTTTCAAGTTTTGTTGTTTGTATAAAATATCATCTGATAAATTTTTCCCAAAACTTTCACAAAATTTTCTCGATCGAGATATACATTTGGACGCAAGCAATGTCATGAATAAGGGCCTAATAGAAAGTGTAGATCCCCAATAACTTGCTTTTTCGATGCCATCGATATATTCTCTATCATCATCTAGTAGCCCAACTGAGTATTACGCATCACGATATGTATCATGTTGCTTTTTGTTCACTTTTTTTAAATCATCGTGACATTGTGCTCCTCGAGCAACATTGAGTAGGCACCGAGCATAATAGTTATCACCAGAACCTGGGGGAACATAATATAATCGAGCAATTTGTAATCTTTGTTTCCTAAGTTTGAGTTCCAAACAAAATACTGAGAAAACTCAATATACAACAAATCTCGAGTTTCATGATATTTCTTGTTAGTCTCAAACCAACCCAAAAACACTGTGTGAAGTGTTGACTGATGTTTCATCACATCGTCCAATGAGTCGTTATCATTATATAATACTCTTTGCTCCCCTGGAAGATGAAAACTCAAACGTTGGACGGAAGGATTTTTATACTGAATTTCATACCCAAAGATTCTTCAAGCTGCTTCACATGGAGAAATGTAAAGACAATCGTAATATATGTCGATCTCATCTTCCGTTCATCATTGTTACCACTTTGGTGAAATGTTGTTGTGACCCTTTCATTTCTCTTGTTCACATATTTGAACAAATATTTGATAAATGTAGACTGATTATACCATTCAATGTTCATGAGTGCTCCATACTTTAGCAACAAATAACGATTATGTGGTACAACCCACTTATTATCTAGGGGAACACCATTTTTTGGTTACCGTACGACCAGTATTTCTACGTCTGTACACCGGGTTACCATCATAGTCAATAGTAGTAAATTCAACTAACCTCTTTGGATAATATTTTGAGCATTTCTCATCAACCACGCAAGGATAATATTTTTTTCAAATGCCCACGTGGCCCATGAATCATCAACTCCGAAATTGCTACATAATACCTTGGATCTTCCTCTTCATCCGGAATCTCAACTGAAATGATTCGATCAATATTGCTTGTATTAGGGTATTTATCTTTTTTTCTTGATAGAAATAGAAGAACGTGGGCATGAGGAAGGCCTCACTTTTGGAACTCCACAGTGTAAATAACTACATGAGATAAAAAGTAAAAAAAAAATGAACAACACGTTAATAAACAAAAAATTGATGATGTATATAAGTTATTTTGAAATAACTAATTTTAATAAATATATTTTTTGGTATTCTCACCAAAAAATATATTTCCAAATATCTGGTTATCACGTAAATCTCTAATTAAGCCGTCCAACTTCATTTTGAGAATCCTTGAAACTATATCAAGACGATCTTCTGGCTTAAGATTCATGTTCTCAACAAACCGTACAATCTCTGGCCAATTTGGATTGCACGTTAATGTTATGAACAAATCCGGATATCCAGCCCATTGAAAAATGGCCATATCATCTTGGTAATTTTGAATCATATACTGTGCACCAGCGGTAAATATCGTTGGCAAAACAACTCTATTACCCATGCTGCAATCATTTGTTTCACCGCGTACTACTACATCAGCAATTTCATTATACACTCACTTCGCAACTCTTTTTGATAGGTCCCGACATACCATAATCTTGCAAATTCAGTCATGGTATATCCATCAAATATAAATGAGGTGGGTTTGGCTTGGGGGTTGGAAGGTGGGGAGGGGGATACACCAACAGTTGGGGAAAGAAGTGGGAGAAAAAAAGGAAAAAAAAAAGAGAAAGAAGGAAGGCGAGGCGGCAGATGCCGCCCCTGGCCAATATGAATGGCGCTGGATGGGAGTGAGACTGTAGGGCCCATCTCCACAGCTTTTGACTTTCTTTCTTTTTTCTTTTTCTTTTTTTCCTTGTTTACGTTGAGCTGCAGCTTCGTTTCCCTTTTTTGGTTTTGATTTGTTTGAGTTTTTATGTGTGTGTGTGTGTGTGTATATATATATATATAAGAATTTATTATAATAAACAATAATTTACATCTAAAAAAATTAAAATTTTATTATTAATTAGAACTTTGAAGTACTCATAAATATTATTATATTAAAAAGGACTAATAATAGATATATAATAAGATAAAACATCACATCTTATCTCGATTTTTTTTTTATTATTTATTTAATTTTATTTAATCAAATTGCATATTTTTTTTATCATATTAAGTTTATCAAGGACGTTTATTTCGAGGCTTATTTTCAAATAATTATAAATTATTATTATAATAGAATCATAGATTTATTATGATTAAGTAGATTTAATAGATTAAATAGTTTAAATAGATTTAATAGATAAAATATAAATAGTATTGGAATATAAAAAATAAGAATTAAAATTATTGGGGAACATGTGGTACCTATAAAAAGTAGGTTTAGGAGTAGAGTAAAAAAATTTTTGCCTCCTGAACTTAAGGCATTTTGACACTTCACCTTCTGAATTTTTTTTTGTGCAACTTGCCTCCCGAACTATACGAAAGTTTCACTTTACCTGCTGAGTTCGTTTTCCGGTGAATTTTCTGGCGGAAGGTGACACACACGCGTATGTTGAAAGGTAAAAGCGTCTTCTCGGCCTTCCTTCACCCCGCTCAAAACCTAGGCGCGTGAGAGCCCAACCACAATTCCCAATATCTTTACAATTAGGGTTTAGACGAAAAATGAAGCTCTCCAAAGATCTGAGGGTAGCTTTTTACCTTTGGTAGGGCTGACAAATCCAACACAACATTCACAGATTTGAGTGTGTTTTATGTGTTTTACTTTTTCTTTCTTTGAATCTATATATGTATTTATATGTATGTTTATATCAGGTCGGAGGTATATTTATGAATGACCGAAATAATAAAATCGTGGTGCCTCTTTGAGTAACCCCTTGTGATTTTGGAAGTGAAAGTTAGGGCCTTTTGATTGGATTCTTGTGCTTTTCATCAATTTTTCGCCAAGCTACATTGAGCATCTGCCTTGTTCAACTCCACCATTAGTGTTCTACTGTAACTTAGTTCCTATTTATAAATATAATATCTGAAAATGGTGTTTAATTTGACGTGTGGCTTCTCGAATACCTCGACGGCAGTGCATGCCATGCGAACAATTACCATTTGGTTCAGATGGTGCATAGTAAAATATGTCTGTTTGAGGGTAATGGATGATGTCCATTATCTCCTAGTCCTTTCCTTGGACTACCGTCCAATATGTCTGTTTGAGAGTTGAAAAGACGTTTTTACCCTTCAACATACGCGTGTGTGTAACCTTCATCCAGAAAATTCGCCGGAAAACGAACTCAGGAGGTAAAGTGAAACTTTCGTATAGTTCGGGAGGCAAGTTGCACAAAAAAAAAGTTTAGAAGGTGAAGTGTCGAAATGCCCTAAGTTCAGGAGGTAAAAAAATATTTTCTCTTAGGAGTATAAAGGATAAACTAGATAAAAGAGGTTGGGGAGGAAAATGAAAGGAGAAATTAAATTTGGTGATGTGGAGGGGATTTTGGTAATCTTGTACGTTAAGAATTGAAAAAGTGGAGAGGGAATAGGGAGGTGAGCAAAGATACTTTAAATGCACCCACTGTTTTATTCGTTGTGTTGTGGGTGAGTTTTTCGCTGGAAATGCCTTTGAAATTTGAGAAAATAACTTGATCGAAATTAAAATTGAGGAGCCAAAGGCAATGAATTTGCAAACCCCGTGAGGTGAAACAATTTTTTTTTCCTAATTTTAGTTTTGAATTTACTTTTTTACTGAATCATGAATCAATGTTTCATTTTTCAATATTTTTTTTTCTACTTTTTACTAAGATCAGACTAATGAAGTAAGATGAAATTACCTGCCAATGAATGATATTTTATGTGACTCATTAATTAAATATTGGCAATGGGATAATACAAATACATAGGTTGAGTTATTGGAATAATTTCATTTTTTGTCCATTATGTTAAAGTTCATTTTTATCACGCTAGGGTTCAAATACTGATTATTTAATTTTTTATCATTTTTTATTTAATTTTAAATATTAAGTGGTGCCAAAAAATTATTTTTGCGCTTCACTTTCCTTTCAGAAAAAATCGTTTTCCTTATCAAATGCTGACCGTGCAGATGAATGTTTCTCTTCGTCCAAATTGAATCGGTTCAGGATAGTTTGGACCATGGCGATTAGGTTCATGTGCGACGACACGACGCCTTTGCTGAGGAGTGGAGGAGCGTTGCAATGTCGTTTTGGTCGACCCGTTCCATGACTCGGATCTGACTCGATGCCCTCGTCATCATTTTCTCAATGACGTCATGATTTTTAATTTTCTGGGGTTTGGATTGCTCGTAGTGGGGCAATTGGGGCGACGATTGGGAGATTTGAATCGGCGATTTTTGGGAGGAGCTGGGGGATCGTGAAGGCGAGGACCGTTTTTGAATCGGCGATCTGTTTGGCGATCTCGTCAGAGGTGTTGAGGGGGTTGGTGGTGGTGACGCCAGTGCCGATGGAAGGGGCTACATCACGGCGGCGGAGCTAGCGGGGCAGATGGCGAAGAAGGGACAGCCACTGACGTACCGCGAGTTGAGCGAGATGATGCAGGACGTTGACACCAACGGAGACGATGTTATCAGTTTCAGTGAGTTTGCTAGCATTTTGGGGAAATCGGCGGTCAATTAGCTTGGCCTCCCTGTTTTTTAGGGCTTTTTTTTCTTTCTTCTTCTAACTTGGGGCCGAGATTAGGGTTGGATCTTTGATTTTGGTAAATGTGTTGTCTTTGTTTAGGAATATCTTATCTCTTGTTTGTTAATTCAAAATGTATTAAGTATTTTTCTTCTCCATTTGGTGATTCTAGACTTCAATATTTTTTGTTGTTGAAATGCTCATCGTAATGTGTTGCTTATTATGTGTTAATGGTGGGTTGATTAATATTTGATTTGATGGTCGACAGACGTTGGCATTTATAATTCTATTATGATTGATCATAAAAGTTATCTTGTTACAGAAAATAGGGTTTTTCTTACCTCTGTTATCAGGGTTAACAAATTGAATTTCTTTCGCGTAGTTTGTTGCTTCATATATTAATATTTGATATGGTGTTTGGAAGATTTTTTTAATATTAATATTAAAAAAATAGTTGTACGTAATAAGAAAAAAAGAACAATATTTTTTAGAAGAAAGAAAGGGAAAAAAAACTGAATGAGAGGGACAAAAATGATGTTTTTCATTCACTTAGGGTGCGATTGGATATCCTTTCGTTTGTTTTCATTTTATTTCACTAGAAAATAGTGAAAATAAAAACTTTAGGGAGATAATAATTTTTGGTAATATAATGATTGAAATTTGTGTTTTTTGAGTAAGAGATTAGATATAAACTTATTTAGTAAATAAAATTTCAAATGGGACCCACAAAAGTTTTTGTGTGGTGGGAATTAATGATGGTAGAAAGATGAGAGAGAGGAAAATAAAATAAAATTTTTGTGTGGTAAAAAATTAATGGTAGTTGAGAGATGGAGAAAATAAATAAGAGAAAAATGAGGAAAAACTTTTACGAGAGAAAAAGTGAATTATATTTTTTGAATTATAAATAATCGTTTGTTTATCATTTTTTTCTTTTACTAGTAGAGGGAACCATAAATTTTGGGCTGTTCTGGGCTTGAGTGACGGATCCAAAATGAAACAGCCCACATAACTACACGTGCATTTGGGCTGTATAATTAATTTCAACAAATAACGGGCTACAATTGTACGGAACGACCAATTTCCTAGGGATTTGAGTGGAATTATTTTTCTTATAAATATATTTCAAATTTCAAAACGAACAGCATATGAAATTAATTACTTTATTAAACGAATTTTAGGCTACGTCTGTCTTTAAACTTTCAGTACTTGGATTCAAATCTCAATTTTAATAAATATATTTCAAATTTCAAAACGAAAAGCATATTAAATCTTAATTACTTTATAAAAAGAATTTTAAGCTTATGTTTGTTTTTAAACTACTTATACTTGCATTGAGATTTTAAAATCTCAATTTTAATAATTATATATTACTAAATATAATAAAAAAAGAAATTATATACATATTTTCAAATTTTACATAACAAATAATAATTCTTATTGTTTATAGATTTCTTATACTTAAAATTCTAAATAACAACCTAGAAAATATTTGATCTTGACTCTATTTCTGACCCATTTCAACTAACCTTACTGTAGTGATCTTGACTTTTTTTACTTCCTGACTAGGGACCGCATCTTCAAGCGGACTTGTTTTGCTCAAGTTTTTCTTACAAGTTATTATTAACCTAGAAGTAGGTGTCTACTGCCATGCCAAATCAACGCTTATTTTCTTACAAATTGATCCAAATGTTTAAAGGAAATGATTCAACTTCTGGAAGTTTAATAAAAATTTGCATTTGGATTTAATTTTGTAAGAAGAGTTCTCTGGAATTCTGAATTCTAAGTATTCATAATCTTGAATATTCAGAATTCTGTAAATAATAAAAATTTTTGTTTTATTATAGATATCAAATTATGATGATAATTTATTTTTATATTGTATTTGATGTTAAATCATATATGAAAAACTGGATGATAGTGTATTATTATATTATATTTAGTAATGTTTAATTTTTTAAATATAATAATAATGTGATAAAAAGATGAATTTGAATTAGATGCAAGAAATAGTTAGTTTTGAATTGAAAATTAACGAAGATCGAGATTCGGGAGGTCTAGAAAGAAAAAACAACCCCCTCAAATGTCTCAAGAATTAATTTCTCTTTTTTCGTCGAATATTAGAACTTCAATTTTGTTGCATTAATTTTAAAATATTTTTTAGAAAATATTTATCTTTTAAAAAAAACAACCTGTTACTATTAACTTTTTTGACTTTGTCAGACATCCTGTACTGCCACTGACCCTCGATCTACATCAAATTTTCATATTTGCCATCCTAGACTGATGATACCAGGCCGTCAAACCGCATGAATCATCTCTATCAAATCCGACGCACCTCTCCGCGATACACTGAATAACCCCGGCAGAATTTATTCATAATTCATAAATAATAGTAATAATCTATTACGGTTAAAAGTTAAAACTGCCCTCTCGAACTTTCTCTCTCTACATGTACACTCCTCTCTCTCCTCCGCCACATGGCTAAAGCCAAACCCGGCCGCCGCACTCTCGATTCCTACACCGTCAAGCACATCAGCAAAACTGTCCGCCGTGAGTATTCGCTATCTCAATTATAGCTCCTTTGCTTCAATCTACTTTGTATCCGCTGTATATTTTGCTTGAGTTTGTTTCACAGAGCTATATATGTGATCGGATAATTGATCGTTGATGCAGCCGGCGACTGCGTTCTGATGAGGCCTTCGGATTCGTGGAGGCCGTCGTACGTGGCGCGCGTGGAGAAAATCGAGTCGGACAGCCGCGGCGCCAGCGTGAGGGTCCACGTGAGGTGGTATTACCGGCCGGAAGAGTCGATCGGCGGCCGCCGGCAGTTTCACGGATCGAAGGAGGTTTTTTTGTCCGATCATTTCGATGTTCAGAGTGCTGAGACGATAGAGGGTAAATGTAAGGTGCACAGCTTCAAGAGCTACAGTAAGCTTGATGCGGTTGGGAACGACGACTTTTTCTGTCGTTTTGAGTACAACTCGTCTACTGGTGCCTTTGATCCGGATAGAGTCGCCGTGTAAGTTTTATCTTCTGCTGTTGAGTTATTACCACTAATGATTAGGTACTGCTTAGGTTTAGCGGCTAAGTAATTGAACTTGAGCTTCACCTGAATGATGGTTGAAAATGTTAGTAATTGATTCTAATTGCTGGCATTAATCAACGCTAGGAAAATAAGTTCTGATATTTGAGTTATTGTAATTTTAATTAGTAAAATTTGTTTCCATACCCAAGATAATAATAAAACCTTTTATAAATTGAATGTTTAGTTATCTTATATACTTCCTGCTAGATTTTTTTTAATTTTCTAAATGACTTATGTAGATGAAGATACTCTGGCTTAGTCAAATTAGCCTATTTCGGAGCCTCAATATATTGTTGTATTTTTATGTAAACTTTCTTCACCTTCAGAAATTCTAAGTGTCTCTTATCAGCAGCATTTGTCTCTTTGTTCCCCGTGTACCGAAACATGTGGTACTTTTGTTTAAGCAAAAAACTGAACGGTTGTCTTGAATAAGTTTCTGCTCTCTCATTTTGCTGCTGCAGGTACTGTAAGTGTGAGATGCCTTATAATCCTGATGATCTTATGGTCCAGTGTGAAGGATGCAGTGACTGGTGAGTTTGTGCCAAACTTTTTTTTTTCCCCTTTTCTTTTACTTTTTTTTTTCTGTGTGTTATATTCATGGTTCACTACTTTAATAAGTCTTTGTCTCCCACAGCATACTGTAGATGTCCATAAACACATTTGTCATGTCATGTTTATTGCCATAAGGCAGAAATTAAAACAAATAGGGCTTGAGACTGTTTTAAGAAACAAGCTAAAAGCTATTCAGTGATAAATTCAAGCAGATACTATAAACTCTACCATATAAACACATGACATGAAATTTGACTTTTCTATAGTGATGATCTAAGTTGATTTACAGAAGGATATGGATGAATGCCCCTGTTTAACTAATTCATAGAGGTAAGTTGTGATGTGCTTGTATGTCCTCAGGTCGCGAAGAAGATTCATTTCATCAATACTATTAGCAATTGGGCGTGTTTTAAGCGAGGATTCTCAATCTGTCTGTTGATTATTATGAATTTGAGCATTACAAAATTAGTATTGTAAGCCTTGGTTGATCAGTGTCTGACTACTCAGCATCTTTGTTAGGTGTTACGATTTGATAACATTGTGAGGACTATAAATGCAGATTCCCTTGACCCTCATACAGTCATATGCCCATTCTTAGGTGGGCCATTACACAAATAACATGGTGGTATCTTTGAAAATTTGTTTCTTTGTGGAAACTTAAAGATAAATGGAATGATGAGATGTTAAAAAAACTTAGACTAGGAGATCACAGACTCCAGTGTACGAATTAGCACAATATTTAGACCCCCCCTGAAAAACTATAATATATGTTAATCTTTTGGAATGGCATCTAAACCTGTGCAGAATAATGTTGATAGGAATAAATTCTCTTAATTGTCGTTGATATAAGTTCATTGAATAAGTTTTATTTTTTGTTTGTCCATTACTTTATTGTACGTAGTAAATCGAAAACATACACTTGTCATTTGTCAACTCGTGGTCCAGGTTTCATCCAGCTTGTATAGAGATGAGCCCGGAGGAAGCCAAAAGACTAGATCACTTCCACTGTCTTGATTGTGTCTCAGAAGATCAGAAGAAATTGCATAATTCTCATGTTTCTACGAGACAGGCTGATATGAAGGTAATTTAATAACTGCGAATTTATTTCTCTGATCCTCTTTATTTTGTTATCCAAAGTCTAGTCAAGTGACATCATTTCATGAGATTGAGGTTCTTCACAAGGCTGTAAAACTGTTGGCTAGCAGTTGTGTACATTACTACATTTTGTATTAATAGATAGAGAAATTTCTGGCTGCATATCATTTTGAAGAGAGTACACTCTAAATCATAGCTTGAACAATTTCATTTGTTTTCTTCTTTCTTTTTTTTTTTTTTCTTTTTTTTTTTTTTGTGAAACTTGAAGAAATTGGCTCATTTTCATGAGAAAATAATCTCTAGATCCTTTTCCTGTGTCGTAGATTGGTTGCTGTCTTAGATTCGTTATTTTACTCTTGGGCTGTGAAGAAGTAAAATAATTGAATCCATGAAATTGATTAAAAAAAAACTTGTATTTATTTCTTAGGCAGGATCACTAGTGTCTGCTCACAACACTCCGTAAATGTTTATACAAAATTCTGTACGGTCGGATGCTCCCCTGATATTTAGATTGATCCCGAAATGAGTTTCAAATCTCTGTGTTTTCATTTCTATTGTGTGGATTTTTCAGGTGGATACAAAACGACGTCGCAGGTGAATGAATAAGTAAAAAAATGAGCGGATGTAACACGGAAACGAATCGGAAACTCTTCGTATCTATTCAAGCCAACCTCGTTTAGTTATAATGTCAAGGATGTGTTTGGCTGTCTATATGAGATGCTACCTAGTTAGAGATGGTAGTAGTCGGACTAATGTTAAGTATTTCACTGTATTTAACCACTCACAAATACCATATCCCAGTGTGGTAGATGAAAATGTGTGGATTGTGATGTATATTATGTGTGGTGATGACTCGTTACTCTGCATGGGTGTAGTTATTCACGCAGTCATTGGCAGCAATGTATATTAATTAATATATTATATAGTTTGCATCGTTAAACCTCTTCCAAGTTTCAGGATCGCATTTTCGTCGACTTGGTAGTGAAAAATGGAGTGGCTGCTTCATTCACAGGTACATGGTATGGTCGTTGTGTTGGAATACAAAAATATGAAACCTGGAAAAGCTTATCGTTTGGATTGATCAATTAAGATTAATCAATTAAGATTAATGCCCTTATAATTGGGGAAACTTTGTCGAATATGATTAATATGTCGATATAATTAGGGAAATTTTATGGAATGCATTGTAGTGAATTGGCAACGACAGTCTTCCATAAATCATGGTTTGCGGGAAAAGAAAATTGAGCTTTACCAAAATCACGATTTTAGTCTCTTGGTAACTACAAGCTGGACAATTTGCTGAAAACTTTCCACTAAAATTTCCGGTTTTTGGCATTCAAATGACTGAAATTGAGAGTTTTTAACTCAACATTTATAAAGCTACAACTTACAAATCCATTTTGCAAATTATGATTTCTGTAGTGGACTATTATAGTTTATCCCTGATGGTTTGGTACTCTCCCATAGTCCCATGTAACCAAAAAATAATTCACTAGGCAAAAAATTGTCATTGCCACGACTCGACTTTCAGGGTCGATAAATTATAGTTTAGAGCACTCACTTGAAGAAGAGAAATTACTTAAAGATTCAGTAGACTAAATTAAACTGGCATCTCGACTATGCATATATTCTCATCTACCTCAATATTCATTATGGAGTTTTCACTGTAAGATCACGGGTAATATGCTGTCTGGTTATCTCCAGGTTGTCTCATATTTCATATACTTAATTTGGAACATTGCCGAGTATTTAAACGATTTTTTCACTACTTACAACTCACTTTCCTTAAATCTATGGATTTTAATACACACTAAATACTTGGTTAAGAGGCTTCTTCCTCTTTGTTGTTGGAGTTTGTTTTTTCACAGTTACAAAGAAAGAAAAGAATTTCCTAGTTGTAGTAACCATCTATACCAATTAAGTCCTTCAATCACTGCTTTTAATTTGTTTTTGCTCTCTTCCATACAATGACAGTGCCACCAAAATCAGAAGAAGCCAAAAAATTCTCTCCATAGTTCCAAGCAATGCCTATAACTGGGTAGCTATGCCCCTGCAAGTCATAACCAATCATTTATATTGGATTTTGTGTGTGTGTGTGTGTGTTTTACACACATTACAAGAAAAAAAATATTAGCCGAGGCAAACCTGCAGTTTGTTCACACATGTATGCTTTGGCCGTGTTAAGTCGTAGAAGTAGACATTAGCATCTTCACTCCCAGCAACTAAATTGGAGCAAACAAACGACCTCAGGAATGAGAATTAGACTGGCATGTTTATTTGTGCACAAAGACATTCTGGTGATACAGTAAAGTTTTTTTGCAAGCATACCTATGAATTCTCCTTTCTCAAGGGAAAGCAAAGGGCAGAAAGAGGCTCGGATGCTGTGTAAACGTGGCGCCAATTTGAGTGCACAACGAAGTGTCAAATAACCTTGTACCTCCAACGAAACACTACAACACCAAAATATCTTCTGTCAAATCATGTGGGGATATTTAAAAAAATTTGCTCTTAATAAAATCAAAGTACAAATACATACACAATATTATTTCAAGAATATAAATACTCTCTCTTGGGGAATAATTACATTTATAAAATAGAAAATAAATTTGTGCAATACAAACTTACCTTTTTATACTTCGCAACCTAAACCATTGATTTTTTAAAATGCTAACCTTTAACTCTGCGTGTTTTTCACTTTTCAACCTATTCCGGGAATATTCTGAGGGCGGATATTCCTAGAATATTCCACCTTTGGTTGGCCAGAGGTTGTTATGTGAAAAGCATGATGAGTTTTGGTAGTTCGTTGAAAAAAAAAGGTAAGGTTGCAAGTGTAAAAAGCGAATAAAAAATATATGCAAATGGAGTATTTATAATTTTGAAAAAATAAATGGGCTTTTTCTTAAGACTAAAATTAGAGGGTCGTATTTATAATTATCCCAATCAAGTATCCTAAAATTCTACATTCACTGTAAAGGCGAATATATTGAAAATAACCTGAAGAAAGACAAACTTCCATCCCGACACAAAGTCAGCAACACTGGGCCCCGTGCCAGCAGAGAAAATGTTCTGTACTGCACGGTAGTGACTGGAGATTTGTGCTTGGCTTTGCTTCTATGCCGGTGAGAACGGGATAGGGCACCGGTATGTGAGTTCATAGTAACTGTGTATACACATCCCTGCGAAGTCAGTCGATGAAGAAAGTGTCTTAGAAATTAAGTAATTAACAGCTGTATAGAAACCTCCACGCCAACCACATACCTGAGCATCGCCGCAGAAGATAAGCTGACCAGTGTGGTCATGGTCCATAGCTGTCACCTCACTGTCAAAAATCGATTTATTGATTGTTCTGCCAGTGCTAAAATTGAACACCTAGAAAGAGTATGTTACAGAAGGATGAGACGAGTAAAGAGAATATACTGTAGTTCGGGCACCAGATAGAGAACATTTTTTACTTGAGGCAAAATAAGACTGATAAATACAGCTGCAAAGGAATTAAGACCCAGTAACATTAAATGATGTAATTGATGAAAATGGCACATAAGTTACCATTATCTCTTTATTTGCGTTGCCAGCTGAAAGTAAATTGTTGTTCATCTGCACAAATAAAGTATAAGAAATGAAAATTCTGAAGGCTGAAAACAATGACAAGAATATATGAGTCATCATGTACTCACAGGATGAAAGCGAATACAAAGCTGTGAAGAGACTCCATAAATCACTCTCATGCAAACACCTTTAGGGATATCCCATACTCGTACCGTCTTATCAATTGAGGCCGATGCAATGTACTGATTATTTGCTGAGAAGTCAAAATCTGAAAAGGAAAGACATTTAGACCCAAGTGATGGCAAATTACTTGGACAGCTCGAACTACAAACATCCCAATAACTTCTGAAGGAAATAAATGAAATCTGCTACATCTAAGTGTGACTATTGCACAATTACAAAACTAAAACTGCTTAATTTCAAAGAAAAGACCGAAGTTTTGTACTGTAGTCTATAGCCCTTTTATAAAAAAAACTCACACGACCAACATATACATGATGATTAAGCTACTAAGGACTAAAACTGTTTTCTCTGATTTTCATTTAACATACATAATGTAGAACATTGAGCTATTGTCAATGAATTTTTATTTTTTATTTTTTCACTAACATATCATATAAGATGGTTCCTCTAACGGGTATTCTTGAAGCCACAAAATAAAGCCAGTGTAGAAGTGTAGAAAGATTGCATAGTTAGTACCAGTTAATCCAACCTGTGACATCTTTTGAATGCCCTGTTAATTGCTTCTGAATTGATGGTGGCGTGGAGACAGTGCACACAGTCAAACTTCCATCGGATGCTCCATAAGCAAGCAAATCCGAACTCATGTGGCCAAACTTTATGACCGTAACTATAAAAGAAGAAATAGAACCTCATTGATTTCCAAAAAATACAACGATCTCAGATATGAAGGAAAAAAATGATACAATAATATCTGGTTAACTATGTCAGGAACTACCCATGGCCTTGCATTGGTCAAAAATGCAGTGCATCCCTACAAAGGAATATGCAGGTTCACTCTTTTTATGTGGGGAATCAGTATCACTTGCATTAGAACTGAAACTTGTTCTGTGGCTCAGTGCTTGGCTAAAACTTCGGCTCAAACTTCTTACATCCTATAAATGGATCAAGAAGAGAATACACAAATATGATTTTGCCCGAACGAAAAGGAGAAAACTCCTGAATTTGGTAACTAATAAGCAACTTCATTTGTCCTATGTCCATTCATTGTCACAAGCTAACATCTGGATCTTCACTAATGATTTAAACCAAGCAAAAGCTTTTCAAATAAAGCTTAGCCTACAAAACATTTCACAATATCCATTTTAAGCATCAAATAACAAAAGAACAAAAACTAATGAGCCATTGTTAATTTCATTAATTAGCTGCGCTCTTATCAATCCAGTCATCTCTATAAAACTCTTGCAGGTGGCAGCATTAGCCAATACAGAATAAGCATTTTATTACCTAGTTAATACAGAATACGCATGTATATATTTACATAGTTCTGAATTTATGCATGACCAGAGAAAACCACAGGACCACCAGTCTTGCTTTTACACTTAACCAAATCAAGCATGTGAGAGACATATGAATATAATGAGGAACGGAAGATCTTATCGTCACAAAAAGAAAATACTGAACGCAAGGGTATGCATCATCAAATAAAGTATTAAAACTAATCATTTTAAAATCTTAGCTTTTTTATAAGCCAATTGAAGATAAAAAACCTCTAGCAGACTTTGTAATTATTGTTGTTTATTTACTTTATTAGAACCTCAGTTTAAATCCTTCATTAGTTTCAATACTTGTCATAATTTACTTTATTTGCAGCATGGTTCCTAAAAAATACCCAAATAATCTATTACTGATTCTTTACAACGTATTCTCACATAATTCATGTGCAAACAGAAACAGGGGGAAGAAATGGTGATAAAGAAGAGCACGTACCCTGCTAGTACTCCAGTTGTCAGCCTCAAAAAACGGGGATAGTGGACTTGGAGATGGTACCCATCGTCCACTGATGCATCAACCAGTAAATTAACCTGGTGTGAGAATTGTATGGATGAAAAACATAAACAATAACCTTACAGATCTATGAGTATATACTTAATGAAAATTTGTAACTAAAAGTTTGATTAATTGCACACAAACCAGCTCAAGTATAAATATGTTTTCATGATAAAATTTTGAGTTGCTTTTGGGAGATATAATTGAGTAATGATTACAACAAAGTAGTTCATCACAACCAGAACTAGAATTTAGCAACCTGTGCCCCGGAGTGCTCGAGATGCTTGGTGTCCGTACACTCTCCCCATTTCTCGGTCTATTAAGGTAATTTCGGTAAGCCACATAACCTTTTCCATTACATTTCCAGTCCTGCAACATGCAATCAGAGCGTTAAATCAGGATGAAATCGTGAAATGAACTTTAATGAGATTGTTGTACTGTACATGAAGAAACTTATTCAAGACGTACAAAAGTAGAAGAATATGGAGTAGAAGAACATTTGCCCAATATATAAGAATTACACGACAACAATTAGAGAAATTAATCATGCGGTTTTCAGGATGCTACTAATATAAAGACATTTACACAAGATATAAGAATCCTCTTCAGGGTAAGAGTGTTTTAAAACAATGCGATACAAGTAGTAGATAATGTAATACAAGGAAATAAATAAGAAATTTGTATACGAAATCAGAACGCTCAAAGAAGCTTATTGTTCTTGATACTTTTCCTATCGTTGATTCAATTCAATCATGCACCTAACCAACTTATGAGCTTGTTCGTGCAATTATTGAGGTAACCTGGTAGCACATTAAGACAAATTTCATCTAGTGCACTGTGCACATCAAGCGCAATCACAATGATTATTCATATAACTACACCATAAATTAAAATCTAATACAATCTCGAAATGAAGCTTTTTACGTAAACAACACTCACTCTCACTTATATAATCGTAAAAGAGTCATTGCTCGCAATTTGGGAAAATCTAATTCCTGATGCGCCTAATTTTTAACGACAATGCTTCAACGGCGATCTCTTGTATAAACACCTATTTCCGACATGTACGTACAATTCACAGTGTGCAGATATATATCGAGATACATAACTATACAGGCGGCGCAGAAAAATACCTTACGGCGGATAACACCGGCCTGCGCCTTGCGGTGGAGGAGGAGGCGGCGGATTCCGATGTAATTAGGATCGGAATCACGGGGCGAAGGCTGAAGCAAACAGCTGAAGAACTCTGGATCTGAAGTCACAACTTCTTTCTTTTTATCACCGTTTTGCGATTTCGGATCGTCTTCTTGCGGAGAGATTCTATTGGCCGTTGGATCGGCCATTGTGAATCGAACTCAATTTCAACTCTTCTTCATTAGTTGAAAACCTTTTGGATTTCTTCACGGTAATGAAGATTGTGAAATTGAAAGAAGTTTAATCGGAAAAAAGAAAAGAGCACAGATTGAAGAATTATTAGCTGCGTAATGTTGGTATTCAGTGATCTATGGATCTTAGGTGATGAAGAAAGAGACGCTAGTAGTACGTGCTGTGGGGAATTGTTCCAGCAGTACATTTTTCTTCAGTTTTTGACTTTCCCTTTTTATACACATGGAATGTGAATTAGTTTTATTTACTATATATTGTCTTGGTTCTCGTATTTACGATGGAGTAAATCTTGTTTCCTTTTCTTGCACACATAACATAATGATGGTTATTTATTCATAAATAATTAATTCTTTTGGAATAAGATATTGTTTGTAAGCATCTTATGCTTATTTGGTATGAGTTTGATAATTTAGAGTGGAGTTCGACACTTTGGCTTGATTAGAGAAGTAGATAGCTGGCAGCATTGATTTAAATATGGGTAGTTAATTATATATGGTAAAAAACAAAAATTTAGAAAAAAAAAAAACAAGGCAAAAAGTAAAAATTATAATAACAAATAAACATTACCTTATTTACAAAAACAATATTTCCTAAAATTCTATACAGCACATGATTTCATAAAATTAAATAGTATGAACTTATTATAGTACATAGCATGAATGTATTATAATAAACCAATTAGTTAAGTAGTATGCATTACGGAATGGAGTTGACATTTAGAAACAAATAGTAAATTAAAATTTCGACCAATAATCTAAAAAAGTTAATATAAATAAATAAATAATGTTCAGAATTATTATATATATTCCATTTTCGTTTGTCTTACAAATATAGTTAAGTTACATATTTAATATATTATTAAATTTTTATTTTTTCACATATTCTTATTTATCATATTGAGAAGGAGAGTGTATTTTATAAAAAGAATAACAAAACTTAAACATAAAGGGAAAAATAAACAAGAGTTTGTATGTGTATATAATATTGAGAACTTCTACGGTGCCTTCACGGTACCATTCCTCACTTCATGGGGATCAATAGTAACCATTAGATCAAGTTTAGGTTTTTTTATATTAAAAGATCTAAGGTTGTAAATGCAGGAGGGGGTGGAGGTATGGTGCCTTGAAGGCACTGTAGACTTTTCCTATAATATTTGCATCGGGGCTTGACATTAGTTACAATAGTTTTGACGTAATAATCTACAAAAATAAATCCAAATAAAAAAAAGTTTCCAAAACTTACAGGAAGTTTTATAAAATAAATAAGAATTTGAAATGTAAATGTCATATTTACATTGTGGCTTGACATTTAGTAACAATAGTTCATTAACCAATAATTTTTTAAAAAATGTTCTCAAGACTAATATATCAATAATCTACAAAAATAAATCAAAAAAAGTTTCAAAACTAATATATATTTTAAAAGAAAAAAAAGTTTCATAAAAAACAAAACTTAAGATTCATATGTAATGTTCTTTTATAAATTTTCTTTGTCATGAAATTAGGGTTGGATAAAGAAGGGTGGAGAAATCACCCTTTATATTAATGCAAAATCCTCCTAATATATGTGTTTGATTCGTATGTTTCGTTTGACAAATAAAAAATTCTGGTGCTTCGTTTGCTTATGTGTCATACGAGCCTAATATTTACCTAATTTAATACTTTTCTTTTTATTGTATCTTACCTAATTTAATTCTTTTATTATACTTTTTATTATAATTTTTCTTATTCAATACTAAAATAACACATCTATTGCAGCCGTTTTTTCCCACAATAAATATAGTAGATTGTTTTTGTTTACTTTTCGTGATTGTTTTTGTTTACTTTTCGTTATTTATATATATATATATATATATATATATATATATATATATATATATACTAGTTTAACACTCGTGTATTACACGAGATTTTTAAAAAACTAAATATAAAAAATATTTGTGAAAATTATAAAGTCTTCTCTTTTAGGTCTTTATGATCATGGCCTGTAAATTTTAAAATAAAAAATTGAAAGGATGTGTTCTCAACCCGTAACTTGTTCAATTTATTAATTATTATAATTATTTCTCCCTCTGTCCCATTTTATCTGTCGCAATTTGAATTTTTTTTATCCCGTTCTATCTGTCGTATTTACATTTTCAAAAGGTAATCATTGTTACTTTTTACTTTCCCAATAAAAAATAGATATTATTTTACTGCTTTTACCCCTACCTTTATTATTCTACACTTTTAATTATTTTAAACAAAATGATATTATGCTCATTTGATACCTATAATTATAACACCACTCATATTTCTTAATCTCCATGAAATGGTTAACTGCGACAGATAGAATGGGACGAATGGAGTAATTAATATAATATTTTAATATTTAGATTAAATTCATTAATAATTATATTTGCATACTTATAAAAATTTAAAAGATATCACATTTTCAACCCGTCTCTAATCTATATTAATTAATTATTATTAATTCATTTTATTATATTTAGCTTAATTTTGTTAATAATTATAGTTACATGCTTTGAAAAATTCAAAAGTTGTCATACTCTCAAGCCTTCTCGCATTGTGTCGTTGTCTAATAAATATTAATTAATTATTATAATATAATTTTATTTTTTTAATATTTAGATTGAATTCATTACTAATATTTATTTACATACTCCAATTATCGCAAATATATCATATTTACCTATAAAAAAATTTAAAAATTTCAAAAACAAATTATTTCAACTTTCATTATAAATACAATTTGTTTAATTATTTTCATAAATGATTAAGATTATTTCATATGTAATTTGTCTTTTAATTAAAATAATCAATTTAGATTTTTTTCTACTAATTATATATAACTTTTTTATATTCTTATATTAGGAGTATAAAAGAAGATTATTGAATTAGGAAAAATATAATAAAAGAAAATATTGAATTAGGTAAAATATAATAATAGAAAAATATTAATTTAGGCAAGATATAATAAAAGAAAAATATTAAATTAGGTATATATTAGGCTTGGATGACACATAAGCAAACGAAACACCAAAAGTTTTTATTATCCAAGCGAAGCATACGACGCAGACACTAGATTAAGAGGATTTTGTATTAATATATACTTTTTTAACACTCGTGTATTACATGGGACTTATCAAAAGATAAATAAAAAAAATATTTGTAATAATGTCAAAATTTTAAATCTAAATTAAATAATTAAAATAATTGATTCTCAAGCTATGCCTCGTACATGTATAATTATTTATTAATTTTATAAATATTAAATAATTTTGTATTTGATGTTTAAATAAATCAATTAATAATCTTAATTATATACTTACAAAAATTCAAAATGCGTCACATTCTAAACCCGTGTCTAACATCTATTTTATTAATTATTATTATTAAATTATTTTATATATTAATGTTGAGAATAAATTCGTTAATAAATATTAGTTATATATTTTGAGATATTTAAAAGATGTCATACTCTCAACTCGTGTTGCATTGTACTGGTGTCTAATCAATGTTAATTAATTATTAGTATATAATTTAATATTTTTAAATTTATATTGAATACTTTACTAATATTTAGTTAATACTTAGATTATTGTAAATAATAACTCATATTTTACCTATATGAAATATTTGAAACTCCAAAAATAAAATTATTTTAAATTATTTTATCAATAAATTTATTTAATTATTTTCATAATAAAGTTTTTTTTTTTTTGTAATTAAAATCATTTCATATGTAGTTTGTCTTTTAATTAAAATAACTAATTTAGATCTTATCTATTAATTATATATGACTTATTTATATTTTCATATTAGGAGAGGAAAGTATTGAATAAGGAAAAATATAATAAAAGAATTAAATTAGGTAAGATACAATAAAAAGAAAAGTCTTAAATTAGTTAAATATCACGAAGCACCAGAATTTTTTATTTGCCAAACGAAACATACGAAACAGACACATAAGTTAAGAGGACTTTGCATTAATATATAGGGGTGATATATATATATAACAAAAACCGATTTACTTTTTGTTTACTTTTATCTTATTATTATTTCTTCAATTACGCAGCTTGATCCAACGATCTGAATATCACATTTACATCACCGCCATATCCGAATCCTATTATATCCATCAAAACTCATCATTACAACTCAAAACACACCGAATTCAGCTAATTCTTCAATAATTAGAAGGAAGGATGCATAAGAAACCAGCAATGTGAAATTTGAACAAAATCCGTCAATTGGAAATGGGACTTGAAGGGATTGAATTGATGTTGGGACCTGGAAATTCGATCACGAATGCGTAATTTTTTACTGGGATGATTTTTTCTTTCGACAGCAGGTGGATTTGATTCGGGTATTTGGGCTCAAGGGGTAAAGGCAATCCCACTAGTTAACTCAAACATTTTTCCCGGATTTTTAAATAATTTAAGTTAATTTATATGGGGTAAAATGAGGTGTTTGTGGGGTTGATTTAATAAAAAAAATACATTTAGATTTTTTCGGGGTATTCTTATTAATCGGGTTCAACTAATAATATTTTGGGGTGCGTATATCCGCGCCCTATACTAATTCCAACACTGATTTAAAGGGGTATTAATTGAGATTAATAGAATGGTATAATTGAAAAACACTAACTAAGTTAATGATTTAACTATATAAACTACAATTTTTTTAATTTGTGTGAAATCAATCGCAAGACTATCATATTGGGACAGAGTGTGTATTCTATAAAAATAATAACAAAACTTCTATAAAAAAACATAAAGTGGAAAATAAATAAGAATTTAACTATATAAATTACTATTTTTTTAATTTGTGTGAAATTAATCGCAAGACTATCATATTGGGATAGAGTGTGTATTTTATAAAAATAATAACAAAACTTCTATAAAAAACATAAAGTGAAAAATAAATAAGAATCTGAGATGTGTACGTAATATTTATATGGGGGCTTGACATTTACTCCCTCCGTCTTGTTCTATCTGTCGCAATTTGGAAAAAAACATCTCGTTCTATCTGTTTCATTTATATTTCTAAAAGATAATCATTGTTACTTTTTAATTTTTCAATAAGAATTAAAATTTACTTTACTACTTTTACCCATACCTTTATTATTTCACAATTTTAATTATTTTAAAACAAAATTAATATTATAGTTATTTGACACCTATAATGTAACGCCCCAAATAAAATACTACCTTAATAGTAAATAAAATAAATAAATAAAGTAAACTCTCACCTTAATTTCGTTTTCATATACATAACACAATAAAAGGAAGTCGACGAAAGAAAATTCTAGACGACTCAGTCTTCACCTTGAAAATTGAAGTCAACTTCATTCGCACTATCGTCGATATCTGGAGAGTTTGATTTTAAAACAAACGAGAGCGTGAGTTAAAAGAGCTCAGTGAGGTCAAGCACATGAAATTGCAAATTTTCTTTTGAAATATAAAACTGACAAGAGTTTAAGAAAATAATTTTCATAATATAATCAAAGCACTTGGTGTGCAAAATTATTCTCAAATGTTTTATAAAATTCTAGCAAGCAGCTTCAAAATTAAAATATTTTAAATTTAAATAAACAATATATTTTCTCAAAACTAACCAATTATCATATTTAGAACAAACAGATAATGTTAATTTGTTTTAAGAAATCAATTGAAACAGTTAACATTTGAACAGACAGGAAAATCTGTCTCGTTCTAAAATAGTCTGTCCAATTAGTGAGTGTTCGGGTGCGGAACTCTAGATGTGGCTCCCGCGTAGGGGTGAGCATTCGGTCGGTTCGGCCGAAAACCGAACCGAACCGAAAAACCGAAATAATGAAAATTTTATGGACCGAACCGAACCGAATTTGACTTCAAAACCGAATGTTAACCAAACCAAAAATTTCGGCTCGGTTCGGTCGGTTATTGACCTAATTTCGATTGGCCTGGTTTTCAAGCCCAATCCATATCTGGCCCAATTCCAAGTTTTTAACTATTAATAAACATTAGAAAAAGAAATACAATTTGTCTTAAAGTTTTACAAATTAAAAATATTTGTCTTAATGCATCAAGATCACCACCAGAAAATGTGGAAAAATACAACAATTTTAATAAAAACAAAACAACCAGCAACAACAACAGAAGACAACAAGAACAGCAGCAAACATCACTAAAAAACAGCACCAAGAACAGCAGCAAACATCACAAAAAACAGCACCAAGAAGCAGCTAGCCTAACAATGAAACATCATAACACCACACCACCACAGCAACATCAGAACAACAGCAGCGCCATAACGCCCCAAAAGCAGCACCAAAATTAAAGATGACCCAGAAATCTGCATCAACACACAAGAACCTCAGACACTATATTATGCAATAAAAATACCAGACTTCAATTTATAGTACCTCATCAGTAATAAAGTTGAGAGCTTTAATTTAAGTAGATGTAGATCAATTATAAGGGGACAAAAGACAGAAATCAATCAAGACTATAACTATATATAGAAACACTTCACCTAAAGAAATCAATGATGGCCCTCAAATCAACACAGAAACTGAGAGCACCTCTGTTTGTAAGATTTCAATATTATGCCAAATTGACATGCAATATTTGGTAAAAAGGGACGGACAGTCAAGCAAATAGGATTTGGAAAGGAAAAATCAAAGTGGCTTTGAAAATGAGGGTATTTTTTGAAGAGAAAAAAAAAGTCAAAAATAAACTATGATAAATGAAAAGAAAAAAAAGAGAGAGAGAAGAATAGTGTAAATGTAAAAAAGAAAATTGTAAAAATGTAAAAATACATATCATGTTGTAAAAATGTAAAATAAAAACAAAAAAGAGTACCTGGTGTAATTTTCCCAAGATTTTAGAGAAAAAAAAGTCTCGTTGAACATGCTAGTACAAGCATTAATTTTAAAACCTAACTTCTTTAAAGATTTGCATGAAAATGTAAAGTCATAAGAACAAACAAGAATGAAAAAAAAGGACTTACAAAGAATGATCATGCATTTTTATTTTGTTTTTTATTTTATAATAGTTGTTGTCATCAAGTTATGTATTTTGATGTATGTATGTATACTTATACATATAATTAATTTACTGATAAACAGAATGTATGCATGTGTTTCTTGGTTCACAGTTTGTAACTAATCTACATTGTGAGTTTGTAGCCTGTGTTAAGTCTTTTGGTTGATTACCATTTTCTTACTCATTGAAAAAATTTCAGCTAATTAATTCTTCCTAAAAAAAAAACCAAACAAACAAACAAAACAAAAAAAATACAAACAGGGGTTTTATATCATGGGAAGTAAAAGCACCACATTTGATATTTCAAGATCCAACTAAAACTGGGGAAAATTAGTTAACAATAAAGAAAACGGTTGTTACAAACAATAGAGTATACATGCAATCCCATCCCTTATATTCCAAGAAACACTGCAAACAAATTGTTCAACTATTTTTATGGAACTACTAACTGGTAAGAGGGAGAGAACAAAACTAACAAACATGAATTGAGTTTGAAATTCCATTAGTTTGTCATAGGGCTGCAAACGAATCGAGTCGAGTCGAGCATTCRCGATTTCGAGCCAGGATTGACTGTTTTTTATCTGTGCTCGAGCTCGACGAGCTCGAAAGATTGCTGCTCGAGCTCGACTCGACAAGCAAATGAGCATGATCGAGCTCGGCTCGAGATCGACTCGACAATGCTCGGCTCGACAAAAGCTCGAGCTCGACTCGAGTTTTTTAGTTTTAAATCTAATAAAATTACGGTATTTTTGTAATTAATACTATTAAATAGGGGTATTTTAGTAAATTCATACATAATCGAGCAGTTCGTCGAGCTCGTGAGCTTATTAGTGACGTGCTCGAGCTCGACTCGTTTGTGAGCTCGAGCTGCTCGAGCTCGAGTTTAACCGAGCTCGAGTCGAGCTTTGACTCGAGCTGCTCGCGAGTGCTCGTGAGCCGCTCGACTCGTTTGCAGCCCTAGTTTATCATCATCATACAAATAAAGTAACAAAACCAATAAGAGACAGAATCACTCAAGTAAACCAATTAAATCCCGATTTCAGAAATCAAATTGAGAAAAATCCGAAGAAGAAGATTAAAAAATCTTGAAACCCAAACTACTATCAACATATACAAACGCATGTTATGAAAAAAAAATTTAAAATCTAAAATACCTTTCTCAAATTGAACGGAAAGAGGGGCGAAATTAGTAGCAGTGGTTCAGATTGGGAAGGAAGCGTTCATCGTAGATCGGGAGGATGGCTGATCTGGCCGAGATCCAATCCAGTCTTAAGAGAGGCGGATTTGCTAGGGTTTTTCGGTTTTTCAAGCGAGAGAGAGGAAATGAAAGCAAAGGAAATGCAAGCGGATCTGATCTGGTCTGGGTAGGTGGGTGTAGGTATATTTTCATTTAATAAAATTTATTTATTTATTTATTTTTAATCCTTAAATATATATCGGTTCGGTTCGATTATTTTAATGTATTTCTTCATAAAAACCGAACCGAAAACCGAAATTTTTGAAAAACAATAACCGAAAACCGAACCGAATATGAAAAAAACCGAACCGAACCGAAATTTTTGGTTCGGTTTGTTCGGTTTTTCGGTTTTTTGCTCACCCCTACTCCCGCGCGTAGCACTTAGCTCCCGAAGGACTCTAGAGGTGGCTCCCACGCGTAGCACTTAGCTTCCGAGCCAGATTAACTCACATAAACGTAGAATCAATGTCGATCAAACATGACCCATATTTTCGCTCACCATGAAAGGTGACACTCCAGGCCGAAGCCTTAATCTCTTTATCCCTCCTAGTAGGCTCGACGTCCCTTTAGCTATGGGATTCAAACCCAGGGTACGTCATATTCTGAAATATACCCAATCTACGATCCAAATCCTGCCATCGTCTCCTAACCGACCAGGAACAATGGGAATAGGTACCACGAGTAGTCAAGCAAGAATCACAGACAACCTGTTCGATTGATTGCCCAAACTACTCGTGCCTGACAGATAGTAACAATGACAGACAGACAGTAACAATCGATAACAGACCGTCAACAACAATAGTCGAGTTCAAACGATAACTTTGATAAAAAATCATATACTTGAATTTATGATTAAGCACAAGGGCAATGCACACTTGCATATTGTTCCTGAAAATACTATTTTTCAAAAGACTATACAAATAGAAAAATATGTTTAAGCA
This sequence comes from Phtheirospermum japonicum, assembly GCA_014905375.1. Lineage (NCBI taxonomy): Eukaryota > Viridiplantae > Streptophyta > Magnoliopsida > Lamiales > Orobanchaceae > Phtheirospermum > Phtheirospermum japonicum. Next base: position 777,501 of record BMAC01000116.1, read on the forward strand.
ACAAGTGCTTCTTGATTTGAAAAATCTCAAACTTTCCAGTTAAAAATATTTTACTCGCAGATAATCACAAACAACGCATTATAATTTAATAATTTTCAAACTCCCCAATTTAAGAAAGTTTTACTCACCTTCATTGAGGTTCTTTCCAGAATCAAGCTTATAACTACGATGGCTTTACGAGGTTCCCGATCTAGTACATGAAATGCCTCGTCACTTCCAGAAAAAGCCTATGTATAGTCCTAAAATATAATATAACTATATTAAAGTAATATATATAAGGTCCCAAGACACTTGAAAATGAAACTAATACAATTGGAAGCGAAATAGTACAATAAAGACGTTTGGCCTCGATTCTTGAACTTTTAAGTTCAAAGGGTAAAATTGTAATTTTGGATATGTGTTATGAAGGAGGATATTATAACGAAGTTATGGTTCGAATTTAAAATCATTTGGGAGTCGTTTGACCCATTTCGGCTCAAAAATAAGAAAGTTGTACGGTTTTGAAAAATTAATAAAGTAATTGGGGTCAAAATTTAATTTTAAGAACTTTTGAAAGTTTTTGGGGTCAATCTTCAGTTTAAAAGGACCTGATTTGGGGTCAATTCAAAATAAATCAAAACTTGATTTCAGGGGGTTCAAATTGAAGTTTTAAAAATCTTCAATTGGGTCCAAAATTATATCTAATTCTCAAAAGCATATCCCTCAACTTCTGACCCATTTCATTTGTACCCCAACACTTTGTACCCCCGTCCATCACCACTTTCCACACCTCGCTACTAGCCAAACACCCTCGTCCGACACCACTGCTCCATCCGCCATCAGAACACACTAAATACACGCTACACATTACCAACACACAAAACCCATTCTCCCAAGCACAAACGACACACACAGTACACACACTTCACAGAGTTACAAAAGTACTTATCGTAAATCAGAAGCTGAGTATAAGAACATGTAGCTCGTGACCAGAGCTTTCAAATAGTGTATGGTTCGTAGAATTCCCGATATTTCAAGTGGCCAAAATGGGGTTTGCCAGCATCCGGCGGTTTGAGGCTCCGTCACTACTTCTCCGACAACGGTTCTCAAAAATAAATATATTATCGAATACTACTCATCGATACGAACAAATCAATATATAAAACAATAATTTACGACCTTCAATTCGCCGGAAAATAGCTGTCGAAGTTCGACAGCGCCGTATGGAGTCGTGGCAGCGCCCAGGAAACTCGCCGGCATTTTGCTGATGATCCATTGTTCCGATCGTCGATCCAGAGGTGACGTTGGAAACCTTATGAAGTTGTCTATCCATTGTAAAAATTTCTTGAAAATCCAATGGTTGGATTTTTCTCACGAGTCCGACGAAATTTACTGCCAAAGGTGGTAGTTTTGGAGGAAAATGAGAAACTCTCTTAATGGTGTTTGTCTTATATTTGATCAAATGCCACAAAGAATAAACCGCGATGAGAGTAATGAGACGGTTTGGAATGGGCTTGGCTTTGGGCTCAGTATTTGGGCTCAAGTTATTGGGCTGGGCTCAATGGTTCGGACCTATTTAATTGAGTAAGTTTAAAAGATTTTGATCCCGATTTAACATAATTAGTTAAAAAAAAATTGTGTATATTTATTTTCGCTACAAAATGAAATAAATATAATTTTTTTTCATAATATCCAATATATATTCCAACAAAATATTATTGTAATAAAACATTTCAATTGAAATGAAATAAAATAAATAGTAATATAAGGAATAATCAAATTTTTTTAAATAAATTATAAGAGTAAATAGACAGGGCTTCACATATAATTATAATACTAATTACTTTTTTAAAACCTTGCGTGAAATTGTCAATTGAGACAGATAATGGGACGGAGAGAATAGTAACAATAATTAATTGACTAATCTACAAAAATAAATCCAAATAAAAAAAGTTTCAAAACTTACAAGAAAAAGAAGTATTATAACATCGGGCTTGACAATAGTAACAATACTTAATTGGCCAATAATTTTAAATAGTAACAAATATATATTTTTAAAGAAAACAAATTTTTATAAAAAACAAAACTTAAGATTTATATGTAATATTTAAACACCTACTTTTACACTTTTAATTATTTTAAAAAATGATATTATAGTCATTTGATACCTATAATTATAGAAAACTTCTTATGGTGTCAGCACCATTTTTCAATTAATGAGAACCATTAGATTAAGTATAAACTTTTCATATTAAGAAATCAACGATTACCAATAATTATTATTTTTTAAATTTGAGATGGTCAGTTGCGACATATAGAATAAGATAGATAATAGTAACAATAATTAATTAACTAATAATCTACTAAAATAAACCCAAATAAAAAAAGTTTCAAAACTTACAAGAAAAAGAAGTTTTATAACACCGGGCTTGACATTAGTAACAATAGTTAATTGATCAATAATCTTAAATAGTAACAAATATCACTACAAAAAAACTGCAATTTTCCGAGGGGAAAACCGAGGGTTTTGTTCCCCTCGGAAAAAACCGAGGGAAAAACCGAGGGAAAGTGAGACCCTCGGTATTTTTCCGAGGGAATATAATATCCCTCGGTTTTTCCCTCGGAAATCAACCGCCAAATTTTACCGCCATAATTACCGAACGTAATTCCGAGGAATTTCCGAGCGGCGTAATTTCCGAGGGTCTCAGATCCTCGGAAAAACCGAGGGTCAACTTATACCCTCGGTTTTTTGATAACCAAAAATAAAAAAAAAAAATTAAAAAAATTCATAAACAAACGAGGGTCGCTTCGACCCTCGGTTTTTTCCGAGGGTAATAGCTTTCCCTCGGTTTTTTAATAATAAAAGATTAAAAAATAAAAAAAAATTGCCCAAAAAACCGAGGGTCATAAAGACCCTCGGAAAAAACCGAGGGTATCCACTCCCCTCGGTTTTTTATAATTTAAAAAATAAAAATAAAATAAAATGATTTGCTAATTTCCGAGGGTTTATATAACCCTCGGTTTTTGTGAAAAATAAAAAAAAATAGAAAAAAAAAAGGAAAAAATAGAAAAATCATAAAATTGAATAAATCCTATCATCTTGGGCACGTGGGGAGGTTATGGTCCCATTTCGATCGGAAAATATGAACAAATAGGTGTGTATCCACACGTTCCGTGCAATTCGACTAAACAACCAAGATACGATCGATCGATCAAGTCGTTCGGTTGGAAACGCGAAGCGACGAGGCGTCGTGAATTCTAGGAGGGTGCGTCTCGTGATCTTGGAACATCGAGGGTCGGTCGTGCCTCGTTTCGTGCTCGTTTAGTATTTTTTTYGAATTTTTAAATAAAAAATCGGAAAAACCCCTAGAAAAATAAARAATTAGTAAAAAATAGGAAAAAACGACCAAAATTCACGAACATTCAGGGGATGAGTGCGTCTCGGCGTCTTGGATCCACGGGGGTCGGTTTCCGGTCGTTCCGTGAGCGTTTTCTATTTTTTTTCTGATTTTTTACTAAATAAAAAATTGAAAAAATACCCTAGAGAAAGTAAAAAAAATAGTAGAAAATAGGAGAAAAACCCAAAAAATCACGAACGGGGCGGTGAGGGGAGCGTCTCGGCGTCGTGGATCCACGGGGGTCGGTTTTCGGTCGTTTCGTGCTCATTTTCTATTTTATCTGATTTTTTTTTATTTTTTTAAAAAACCGAGGGTCGCCAAACCCCTCGGAAATTTCTGAGGGTCTTTTGTTCCCCTCGGAATTTTCCGAGGGTTTATTTGACCTTCGGTATATTTGAAAAAAAAAAAAGAAGAAAAAAATAGGAAAAAATAAAAAAAATCATAAAATTGAACGAATCCTATCATCTCGTACACGTGGGGAGGTTATGGTCCCATTTCGATCGAAAAATATGAACGAATAGGTGCGTATCCACAYGTTCCGTGCAATTCGACTAAATTACCAAAATACGATCGATCGATCAAGTCGTTCGGTTGGAAACGCGAAGCGACGAGGCCTGTGAATTCTAAGGGGGTGGGGGAGGGGTTGCGTCTCGTGATATCGGAACATCGAGGGTCGGTCGTGCCTCGTTTCTTGCTCGTTTAGTATTTTTTTCGAATTTCTAAATAAAAAATCGAAAAAACCCCTAGAAAAATAAAAAATTAATAAAAAATTAATAAAAAATAGGAAAAAACGACCAAAATGCACGAACATTCAGGGGATGGGTGCGTCTCGGCGTCTTGGATCCACAGGGGTCGGTTTCCGGTCATTCCGTGAGCGTTTTCTATTTTTTCCTATTTTTTTAATAAACCGAGGGTCATTATACCCTCGGAAATTTCCGAGGGTCTCCTTGACCCTCGGTTTTTTTTAAAAAAAAATAATTTTAAAAACCGAGGGTCATTATACCCTCGGAAATTTCCGAGGGTCTCCTTGACCCTCGGTTTTTGTTTTAAAAAAAAAAAAAATAATAATTTTAAAAACCGAGGGTCATTATACCCTCGGAAATTTCCGAGGGTCTCCTTGACCTTCGGTTTTTGTTTTAAAAAAAAAAAAAAAAATAATTTTAAAAACCGAGGGTCTGAAACCCTCGGTTTTCCCCTCGAAATTTTTTAGGGCAAGTACCCCCTTTCCCCAGCCGCTGCATTTAGAAAACAGAAAGAAAAAAAGCAAATCGCGCAGCGGAAGAAAGAAAAGAGAGAAAAGAGAGAAAGAAAGGAGAAACTCACCGTGTCGGCCGCCGCCCCGTCGCCGCCCGCAGCCCCGCCCGCCCGACCTCGCCTGCCGCACTCCGCCTCCGCAGCCCGCAGCCGCGCCGTCGCCCCGCCGCCCGCGCCCGTTGCCCGTCGCCAAGCCAAGGTAATTTTCTTTTTTTTTTTTCCAGATTTTTATTTTATATTTTTATTATTTTTGTATATTTGTATTTTTGTATATTTGTATATTTGTATAATTAATTTTCAAGATTATGGTTTAATGTTTGCGTAGGAATTAGAGTTTGAAATTAGGGTTAATTACAGTTTAATTTAGGATTAATTGCAAAATTAGGGTTCAATTTAGGATTAATTGCCAAATTAGGGTTCAATTTAGGATTAATTGCAAAACTACGGTTCAATTTAGGGATAATTACATAATTAGGGTTCAATTTAGAAATAATTACAAAATTAGGGTTTAATTTAGGATTAATCAATTAATTAGGTTCAATTTAGAAATAATTACCCAATTAGGGTTCAATTTAGGGATAATTACATAATTAGGGTTTAATTTAGAAATAATTACAAAATTAGGGTTCCATTATGCAATTTCATTTAAATTGTTTTTGATGGTGGTGGTGAAATACCGTGGTGATCGGTACGTGCATGTTAATTTCATGTTTTTTATGGTTTATTGTTATGGCTTCAATATGATTGCTTGATGTTGTGATTGGTTTGGGAAGACGTCGGTGATGACGTGGTGTACGGCGCCGGCCGGGAGGTTTCGTCCCTCCAATAACGGTTTTCAAAATTTTTTTCAAAATGGACGGTGGTTTTCAAAATGTTTTAAATTGTTCGTGATAGTGGTGGTGAAGTACCGTGGTGATCGGTATGCATGTTGTATTATGAGTACATATTTTTTTTTATATATTATTTAAATGATTTGATTTATTACTTGATGTATACGTCTGTGATGACGTGGTGTACGACGCCGGCCGTGGAGGTTTCATCTTTCAAAAAACGAAGTTCAAAATATGTTCGATCCAAGATACACTCTTTATAAACAATATACCTTAGCGAAACCTGGAGAGGGCACGTGCGTCTTCCCAGGATGCGAGCACCGAGGTTGATTCTGATCGCGTTTTCTTCGACGTCGTCGGGTCGCAGAAGGGAAAGATCTACGGCACCGGCTCGTTCGGGAAGGCGTTCGCTGCTGCAAAGGGTTTCCTCAGAGGCAGCTCTACTTCCACCTCCTCTCAGTCTGATCGGACGCAGGTCAGAGAGCTCGAGGCACAGCTCCAGACGCAGAGAGTGGAGTTGGAGGCCACAAGACGAGCTCAGGAGGCGTAGAGGGCGGAGCTCGAGCTGATCCAGCAGCTATACGTCGATTCTGAGCGACGACGTGAGGAGGAGCGTGACGAGCAGCGCCGGCAGCGGGAGGCATTTCAGGCGCAGATGAACGCCCAGATGGCCTCGCTGTATGCTCGTTTACAGCAGTCCCCCCCTCCATCTTAGGATATTTTGATTTACATAAACTTTGTTACTGTGTCGAACGGATGTAATAATTCTAAATTTTCTGATATTTTTATTATAATAATTGGTTTATTAATTTGTATATTCATTTATATTTTTCAATTTTTTTGGGATTTTTTTAATAAATAGAAATTAAAATTAAAAAAAAAAAAAAAAACCGAGGGTCCACAACCCTCGGCTTTCTGAGGGCTTTTCCGAGGGTTTCATGACCCTTGGTTTTCCGAGGGTTTTCCGAAGGTTTTTGACCCTCGGTTTTGGCCTCGGTTTTTCCGAGGGCCACCGGCTGGAATAAACCGAGGGTAATGACCCTCGGTTTTCCCCTCGGAAATATTTTCCGAGGGAATTTTGTCCTCGGAAATATTTTCCGAGGACAGTTTTTCCGAGGGAAAAGTTCCCTCGGTTTTCCCCTCGGTTTTTCCAAAAACCGAGGGAAATTTCATAAAAACCGAGGGAAAAAACCCTCGAAAAACTGTTTTTTTTTTTGTAGTGTATATATTTTTAAAGAAAAAGAATTTATAAAAAACAACACTTAAGATTAATGTGTAATATTTAAACCCCTACTTTTTTTATTTAACACTTTTGATTATTTTAAACAAAATGATATTATAGTTATTTGATACTATAATTATAATACTAATTATTATTATTATTATTATTTTAATTTGAAATGGTCAATTGCGACATATAGAATAAGACGGAGAGAATAGTAACAATAATTAATTGATCAGTAATCTACTAATATAAATCCAAATAAAAAAAGTTCCAAAACTTACAAGAAAAATAAGTTTTATAACATCGGGCTTGACATTAGTAACAATAGTTAATTGACCAATAATCTTAAATATTAACAAATATATATTTTAAAGTAAAAAAAGATTTATAAAATACAAAACTATTTATATGTAATATTTAAACTTCTACCTTTCTTATTTTACACTTTTGAATATTTTAAACAAAATGATATTATAATCATTTGATACCAATAATTATAATATCAATATTTTTTTAATTTGCGTTAAATAATCAATTGCGACAGATAGAAAATGACGGAGAGAATATTAACAATAATTAATTGACCAATAATCTACAAAAATAAATCCAAATAATTCCTTTTTTTTTCAAAACTTACAAGAAAAAGAAGTTTTATAACATTGGGCTTGACATTAGTAACAATAGTTAATTGACCAATAATCTTAAATAGTAACAAATATATATTTTAAAGAAAAAAAAGTTTTAAATAAAACAAAACTTAAGATTTACATGTAATATTTAAACCCCTACCTTTATTATTTTACACTTTTAATTATTTTAAACAAAATAATATTATAGTCATGTTATACCTATAATTGATAAGTTTTATAACATTGGGCTTGACATTAGTAACAATAGTTAATTGACCAATAATCTTAAATAGTAACAAATATATATATTTTTAAAAAAAATTTAAATAAAACAAAACTTAAGATTTATATGTAATATTTAATCTCCTACCTTTATTATTTTACACTTTTAATTATTTTAAATAAAATGATACTACAGTCACTTGATACCTATAATTATAATATCAATTTTTTTTTAAAAAATTTACGTTAAATGGTCAATTGCGACTGATAGAATAGGACGGAGTGAATAGTAACAATAATTAATTAAACTTAATCTACAAAAATAAATCCAAATAAAAAAAGTTTCAAAACTTACAAGAAAAGAAATTTTATAACATCGGGCTTGGCATTAGTAACAATAGTTAATTGACCAATAATCTTAAATAGTAACAAATATATATTTCGAAAGAAAAAAAATGTTTTATAAAAACAAACAGGACGGAGAGAATAGTAACAATAATTAATTGACCAATAATCTACAAAAATAAATCCAAATAAAAAAAGTTTCAAAACTTACAAGAAAAATAAGTTTTATAACATTGGGATTGACATTAGTAACTATAGTTAATTGACCAATAATTTTAAACTAGTTTAACACCCGTATATTATGCGGGATTTGAAAAGAAGTAATATTCATTAAAAAATATTAAAAGAATAATATTAAAAATGCTACATACAAATCGTAATATTATTTGTTCTATTGACAGAAAAATTATTTTTCACAATTAATAATTCTTACTCACAAATAAGAACATTATTTGTTCTAATTACACAGTAAGACTAGTTTTCACAATTAAAATAATAATAATAATTATTATTTTTTCCAGTGAGACACAAATTAGTTGTAAAATATATCAAAATGCTCTAAACTTGGCGGGAAATACATAGATAATTGAGTTTGAAAAAACATAAAACATACAACACCCACGTATCACATGTGAATATGTGATATAAAAAATCATAATCTATAAAACACTGATAATTCTATTGAAAACGTCGAATATCCAACTTGTAGTTTATGTAATATTATATTATTAAAAACCCCCGGCTGTGTAAATCACTAAATTACTACAGATATATAATGTGTGTATTATTGCATTATATTGGGATTAGATAAAGAAATTTAGAATATATTTAATATTTATTTTTCTAGGCGTAATAATTTATTATATTATTATTATTATTATTATTATTTATTTATCTTTAATGTCTCTTTTCTTTTTTGGTGTAACAATAATTTTTCATATATATTTTTAATTTTATTTTCAATTCATTATATTAGGATTAGATAAAAAAAATTTAAGTTTACATTTTTATATTTATTTTTATTTTGCAATAATTTTATATAACTCGTATTTTCCTTAATATTTAACACTCTAATAAAATTATTTCAATTTTTATTACAAATAAAAATAAATTCAACTTATATAGATCTTCTCTAATTTGATATAATTTATTTATATTTTTATATTAGAAAAATAAAAGTAAGATATTGAATTAGGCAAAATATGTTAAATAAAATATTAAATTAGGCAACATGCAATAAAAGAAAAATACTGCATTAGCCAAAATATAATATTATGGAAGTACTAAATTAGGTAAATATAATAAAAATAAATTAAGTAAATATTAGGCTCGGATGACATCGAATCACTATAATTTTTTCCAAAACCAACGAAGCGTGAGAAACAGACACATAGGATAGGCACCTACATATTAGGCGAGATTTGAAAAATATTAATATTCATTATAAACACTAAAAGAATAATATCAAAAATGGTACATATAAATCGTACGATTATTTGTTATATTTACAGGAATATTATTTTTTTACAATAAATAATTCATACACACAAAATCAGAACATTATTTTTTTCTAATTATAGTAAGATTGTTTTTAACAATAAAGAATTTTCAATTTTTTTTAATACCGCGAGTCATGCAATTATTTGTAAAATATATCAAAATACCCTAAATTTGACAGGAAAATCCGTATAAATTTGAATTTGAAAAAATGTAACATACACAACACTCACGTGACTCATGTGAATATGTGATATAAAAAATTAAAATTTATAAGGTACTGATAATTTTATTGAAAAAACGTAGTACATCTAACTTGTAATATATGTATTATTATTATTATTATTATTATTATTATTATTATTATTATTATTTGCGTAAGTTACTAATTTGTTCGTATAGATATATAATGTGTGTATCAATTCATTATATTGAGATTAGATAAAAAGATTTAGAATATATTTAATATTTATTTTTCTAGGCGTAATAATTTATTATTATTATTTATTTTATTTTTTTTTGTTTTCTTTTATTTTTTGGCATAACAATAGTTTTTCATATATATTTTTAATTTTATTTTCAATTCATTATTTTATTATTAGATAAAGAAATTTAAGTTTATATTTATTGAATTTATTTTCCTTTTGTAATAATTTTATATAACTCGTATTTTTCTTAAATAGATATTTAAAATTCTAATAAAATTATTTCAACTTTTACTATAAATAAAAATTTATTCAACTTATATAGATTTTTTTCTAATTAGATATAATCTATTTATATTTTTATATTAGAAGAAGAAAAGTAAAATATTGAATGAGTCAAAATATGTTAAAGAAAACATTAAATTAGGTAATATGTAATAAAAGGAAAATACTAAATTAGGCAAAATATAATATTAGGAAAATTAAATTAAATTAAATTAGGTAAATATAATAAAAAAATATTAAATTAGGTAAATATTAGGCTCGGGTGATACCGAAGCACCATAATTTTTTACAAAGCTAACGAAGTGTGGGAAGAAGACACATATGATTCGAGAATTTTGCATTAATAATTAACTAGTTTAACACCCGTGTATTACACGGGATTTATAAAAATTTAAATATCAAAAATATTTGTGAAATTTTTTTAATTTAAAATAAAAAACTGAAATGATGTGTTCTCAACCCGTGCCCTGTTCAATTTATTAATTATTATAATTATTGATTAATATTATATTTTAATTTTTAGATTAAATTCGTTAATAATTATATTTACGTACTTATAAATATTCAAAAGATGTCACATTTTCAATCCGTTTCTAATCTATATTAATTAATTATTATATTATTTTATATTTTATATTTAGATTGATTTTGTTAGTAATTATAGTTACATACTTTGAAAAACCCAAAAGGTGTCATACTCTCAAGCCTTCTCACATTGTGCCATTGTCTAATAAATATTAATTAATTATTATTATTATATAATTTTATTTTGTTATATTTAGATTGATTTCATTACTAATATTTAGTTGCACACTCCAATTATTTCAAATATAACATAATTTACCTATACAAAATATTTAAAATTTCAAAAATTTAAATTATTTCAAATTTTATTGTAAATACAATTTATTTAATTATTTTCATAAATAAGTTTTTTTATTACCACATAAACAACCGAGGTACCAAAAACTTTTATTATCCAAGCGAAGCATACGAAGCTGACACATAGATTAGGAGAATTTTGCATTAATATATACTTGTCTAACGCACGTGTATTGCACGGGACTTATCAAAAGATAAATATAAAAAATATTTGTGATAATTACTGAATTTGAAATCTAAAATAAAAAATTAAAAGAATGTAATCTCAACCCGTGCCTTGTACATATCTAATCTACTTATTAATTATTATAAATATTAAATAATTTTGTATTGGATGTTTAAATTAAATTTAATAATAATCTTAGTTACATGCTTACAAAAATTCAAAAGGCGTCACGTTTTAAATCCATGTCTAATATCTATTTTATTAATTATTATAATTAAATCATTTTATATATTAATGTTTAGAATAAATTTGTTAATAATTTTTAGTTACATACTTTGAGATATTCAAAAGATGTCATACTCTCAACTCGTGTCGCATTGTACTTGTGTCTAATCAATATTTATTACTTATTAGTATATAATTTAATATTTTTATGTTTAGATTGAATACATTACTAATATTTAGTTACATACTTAGATTATTGTAAATAACTCATATTTTACCTATATAGAATATTTGATACTCCAAAATAAAATTATATAAAATTATATTATCAATAAAAATTATTTAATTATTTTCATAATAAAGGTTATATTAATTTAAATTATTTCATATATATATTTTTTAATTAAAATAACTAATTTAGATCTTATCTACTAATTATATACGATTTATTTCTATTTTATATTAGGAGAATCAAAGGAAAGTATTGAATAAGTAAAATATAAAAAAATTAAATTAGGTAAGATACAATAAAAAGAAAAATATTAAATTAAGTAAATATTAGGCTTGGATGACACATGAGCAAACGAAGCACCATAATTTTTTATTTGTCAAACGAAGCATACGAAGCAGACATATAGGTTAGGAGAATTTTGCATTAATATATAGGGGTGATATACAGGATTGCCAAAATTTACCAATACAGTGAAAGATAGTAGTACCTCATCTTAACTAAATCGGCCTGCATTGCATATACGTTCAAAAAGCTCTCCACCAGAAGCGTATTCCATGACGATAGCCAAATGGGTTGGCGTGAGTATGACCTGCAATAAAATATACATAAAATTTTGTGTGCCTACTAATTAACTGGATCAAAAATCCGATTAACTCCTTTTTATTCTACAACTTACACAATTGCTTCAGTTATTTCCCAAAACAGAGAAGATCACAATAAATAAATAAAATAAGTCTCAGTTTCCAAGCAGAAAACTTTGAAAACACACTCACAAGTAATGCAAATAACTTGAAACAATCCTTTGATCAGCAACTAAGCAAGCAAAAGCCAAAAATAAATAAATAAAGGTAAAGAATAAACCGAACAATTACCTTCTCACCCCTCTCGATGTACTTAACAGCAACAAGCTCATTCGTCTGCCGATCCCTCATAAGCCGGGCCACCCCGAAATTACCCGACCCGATATCCCTAACCATCTCATACCTATCACTATCATGCATAATCGGCATATCCATACCCGGCGGTCGATCCATCCACACAATTTTCCACCAAACCCCAAATAAAATCCCCTTAAATTTCCCCAATCACCACAGCTCAACCTCCAATTTCCCCCTCCTCAGAAAGCTAATTAAAAAAAGGAAACCCAAAAAAAATTACCAAACAGGAAAATCAAGCTCACGTGGTGCGATTGAATCTCTAGTGTTTTTTTTTTTTCTTTTGATTCTATGTATATCTTGATTTGTTTTTCCATTAATTCCAAAATGATAGAAACTCATACTATTGGTTCATATAGGATAATTCAATTTGTAGGGAATTGAGTTGGACATTGACCTTGATTGATAGATGAGGTTTTAAGCAAAGTGTTTTCCCAATTGAGATGTAAGTATTGATTGAAGTAATAAAATGTAAATGTCTTTCATTTGGTTGCAGAGAATTGAGGGTCTTATTAAAACTTTATCATGCCCACATCACTATCGTCTTGGTTGGCAAGTAGTTGGCAGACCTTGTATTCCATAGTTGTAAGTGTTTATGGATAAATTTTTAATTTGATATTACTTATCTAACACTTCGCCTTGTTGTTAACCGTTAATACTGTAATCTTCCCTGAGTACTCGGAGGATGATGATCTTGCTCCATTTCAAATTAATTATAAGCTATCTTGTCATGTCAGTAGGCTTAGAGAACATGGAGCCGAAATAAATCCAGTTTAATTGAATAGATCGTCTCGTTTAGGTATGCATCCGAACTTTTTTGTACTTTTATCTTTGTAGCCTTATTTTATGTTTTTCACTTGAAATCTGATGATTTATAATAAATATGGATTCTTGAAAATATGTGTCATCTAGCAAACTTAGTTTGGACAAAGAAGCACGATGAAAATCTTTGTCATCTAGCAAACTTACATAGAAGATTGTTCGTCCAAACTAAGTGTTGTGAGAGTCTGGAGAATATTCGGAGGCCTTGCACACAAACATTCTTTACTCAAAATCTTTCTTGTATCCACGAACCACATTGATTTGTTTTTTTTTACGGTGGGTGAGCATGGTGAAAGTGATGATGAATTATCGGAAAGAAGGCAAATATGATTAGGTAGAACATGGCTGCCATTTTTTTTCTTTTCTGAGGTGTGTGGTGTGGGAGTTTATGTTTTAGACGTTGGCAGCCATCATATATATATATATATATAGTAAAACCCCACCAACTAGTCCATGATGAAACAGGTTCAAAGACTGAATTTGTTCACGTCCTTTAACACAGGTCAGCACCCTCTTTCGTGGGGTTAAACATGAGGGACCAAATGCATGTGAATCTCTTATTTAATAAATAAAATTTTATTTTAATAAGTGTCCAAATTTGGTTATTTTATTTAAATATATTCAATTTATTTTATGACTTAAATGGAAATACTTTTAGCGGTGGATAGAAAAGCAAAACAAGATATATACTCGTACCGAACAAGTGTATATCAGCCCCAACCTTCTGATTGGACTCATTCCAGTTATGTTAGGAATTATTAATTAATTGACAAACACTTGTGTTAGGTAAGAAGCCATCTAACCCGTTATTATAATGTATTGATTTTTTAAAGTAAAGTATTAGTTTTTCACAGTGTTATAAAAATCGCTAGGCGGCTGCTAGGCGATAGGCCAGCGCCTAGGACGACTAGGCGGGGTTTAGGCGGGGCCTAGATATTGAGAATAAATACCCTAATTTACAACTTTACATTCAATCATTTAATAGTTCAACATACTACCTGCTACACAATAAAGTCTATGATAATTCAAATAAAACTAATAATCACAAGTTACAGTTCACAAGTTTAAAGCTATTATTCGATTCAAATTCAAAACAACATAGATCCATAAGTTTATTAGTTAAATAAAAATACCTAAACATATATTACAAAATCAATATAATCAAAAAATAGACCCCAAAATGACGTCGTTTCAGGATATAATTTTTTTTTTTTAAAAAAAAACTAGCCTGGCGCCTAGACGCCGACTTGGGCGCCGAGGGCGCCTAGGCAGCGCCTGGGGCGCCCGACGATTTATTTGGCCGACTTTTGAAAATCGTAGGCGGATTGGTGGCGCCTAGCGCCTAGGCGGGCGCCTAAGCCGATCTTTAGAACAGAGATTTTTCATAAATCTCTGACTCGTGCTATGATGTATTTGTTTTTTGTACTGTGATGTATTTATATTATGTATTGATTTTTTATTATAATGTATTGATTTTTGCACTATAATGTATCGATATGAAATTTTAACGGATGATGCGTTAGTTCGGCCTAACAAGAGTGTTACCCTAATTAATTTGGCCCTTCATTATTTCGGTATTGCAATTATTATTTTTGTTTTTTATTTTCTTTGGGCAACGTGAAAGGGACAAATTGAGAGTGCAATTATTTTATCCTCAACCACTAGAGAGAAATTCATTCATTATTATTATAAATTTTTAATTCGTTTATTTTAAAATCATATTCATATTATTATATATTATTATGTGGAGAAACTAGCTATGTGCGGTCTTTTTCTTTAAAAAATGTGGTTTATAATTGAATTTGAAGCAATTATGGTCACAAAAATGCATAACTCGTTATAATCACAAATTTAACATAAACCAAATAGATGGTGAGGACTAACGAGGCGACATGTGATGTACAAGAACATCTACAAGAAAACCTACAAGAACATTTCCATGAGATTAGAAAATCACGACGTGTTCTTTCATCTCGAGCTAGAAAATTTACAAGAACATTTTCATGAGATTTTACAACGATAATATTATAATCATAATATTGAAATTCAACTTGCTATCTAAGTAATCTAGCTTTTTCTTGTTTAGACCTGATTTTGTTTTTTTTAGAAAGATTTTAACACTCGAATTATCAATTATTAAGTTGAACTTTTTTGATATAAAAAATAAATGCCATTTTTTGAATTCCTTTCTAATTGCAAAGAACTCTTTCTTGTTAATATGTCATCTATTTGGTTCATTACCCGTAAAGAGCCCGCTGCAATAACAGCATGGCGATTCTCCGATAGGTGTGACGTGGTAAGACTGTTGTCCACCAGTAATCACTGATATCTGTGTATTGAACCAATTCATCATCGTCATTTGAAATTTCCAGTTTAGGAAGTTTTTTGCAAATTTCTTTAAGCTCTTTAATTCCTTCGTAGTGTTCCTCCGCCCATTTAAAATTAGCATTCTTTTTCAATATGGGACCAAACACCTTTCTTTAATATGGCAGGTTGTTTATAAATATCCCGCAAAATTAACAACTTCAAAAAAACTTTGAAATTGCTTTTTATCCTTGAATATAACTGGAAATCTTTTATCTTTTCCACAATGATCTTGTAGAATGATTTCAAACTCATAGATTTCTATCATAAGGAACTCGATTTCTCTAGTATCTATTACTATTTTCTTTTCTAAAAGTAGTAATTCTTCTTTGCGGCAAACATTCTAGAAAATTTGCAGGTGTTTTAGATGCTCTTTCATATTCTTTGAAGCTATGAGAATGCCATTAATGTAAACAAATATGAATTTGAAATAATTTTTAAAAAGATTATCATATCCATCTTTCTTTCATATATCCGTGGTACATTTACATTTGCTAGACCCATTGACATAACATTCTAGATATAATATCATTGTGTTATGGACCGTGAACTTTTTGCTTCTCTCTTCTATCTTAATCTGGTAAAACCCAGATTTGCAATCGAGCTTGAAAAATATTTTAGTACTTTTAATGCAATTTAACGGCGGCAGCGAAACAGAGGGTGGTGATGGCACGACGGTCGGCTGGCAGGGTTTTAAGTTTCGGGTCTCAATCAGGCCGCAGCAACTTAGGGGTCTTGTAATTAAAATCAAGTCCTTTTAAAAATATATATATATATATATATATATATATATATATATATAGTATATATATATAATATATATATATATATATATTTAAACCTTTTTTTCAAAAGAAAAATTCGAATTACGTGGACTTTGATTCCTCTATGAAAATATGTAGAAGAGTTAATTCTAATATTAAATGTTTAAAATTTTTGAATTTTAATTTCTAATATTTAGAATTAGAAAGAAGTCTTTTGATTTATTTTCTTAAAACTTAAATCTTCAAATTTTATCTAAACTTTTCTTTTACTTTTTAACTTGTTTTTATATTCTTTGTTTTTTAAAAAATGGGAATATACAGAAATAAAATAAAAAAAATAAAAAAACCGTTGGTTAGAAAAAAAAAGACTGGCAATTTTAAATCAAACTAGAAACCGAAATCGTAACCGGATCTGGTTTCGCTTCAACAATCATGTGGTTCATAACCACCGATTAAATGATTGGACCAATTTGAATCGTTTTAACATGTGTAATGACTTGCCAAATTTTTTAAAACATAAATTAACACACCCTCGAATAATTTTTCTTTGGAAAATATATATATATATCCCCCACCGTCTCTTTCTCGATATATATTTTCGGCCAAAAATGCCAGAAATTAGTCCAAAATTTTATGCACTTGGGAATTTTAGTCAACCAAATACACGGATGGCGATTTTAGTCCACTAATTAAAAAAAATCGTACATTTAGTCCATTTCCGACCTGAAATTGGGATTTTGGCCGAAATTTGATTTTGACCAGATTTTTAGGGATTTTGACCAGTAATTAAAATCAAGTCCTTTTAAAAATATATATATATATATATATATATATATATATATATATAGTATATATATATAATATATATATATATATATATTTAAACCTTTTTTTCAAAAGAAAAATTCGAATTACGTGGACTTTGATTCCTCTATGAAAATATGTAGAAGAGTTAATTCTAATATTAAATGTTTAAAATTTTTGAATTTTAATTTCTAATATTTAGAATTAGAAAGAAGTCTTTTGATTTATTTTCTTAAAACTTAAATCTTCAAATTTTATCTAAACTTTTCTTTTACTTTTTAACTTGTTTTTATATTCTTTGTTTTTTAAAAAATGGGAATATACAGAAATAAAATAAAAAAAATAAAAAAACCGTTGGTTAGAAAAAAAAAGACTGGCAATTTTAAATCAAACTAGAAACCGAAATCGTAACCGGATCTGGTTTCGCTTCAACAATCATGTGGTTCATAACCACCGATTAAATGATTGGACCAATTTGAATCGTTTTAACATGTGTAATGACTTGCCAAATTTTTTAAAACATAAATTAACACACCCTCGAATAATTTTTCTTTGGAAAATATATATATATATCCCCCACCGTCTCTTTCTCGATATATATTTTCGGCCAAAAATGCCAGAAATTAGTCCAAAATTTTATGCACTTGGGAATTTTAGTCAACCAAATACACGGATGGCGATTTTAGTCCACTAATTAAAAAAAATCGTACATTTAGTCCATTTCCGACCTGAAATTGGGATTTTGGCCGAAATTTGATTTTGACCAGATTTTTAGGGATTTTGACCAG
>BMAC01000116.1:795596-844085 GCA_014905375.1 Phtheirospermum japonicum
CTGGTCAAAATCCCTAAAAATCTGGTCAAAATCAAATTTCGGCCAAAATCCCAATTTCAGGTCGGAAATGGACTAAATGTACGATTTTTTTTAATTAGTGGACTAAAATCGCCATCCGTGTATTTGGTTGACTAAAATTCCCAAGTGCATAAAATTTTGGACTAATTTCTGGCATTTTTGGCCGAAAATATATATCGAGAAAGAGACGGTGGGGGATATATATATATATTTTCCAAAGAAAAATTATTCGAGGGTGTGTTAATTTATGTTTTAAAAAATTTGGCAAGTCATTACACATGTTAAAACGATTCAAATTGGTCCAATCATTTAATCGGTGGTTATGAACCACATGATTGTTGAAGCGAAACCAGATCCGGTTACGATTTCGGTTTCTAGTTTGATTTAAAATTGCCAGTCTTTTTTTTTCTAACCAACGGTTTTTTTATTTTTTTTATTTTATTTCTGTATATTCCCATTTTTTAAAAAACAAAGAATATAAAAACAAGTTAAAAAGTAAAAGAAAAGTTTAGATAAAATTTGAAGATTTAAGTTTTAAGAAAATAAATCAAAAGACTTCTTTCTAATTCTAAATATTAGAAATTAAAATTCAAAAATTTTAAACATTTAATATTAGAATTAACTCTTCTACATATTTTCATAGAGGAATCAAAGTCCACGTAATTCGAATTTTTCTTTTGAAAAAAAGGTTTAAATATATATATATATATATATTATATATATATACTATATATATATATATATATATATATATATATATATATATTTTTAAAAGGACTTGATTTTAATTATAATATTAGAAATTAAAATTCAAAATTTTAACTTTTAATATTGGATTTAACATGCCTACGTATTCTCATAAAGGAATCAAATTCCACTTATTTAGATTTTATTTTTGGAAAAAAATGAGTTAAAAATTTTAATTTTTTTTAAGGATTTGATTTTAATATTAATATTAGAAATTAAAATTCAAAATTTTAACTTTTAATATTGAAATTAACTTGTTTACGTATTCTAATAGAAGAATCAGAGTTCACGTAGTTCTTATACTTACCTTACTTACCTACGTGGATATTGGAGGAGCTTCGGCTTCGTTCATTCGTTGCTTCCCAGAGTGGTATAGTAATGGCCGCTCTCTTCACTTTTATCCAATTGTAGTTCTTGTTCTCGTTTTTCGAATTTGACTCAATCATTCATTAAAATTCGATTTTCAAAATTTTAGGCAATATATAAGTTAGAACGTCGATCATTCAACACAAAACCTCCCGTGTTAAAGGCTTGTTCAACTGGATCCGTTGAAACAGGAACGACGATAACCTCCTTTGCAATTCTAGAGAGTGTAAGAAGAATACTTGTCATTCTTGACCAAAACTGCACATGATCATTAGTATCATCGAGCCTCTTTGGGATACTTCCCAATTCAGAATTATCTAAATAATATTTTAATCCCATTATTCGACTAACACTAGCCATTTTCCGTTTTTGTTTAGTATTCTCAACCAACCTCATATATGGGGTTAGAGCTTGTCTAGGGTCATTGAACAATGTTCTTAGATTAGAAGTAGTGGTAGGGGAAGGGGAAGGTGAAGGTGACATATTACAATGACTAAAACATTGATTGTATTATTAAAGAGAGGAAATAATGATTGTGTTACTTGGTGAGTATAACTTATGGAGTTAGAAATCTCAATGTTCAGATTTTGTAAAAAAGGCCCTAATGGTTCATAATAAACTAGAAGTAAGTTCTTTAAACCTTTGTTTCGATAATCTAGGTCTAATATTTTTACAATCAAAAAATATTGAGAATGTATATGAAATATATCTAGGTCTAAGATATATTAATTATTTTCACAATATTTTCAGAACAATATAAACTTACAAAGGGTATAATGATAGGATGAAAAACGTGTAGATATGCAGAGAAGAAATATAGCAAGGTTAACAAGTTCATTACGAAAATTATAAATAGTTTAGTAAAAAATTAAGATTCACGTGCAATGCACGTGCATTTTACTAGTACTTTAAAAAACTGGGATAAGATTTTCGCATTTAATAAAGTCAAACAACCCTAATTATAGCGAGTGAATTCACACTATTTTCCCTTCTCATTACTGTTTCTATTTTGATGTGAACTAGTTGGTGGGGCCGAGTATTTTACTGTATAGCAACCAAGTTCTAAACACATAAATTCACACACACCTCGAAAAAAAATGGCAGCCATCTCGTTCTACTTAATCATATTTGTCTTCTTTCCGATACGCTCGATCAATACTTTCACCATGCTCACCCACCATAAAAAAACAAATTAATGTGGTTCGTGGATACAAGAAAGATTTTGGGAAGAGAATGTTTGTGGTGAAATGCCTCCGAATATTCTCCAGAAACTCACAACACTGAGTTTGGACGAAACAAATTTCTATGTAGATCTGTTTACACGAACACCATGAAAATTTGTGTCATCTATCAAACTTAGATATCACTTTTAAAAATGAAGATGTAATCTGTCCGACAACCCAAGCCTACAGCTACAAAACTCCTCGTAATTCTATGTGGATGTGGTCCAGGCGTTCTTCAGATAAAATCAACTGCAAGAGGGAAAAGTCACGTGGGTTGCGAACCTGCATCATGATCTCCCCCTCAATCATTCCTTTCAGCACGGTTGGCGTCCCAAATTCCCTTGGCGTACGAGGCGATTTCTAAGCTCTTCATATCGCTCACGGAGAAGATGAAGGTCAACTTT
This sequence comes from Phtheirospermum japonicum, assembly GCA_014905375.1. Lineage (NCBI taxonomy): Eukaryota > Viridiplantae > Streptophyta > Magnoliopsida > Lamiales > Orobanchaceae > Phtheirospermum > Phtheirospermum japonicum. The sequence goes on from BMAC01000116.1 coordinate 798,355, forward strand.
CAAGATGTCATGGATATGTGTTGAGTTTGCGTTGGCACAACAGGTAAGAAGAAGGTGACCCTCATATGCATCTTCAATGACGAACCAAACTTCATATTTTAAGATAAGAAAAATTAAAAACACCCAGCATGCCATGTAATTTCCCTCCCATTTGCCGCATTCTGCTGCCACTCTCTTCCGACCAGTATGTTGAATTCGATTGAGTTTTTTAATCGCGAGTCAGCGGTGTTTATGTGCCATTTTGACACCCGAGCTTGGCCACCAAATCATGCTGCATTTTCTGTTGTGGGAGGACTCCCGGGGCAAGGGGAAATTTGCCATTACTTTGGCAACAATGATGTAGTTTGGCTTTAATTAGGATGCGTCATGAGATATATGTATAAGACCTCTCTCTCAAGTAATCAGATTTAGGAAATGATTACGGTGCCGTGAAGGCACCATACCCCCCACCCCTGCATTTATATATATCAATTGATCAACCATTATTCATAACCAACTTTTGATTTAATGGTTCTGATTAAGTGAAGAATGGTACATTCATCAACGTAGAAGTCCCCTCAGATTTAATTATGAAATAAATGTTGCCGTTTAGTCTTTTAGATGGTACTCCTACGTATTTTCTTATATTTCCTCCTCCTCCAACAACAACAACAACAACAATAATAATAATAATAATAATACCTAATCTCCGCTCAAGTTTTTCATTTTTCTTATATTTTTTAATCAAAAGAGTGTCACCACCTCATGTGACATAGTTTTACACTAGTTTTTATCTATTGCAAATGTGTTTCATCCTCCAGACTATTAACATGACAACGTGAGTGGTTTTTGAAGGTAATATAATTGTTAGAAAAATCCAAATAAAATTATTTTTTTGAGTAAAATAAGGAGTTTTTGTTTCAATTAAGGGTATAATGATAGGATGAAAAACGTGTAGACATACATAGAAGAAATATAGCAAGGTTAACAAGTTCATTATGAAAATTATAAATAGTTTAGTAAAAAATTACGATTCACGTGCAATGCACGTGCATTTTACTAGTACTTTAAAAATCTGGGATAAGATTTTCGCATTTAATAAAGTCAAACAACCCTAACAATTATAGCGAGGGGATTTGGGACGCCAACCGTGTTGGTAGGAATGATCAAGGGGAGGTCGTCATGCAGGCTCGCAATCCACGTGATGTTTCCCTCTTGCAGTTCCTTCTCTCTGAAGAAAGCCTCACCGATTTGGGACGCCAACCGTGCTGGTAGGAATGATCAAGGGAGAGGTCGTCATGCAGGCTCGCAATCCACATGATGTTTCCCTCTTGCAGTTCCTTCGCTCTAAAGAAAGCCTCACCCACATCCACATGGGATGTTTCCCTCTTGCAGTTCCTTCGCTCTGAAGAAAGCCTCACCCACATCCACATGGCCTGCCGGTGGAGGACTAGGATTACGAGGATTTTTGTAAATGTACACTTGGATTGTCGGCCGGATTACATCTTCATTTTTAAAAATACAATCTAAGTTTGCTAGATGACACAGATTTTCATCGTGCTTCTTCGTCATTGTAAACAGAATCCAAACTAAGTGTTGTGAGAGAATATTTAGTAATTTGTTTTTTTTTTTGTTAGGTGAGAATGGTGAAAGTGATGATGAGCTTATCGGAAAGAAGGTAAATACGATTAAGAAGAACAAGATTGCCTTTATTCGAGGTGTGTTCATTTATATTTTTAGATTTGGGAGGGGCGGGAAAGAGATTAAAATTTTTATTTTTTTAAAGGACTTGATTTTAGTTCTAACATTAGAAATTAAAACTCAAAATTTTAACTTTTAATATTGGAATTAATTTGTCTACGTATCCTAATAGAGGAATCAAAGTTCAAGTAGTTCTTATACTCACCTTTCTTACCTATGTGGATAGTGGAGGATGTTCGGCTTCGTTAATTCGTTGCTATCGTTGCTTTTAAAGTGGTATCGTAATGGTCGCTCTCTTCACCTTTATCAAATTATAGTTCATGTTTTCATTTTTTGGTTTTGATTCAATCATTTGTTAACATTTGATCTTCAAATTTTAGGTAATAAGTTAGAACGTTGATCATCCAACACAAAGCATCCCGTATTAAAGGCTTGTTCAATGAAAACCATTGGAATAGGGATGACGAGAACCTTGTTTGCAATTCTAGAGAGTGTAGAAAAAAAATACTAGCCATTCTTGACCAAAACTGCACATGATCATTAGCCATTTGCCATTTTCGCTTTGTATCCTTAATCAATATCATATATGGGGTTAGAGTTTGTCGAGGATCACTGAACAATGGTCTTATATTAGAAGTAGTGGTAGGGTAATATGAAGGTGAAAGTGACATATTAACATCACTAGAACATTGATTGCATTTATTAAAGAGAGCAAATAAAGACTGTCTTACTTGGTGAGTACAACTTATGGAGCTAGAAATCTCAATGTCCAAACTTTGTAAAAAAAGGTCCTAATGGTTCATAATAAACTGGAAGTAAATTTTTTAAGGCTTCGCTTCGATAATGTGGGTCTAATATTTTTGCAATCAAAAGAATATCAGAAATGTACAGAAAATATTTGACCCATTTGGTTAATCTTCTAGCAATGCAACCATCTAATTCAATCAAATCGAGTAAAGAATCACTAATAAGTACAATTTGATTACATTGATCAAGAAGAAGTATAGAGGTAGGATAATAAACACCAGATAATGTCAAGGTTGCATCATTAAATTTTTTAAAAGCGACATAATTTAAGAATCATCCCATGCATGGGCAAATAAAACGAAATCGACATCTTGATTAGCAAAAAAAAAAAACACAATACCTCTCTATATTCAAAAGAACTATTTAACAATTTATTAGTTGAGTTCCAATGTTTTGGCATGACAATAGAATTTTTATTTTGGATATAAACCATTGATTCGACAATATTTTTGCCTTTTTTTTGCAATATGAAATACTATACTCCGAATCTGAATAATTCTAGTTTTGGAAGTAGTTAAACCATCTTAAATGCATAAATTCAAAGTATGACAAATGCATCTAACATGGAATTCTTTACCACCAATAGTAGGTTGACAAAAAGATTTTCGCATTTGTAAACTAACCGTATTAGCGGCGGCATTATTAAAGAAAATAGGAAATAATTTGATACCTAAATGATACTTGGATAAAATAGTGGATAATTGTCAAAAATATTGATCGCGGAATGCGGACTACTAAACTCACTATACACAATTAAACATTTTTACAAAATCAATAATTATCAATCCAATAAAATGTAATTCCTATATAATTAATATTATGATGAGAATCCATTCAAATATCCGAACTTATTGAGACATTATGTGGCAAACTATTAAATAAGGAGGTCAAATTCAACTTTATATTCATAAACCATACTTTTTAAAATCACGAGTAACCTTATTTCATGAAATATAGTGCTAGATGGATAAATGCACCTCTATTATAACCTTCATAATGACTACTATGAGCATGATTAAAAGGAAGACCTATAATGATAGCAAATCTTGCAAGAAACTTTCTATGACCACTTTGGATATATTGAAATAATTAAAACTCGTACCTTCTCGTCGGCCCTAGCGGTAGATGAAAATAAGAAGTTTATTTGTGTTTGAGAGCTATCAAGGTCGTATTTGTTGAGATGCTTCTTCATCATGTGTGCTATCATCCTCATGTATCCGATATTATTACCACTGAAGGCGTAATACTTGAAGCAATATGCATTGTGCCCGAATTACACCCTCGGTTGTCCATTTTGTGAAATAAATCTGAAAATGGGGGATTGGTATTCACTCGGATCCTTTGACTTCGACTTCAATTTTCTTAGAAGCGGTGGAGGCATAGCACGGTTATCATCCCCTTCTTCCTCATCTTCATCAATATTAGCGTGGGATGGCGGTTCAAATTCGTTGGATGTGGATAAATCTCTCTCCAAAATTGATTAGACTATATAAGTCATAAGTTTCTTTTACGTCATTGAAGTGGTCTCAAACACACTAAGGGGGGTGTATTCATTTGGAACTTCTGAAGACATTTTAAGATTTGTTTCACTGTAAGATTTGTATGGACTTTCTTTATTTTTATTGATTTTACATACTTGTTGGGAGTTTATAAAATTTTTGTGAAATCTCATGTTTAAAGATGGGATTTGGTAGTGGGATTTTGTATGTATAATTAACTTAAAAGTCTAGGAAAATCCAGTCAAATTACAAATCCAAAGAGCATTTGACTTTTTAAATATCTCATGACAATTTAAGAATTCAAAATATCTCAAATGTATACCTCAAGACTTTTATGGACATTTAATAATCCATTAGAAATCTCAATTAAATATCTCAAGACTTTTATAAGTTTTAAAATGTCTTAATTAAAAATACATCAGGATTTTAAAATTTTTAATATGTTTTTAAAAGTCCTAAATGAATACACCCCCCTAAGTTTTTACAAATGTTTGAAGATTGCCCAGAAGAGAACGGGGTCGGTCGTAGTGCGGTGAGGTGACTCAAGTCGAATCTCTCGAGGAAGACTAATCGAAAGTAGAATTTGTGTTTGATTCACGGACAAGAAATTAAATAAAATGCTACACTAAACCCGCGATCAAATTTTGGGGTTTTAAATTTTTAGAAACTAAGACGAGAATTTAAATGACAAAAAATGAAATCTATAACTTTTAAAAGATTATTAAAATAGGAATCTAGGATTCTAAACTCGTCTCCATAACCAATTGGAAATTTATCGAATACTTAATCTACAAATCAGGGTCGCCGATCCCGACTCTCTATTAAACACCTGATAATTACTAAATGATGGTTCTAAACATATTTAAACCCTAGACCTATAAATTATATCCTAAAATTATAAAGAAATACAATAGCATAAACCAAGATCAAGTATGAACATAATTAATCAAATTAAGAAATACATTATCCAAATTAGTGATTTCATGAACAATTAACTTAAAAGCACAAATAGATTAAAACAAGCATCTACTTTTGGACAAGATAAATAAACTAGTCCTATACATCTATTACTTAAAATGTAATCCTAATCTGCAAGTCAACTATTAGTACAAAAGTGAATAAACTCATTTGTTTTATATTACTACATTCACCTAATATGCCTGAAAGGGAAAGAAGCAAAAAGAAAATGGTGAAAATTGAAAGGTTCATGAACATAAAATAATCTTAAACATTCTAACTACAAATCTTACATTGGAGAGTAAGGAATTTCAAACATGAATTAGAAATTACCCAAGATAGAATTCTTCTTCAAAGTTACAAAAGTCAAAGAGTACAACACTTCACCTTAATATACTAAGCTAATCCACACTACAAGTTAAACTATCCAAGAACTAAACTAAAGTTCCACAAGTTAAGCTAAGCTACTAAGGATTTTATGCTTGAAGGTGCAAAATGTGGAAAATGATGAAAACAAGAGAATAAGATACAAGCTTGGGCTCTCCAACCTTAAAGGGTTCAAAGGCCTCCCCCAAATGCAGCTGAGTAATGAGTTTAAATAGGGGAAAGTGGGAGCAAAATGATAATTTTGCCCTAAAAGGCCGAAAATGGCCTACCGTCGATAATGTGTCGATCGACGAATGCAGTTGATGCTAAGAAAATGGTCATGTGTCGATGGCGCATCGATCGTTGGTGGCGTGTCGTCTAGTCGGTCAACACGGGGAGGAGCCGTGTGTCGATTGGCCGTCGATGAGTGTGTCGATCGACAGTTGTGTTTTAGGTCCAGATCGTGTTTTCGTCTAGACGATCCAGTTGTGATCATCGGGAATGCGCTTGGACTCGCTCGACTATCCTAAAACCAAGAAAACTAAAATGACATAAAAAAAATGTACAAAATTATAAAAAAAATACGAGAAATACTAAAAATATGTAAAGAAGCTACGAAAATGAAAAACAAGGAAAAGAGGAAAAATGAGACTCAAATCCGATTAAAGCATACAAAAAAGGACATAAAAATATAGGAAAAACATACACAATATGTACAAATAAATCATCTCATTGGAACCACAATCGTCGAGCAATGGTCGAAGGTTCTCGAGGACCTCGATCTCTAACTCGACCTCGATGAGATACTCGAATAGTATTAGTATTACTATCACGAGAAGAGTTTGCCATACTAATATTATAATTTTTTTTATAAAAACGAGAAGAAGAAGATTGATTATTGATTGTATTATTTCACAAATTAACAACTTCAAACTTGAAAATATAAGTTAAGAAGAAGAAGATTAGAGATGAATTTGTGTGAGAATTGGTGTTGGAGAGGGGGATATTTATAGGTGTATAATGGATAATTTATTTTTTTTGAAAACCGCCGATTTTTGGTTCAAACCAGACGGTTTGGGTTAACCTGCATTTTCTTTCAACGGTTATATTTCATAGCCATTGATTTCAAACGTCCTCGAACCGGATAGTTTAATTGGCAATTCCAAACCGGCCTTTTTCTCGATTAACCGCCGATCTAACCGGCATTTATGGTTTGTAAATATTTGGAACAGTAATCGAACCACCAAAAATCAGTTCACAAATTTCTAACTGAAATCGGTTGTCAATGATTAATCGAACAGTTGATCGAGAATCGCAATGGGCAATTCTCTGATTAACCAAAACCGATTCTACATCTCTAGCAGCCATCATATATATAGAGGAGAAATGCCCGGCCTACCAACCATTCCATATTAAAAATAAATAAATATAAGTTCACATGTTTTGGCACAAACCGTTAACATAAAAACTCTCCCCAAATTAAAAGTCACTTCATTTGTCCTAAATTAATAGCACTTTTTTTTTATCTCAAATTATATTACACTTTCCACACTTGTTTTATACAAGTTCTTTGCACCTATTTAATGCACCTTGTTAATAATAATAATTAATGAGTCATTAATATTAAAAAAAGTGTATAATTGAAAAATATAGATAAAACTTAATATTTCAACCATACTAACTAATTTTTTTTAATCTCCGTAATAATAAAAATGTGTTATATTTATAGGATGGAGAGAATACTAATTGTTTAAAAATGAAAACGCACATACACACAATGATCATTAACTAGTTTAGACAAACATTAAATACAATAATTTTAATTTTTAACCTTCAAATATACAATATTAATATTAAGTAATAAGTTTTAATAATTAATCATAGGAGTATTTATTTATTTGCTTTTTATTGGGAAAAAAGATCATTACTATTTATAAGTGGCCACTTTAAATATGTACAGAGAGTGGATCCAATGGATCTACTTCTTAAGATGAGTCTTTAGAGTCAAATCACAATCATTCAATATATTAAATCAGATGGATAAGTTTGATGAGCAAATACATATTCATTTTTCTAAATACGAATTAATAGATTTCTTAATATGCGCGCGAATTAACATTTAAATGAATATTAACTGATATACGTTACATCATTTATATTTCTCTCTCTCCACAATCAATAACACTTTTCTAATGAAAGCTCTCTATAACTCCCATAAAATATAAATATTGTCAAAATAAATTACATTATTTTTCCCAATAAGTTTGTACATTTAAAAGTTTGAATTGAAATTATTATGAAAACTAAATAAAAAAACGTTAATAAATATTCTTTAATGTACACTTAATAAAACAAATATATAATACAATAAAGATTATATATTTATTAGTCAACCAACATTTACTGAGATTTAGTTGCAACAGTGTGCTAACAAAACACACGATCATCCGCCCGCACACAACGTACCCTGTACATGGACGAGTTCACACTATCATCGAACAAGACACTTACACACAGGATTAATTTTGCAATATCAACAAAACAAGATTTGTGTTTAGTGAAATATGCCCTTTACACTTACGTCGGCGGTTGAGATTTCGGAGCCTCTGTTACACCAAGATGAAGCTGTTACCACTTTATGGATGATGGGCTTTGTATTTGTTGCTGTGGATGATGGGCTTTGTATTTGTTGTTAGTTTCCTCGGACTTTTTAGTCTCGTTCCCCTTCGGAAGGTAAGTCGTTTGCAGGGTTTAACTTATGCATTAATCAGTAGATTAAAAGAAATTGAGTTTAATGATGCTCCTCATACTGCTTGCATAACATGATTTTCATATGATAATACTATTTTCAAATAAAATTTTGGATGCATGGAATGAAGTGAAACAAATTAAATTCAGAAGAAAACAAATTAGAAGAGGAACTAGTACAATCAGTAAATTTGTTTATTGCATCTTTTTTCTTTCTTTCTTTCTCTTTTTCAACGTTTAGGTTATGGTCCTGGATTATAAGCTGGCCTACCTGCGACGGCTATGTTGATCAATAGCTTCCATACAAAAACTGGAGATGAACTTGCCCAGTAAGCAGCTTATTTTATACCCCACGTCCCACAATGGAGATGAAAAAAACAAACCTATATTTGTGTTTTTCTGGTTTTAGCTTTAATTTGTTGAATGTCATATATTTGATATTTACTCTCTCGTTGATGGTTCAATTGCCACCTGGTCGATTTATTCATTAATTGCTACCAAATTACGGAAATTAAAATCTCATCTGTGTTCGTTTTCTTTTTTCAGGAAATAGGTGTCTAGTCTTGGGAAATATTTAAGCATAAGTTTCATCTGGAGCTGCTTTAAGTGGTTCTTTAGCGGTGTCAGCGATTCATGTGGATTTCACAATTTCCCCACCCTTCATTTTTGTACTTTTTGTTGTAAATTGGATTAATTCTAATTAAATGGTACAGGGATAATTCATGTTAATGAATTGTATAGGATTATTCTACGTGTCGTGTAGATAATCGTAGTATTTTGAATTTCTCAAATCCATTTATTGGTGAGTGAGAAATGATGCTTGAAAGTTGAACGGTTTGCTTTAATGCTTTATCGGTTATCCCACATTGAATGTTAGTCAATGTGGAAGAGAGTTTAAAAATGATTACATTTCTTTAATGTATATCAAGTGGGTCAGAGGGTGTTGTGGGCTTTGTGTAAACGAAGTTCACGCGTCCTCTTGGACTTGGGTTCGCCAGTCTACGCCGAAGGCGGAGCCGACCTCGGACCTGGCTCTTGACCAGTCAGAACTTTTGAATTTCAAACATCAGACGTATCTACACGCTGAACTCATCGAGGTTCATGTCTGATAAAACTGACTGTGTCTGATAAAACTTTGGACTTGGGTTCGCCAGTCCGCCTTTTGAATTTCAAACAGCATGTGTCTGATAAAACTTTGGACTTGGGTTCGCCAGTCCGCCGAAGGCGGAGCCGAGCCCGGTCTCGGACCTCGGACCTGGCTCTTGACCAGTCAGAACTTTTGAATTTCAAACAGCATGTGTCTGATAAAACTTTGGACTTGGGTTCGCCAGTCCGCCGAAGGCGGAGACGAGCCCGGTCTCGGACCTCGGACCTGGCTCTTGACCAGTCAGAACTTTTGAATTTCAAACAACAGACGTATCTACACGCTGAACTCGTCGAGGTTCATGTCTGATAAAACTGACTGTGTCTGATAAAACTGATGTGTGATAAAACTGTGTGTCTGATAAAACTGACGGTTTGAACGCCATTAAGGTCGTCTTAATTGGCAGCTGCTGTAACCCTAATTTGAACCCCTATATAAGGGTGAGACTCCTGCATTCCCAACTACTTTCCATACACGAATAGCACCTGAAAAACATACGAACACTTGAACCATACAGCATACATAGTTTTTCTGCATTATTCTTTGTACGTAGCTCGGTCCATTTTCAACCAGTTCGCCGGAGCTCTGGTATTTACGGCAGAGACGAAGTCGTTTCATCTTTGGAGACGAATAGCCAAAACCGAAGGGCACTACCGGGGCTATTTCGTCTTGCGGACAGAGACGAAGTCGTTTCATCTTTGGAGACGAATAGTCAAAACCGAAGGGCACTATCGGGGCTATTTCGTCTTGCGGATAGAGATTAAATCTCGACTCGACATTATTTGTTTTCTGTTTTCTATCTACCGGGGCTATTTCCTCTTGCAGACAGAGATTAAATCTCGACTCGACATTATTTGTTTTCTGTTTTCTATTTCTTTTTCCAGTTTGTGCTCGCATTATTGTAACTATTCCAACAATACTTTTCAAAGCATCTTTTTCTATTGTATTCAATGCAATTGGTTAACTTTCTATTTTATACTGACGCTCGAATTATTATATTATATATGGCTGGTTCTGTTTAATGTCATGGAATGTTAACACACTTGAGATTTTGTGCAGGTTCTTTAATCCAACTTATGTTGGATGTGGGCTAATTTGCCCACATATAATCAATTGTTCTGTTCTTTTTGGAGCTATCATATCATGGGGATTTCTTTGGCCATTCATCTCACGACGGGCAGGTGATTGGTATCCCGACTGATCTTGTCAGCAATGATTTTAAAGGTTTTTATGGATATAAGGTACTAAATAAATTTTAGTAAAATGGTTAAAATTCATAATTTCTTTGCACAAGTGTTTAACGATAAATAGTGTATGTCGAATCTGATACGTTGGGTTTGGTAGAACTTTTGCTACCCAATCCTGGCCCTAACCTAAATTATGTGCGCATGTTTTCCTTCTTTTATTTTATTTTTTAAATTTATTTATTTATATTGCCTCTATTGGCCCTTCCGCAGGTTTTTATAGCCACATCCCTTATCCTTGGGGATGGACTTTACAACTTGGTAAAGATCATATCAGTAACAATAAAGGAAATATGCACCAATGTCAAACATCAAAATCTTCCAATCGTTATCGAAGTTGCAGTTAAAAATTGTTTGTCCGATATTACAACTCATTTGTAATTTTTGCTGATTGAGCCTTCCAGGGGCGGATCTACCCTATGCATTGAGGGGGCCATGGCCTCCCCAGAAAATTTTGAAAACTTTATTGTTATATAGATATTTTTTTCGTTTAACTTAGTTATATTAATAAAGGCTCCTTATATTACATACAAGTTAGGTGGTTTGTTGGTTATTTGATTCATATTCGTGCCAATAAGCCCAAGGTTCAATTCCCAGCTACCTTACATATCATTTTACTTTTACTTCCATTCTTTGCATTGCATTTTGTCTTTTTTCCTATTATTTTGTCATTTTCTTTTCTTTAGGGCTGCTTTCCATTTTTTTTTTCCATTCTCTGCATTGCATTATGTCTTTTTTCTTTTTCTTTTAATTTATCATTTTTTTTTCTTTTCTTTTTTCTAGTTCTTCTCTGTTACTATTACTAACACCAACAAAAAGAAGTAAAACCACCTCTCTATTACAATTACTTTTACAATTTATTATATATCCTCCCCAAACTTACAATCTTGGATCCGCCCTGGAGCCTTCTGAACCAGCCATTTCACTACCCTTATAGGCTTCGTGCAATCATTTTTGAAATAATACGTGTCAGTTTTTTTCCAAAAAATAAATAATAGATAAAAAATTTGCATGGGATTTTTCGACAGACGATGACACGTCCAAGTTACTGGCCGAACAAAAGAAACGCGACGAAATCTTCCTAAAAGATGGGATACCATTCTGGTTCGCCGCCTCAGGCTACGTAGCCCTTGTCGCAATATCCACCGCCACAATGCCGCTCATTTTCCCGCCTCTCAAATGGTACTTAGTCCTCTGTTCCTACATCTTAGCCCCAGCCCTCGCCTTCTGCAACTCCTACGGCACCGGCTTAACCGACTGTAGCCTGGCCTCCACCTACGGCAAGATCGGCCTCTTCATGATCGCCTCCCTCGTCGGGTCCCATGGAGGGGTCCTTGCCGGCCTCGCCGCCTGCGGCGTCATGATGTCCATTGTCTCCACCGCTGCCGACCTAATGCAGGACTTCAAAACTGGCTACCTAACCTTATCATCCGCGAAATCGATGTTCTTAAGCCAATTAGTCGGGACGGCCATGGGCTGCATAATCGCCCCCCTCACGTTCTGGATGTACTGGAGCGCGTTTGATATCGGGTCGCCCTATAGCCCGTATAAGGCCCCGTATGCCGTTACATTCAGGAAAATGGCGATTCTGGGGGTCGAGGGCTTTTCCGAGCTTCCGAAGCATTGTTTGGCGATATGCGGTGGGTTTTTCGTGGCGGCTTTGGCTATTAACCTTTTGAGGGACGTGGTGCCGAAACGGGTTTCGGGGTACATCCCCATCCCGATGGCGATGGCTGTGCCGTTTTACATTGGGGCGTATTTTGCGATCGATATGTTTGTTGGGACGGTTATATTGTTTGTTTGGGAGAGGATAAATAGGAAGGATGTCAAAGATTACGCGAGTGCGGTTGCGTCAAGTTTGATATGTGGTGATGGGATTTGGACGATACCGTCTGCGATTCTGTCGATACCGCCAATCTGCATGTACTTTGGACCTGCAAGTGGTTGAACATGTATAAGAGGGGGAAAATATTTGGCATGTAATATGGGATTTATGGACATTTATGTTTAAAGGTGGTGGTGTCGAGCAATTCGACGATCATGATGATATTTTAGGAGTTTTTAGTGTTTAGTTGCTGGTGGGTTGAATGATGAGATTATTGAAGGTGATTGATGATGTTAATAAAAGTGTATATGATGTTTGATTACTATGATTCAATGCTTCTTGCAAGAACAATTTTTATTGGGAAGATTTGTGATATTTTAAATAGTTAAAAACTTAAAAAGACCTGAATACAACTAAATGAACGATTTTTAATAGCTATTTATTTTTATTTCTATTTTTTGATATTTAAAAATTTTTAAGGGTAATGGATCTAAGTCTTAAATTCTTAGACATTTTGGTGACTTGGGGGATCACTTAATAAATAGCAATTCTGGGAGAGACTTAAGTTTTGATAAATTTATTGCAAATCTGCCATTCTCTATTTAAGAGGAGGTGTTTAGGGCTTCCTAATCACAAATCTTATTCGTACTTGAAATTAAAACACGTGCATAAATAAATCAAAAAAATAAAAAAGAAAAGGATTCGATGACGATAAAAATAAAACGAAAATCGGAAAAATGCTTCAGTATCTCGGTTCGTTCCCCAATTTCAACGTACGCCAGTAAAATTTGCGGAACAAATGAATAATTAATCACCACCAGTTACATATCAATATTTAATTCCTCAATTGTTTGTACCACAATTCCAGATTCCACAGTCACGTAACCAATAGTTACAGCAAAATATGAACCGACGAGTCACAGTCTCAATAATGGCTCCTTGGACTTGGTAGGTGAAGTCATTAATATTACTCTAATAAACTTTCTAAAGGGAGTAAAAAAGTCCCTAAAATAAGAGTTTCACGGAGTCGGTTGGAATTAGTTTTATAACCTACACCCACAATCCATTTGGGGAGAAATCCTAAAATTCAATAAACCCTAAACAAAAGAAAAGGAAATTGTAATCGAGAAAAATTCACTACCTCTTCTTCTTCTTTTTTTTTTTTTTTTTTTGCCCCTCTCTTTATCGCTAGTTTTTTTCTCATTAGAAATTTCTTCTTCTCTAGAAATCTCCCCGTCGCCCGCAATTCCTCCCTGTCAAGGATCTCGTCGAGGTCGAGGCCCTTGAGGAGAACCTTCGACTATTACCAACGATTATATTTTCGATGAGATAACGTCGCAAGAAATTGATGAATTATATAGTCAAATCAATTTTGGTGAGTATTTACCCAGCTCTGTCTAATACAAAATGCTGACCCACATCAATCTTGATGAAAATGAGGAAGAAGAGGAAAGGGGGAGGGTGATAACCGTGTTATGCCTCCACTGCCTCCAAGAAATTTGAAGGCAAAGAAATATCAATCCCTAATCTTTGGATTTCATTTCACAAAAATGACGATCGATGGTGCAAGCCGCGCACAATATAATTATTGCAAGAAACTCTAAATAATACTGGTTACGAGACGATGATAACACACATGGAGAAGAAGCATCCCAACGAATACGACGTTGAAAACTTTCAAACACAAATAAACTTCTCGTTTTCATTTACCGTCGAGGTCGACGGTCAAGGTTCTTGTTCTATTTTATATTAATATAGTGAAAGTAGTCATAAATGTTTCTTGCAAGATTGTTGGCATTATGGTTCTTTCTTTTAATCATGTGAATAGTAGTCATTATGAAGATTATACTATAGATTTATTTAATAGTGCTATGATTTCACGTAATAAGGTTACTCGTGATCTTGATAACATGGTTGTTGAATATAAATTGAATTTGACATCTTTATTTGATAGCTTGTCATATAATGTCTGAATATGTTCGAATATTTGGACAGATTCTCATCATAATAATAATTATATGTGAATTACATGTCATTGGATTGATAATTCTTGGACTCTGCAACGAATATCATTTAGGTTGTAAGATATTTTTAATTTTCTTTGATAATGCCGCCGCTAATATGGATAGTTTGAAAATGCTAAAAAGAATTGACGACCTTCTATTGGTGGTAAAAAAATTCATATTAGATGCATTTACATATTTTAAATTTATGTGTTCAAGATGGTTCTACTTTCAAAAATCAAATTTCTTCGATTAGGAGTTCGGTATTTCATATTGTCAAAAATGATTCGGTTAAAATAAAAAACGAAAATATTGTTGAAACAATGGTTTACATCCCAAGGAATTATCTATTAATGTGTCAAATCGTTGTAACTCAACTTATAAATTGCTAAGTAATTCTTAGGAATATAAAGAAGCAGTCTGTGCTTTTTTTGTGTGTGTGTGCTACTCAAGATGTTGATTTCGTTTTATTTACCAAAACATGGGATCATTGTTATAATATGAAGTCGCTTTTATAGTTTTTTTACGACGCACCTGTGACTTTATCCAGTATTTATTATCCTAACTCTACACTTCTTCTTGATCAGTGTTCAAATTGTACTAAATAGTACTTCTTTACTGGATTCGTCTCAATTAGGTGGTTGCAATACTAGCATGGGTCAAATATTTTCTATGCATTCCCAATGTTTTCTTAATAGTTAACCTTTTAGACCAGTATTACCGAATCGAAAGTTTAGAAAATTTGCTTTCAGTTTATTGTGTAGCATTACAGCCTTTTTTACAAAATTCCGACATTGAGAGTCCTAGCCCCTTAAATTATACTCACTAAGTTAAATAATCTTTAAATTACCATTTACTACATCCCAATCACCACTAATTGCCATATAATACACTAATTTGCTTTCTTCCCATTTAGGTTAAATATTTACCATATACTCATAAAACTTGTGCTAAATTGACTACACTGCCCTGAATCTAAAAACTAATGGCAATACCATTCTATATGATCGCATCCAACATTATTCCGCCAGAAAACAATCTCATTCATATCACCTATGATACTCTTTGTTCATATGTTCGGCAAAAAAAAAAAGATTAACACACAGCGAAGTAAGAAATTAATGCAAAGAAATAAATACAATTTTATAAAATTTTCAAAATATTTCATACTACTTCTATAGAATATATTCAATACACTAGCGAAGTATGAAGTGCAAAGAAATAAATATAATAGTATGGAATTTCAAAAATAGTCCATACTATTTCTATAGAATATTCAGTACACTAGTGAAGTATGAAATGCAAAGATATAAATACAATAGTATGGAATTTTCATACTATTTCATACTACTTCTCTAGAATATTCAGTACACTAGCGAAGTATGAAATGCAAAGAAATAAATATAATATGAAATTTCCAAAATACTGCTTCTCTAGAATATTCAATATACTAATGAAGTATAGAATGAATATAATTTTCGAGAGATGAATATAATATATTGAATTAATAATATATATATATATGTATGTATATGGAATGATAAGTGTTAATTCCAATTAATAATGCTTGATATGGGGAGAGATTTTGGGGCGCGTGAATGAAGAGGGAGAAATTAAAATGTGAAGGTATTAAAGTCTTTCACATAGTTAAAATGGAGTAACTATTAAGATGAAAATATATTGTACTATTTGGGATAAATTATTTCCCTCATAGATTATATGACCAATACCCCTTTAATGAATACACTCAATACTCCGGTGATGTTAATCCACCACCTTCACATTTCCTTTTCCCTACTACTACTTTTAATGTAAAGACTTCAACGACTCTCGACAAGCTCTGGCATCATACATGAGGTTGATAGAGGATACTAAACGAAAATCGTAAAGGGCTAGGACTCTCAATGGTAATTTAAGTTAAATTAACCGATCGGCGCCTAACCGTAATCTAATTGGTCGTGAACCGGTTAAGGTTACGGTTAGGTGCGGTTAACCGAACCGGTGGTTTACCGCCATTTTTTCTTTTAATTTAAATAAAATTTGAAAAATTAGCCGTTATAACCATCGGTTTTGGTTAACCGACCGATTAACCGGTTTAACCGCCGTAATTCTTTTTTTTTTTAAATTCTGTTAATCGGCGGTTATAACCGCCGATTACGGTTAGAGGTTAATATTAACCGTAACCTAACCGTCGGTGGCCGGTTGACGGTTATGGTTTTAACCGAACCGGCGGTCAACGGTTAACCGTAACCGGTCAACCGATTACTAACCGCCGGTTAGGCGGTTAACCTTAACCAAATTAACACCACTACTGAAAAGGTCCAATAGTACTAATGATATTTGCTGTTTTGGTCGATAATAGCTATTAACTTTTCTTACATTATCAAGAATTTCAAAGGAGGTTCTCGCCATTCATGTTTCAACGGTTTCCATTGAAAAAGCCTTTAGGAAGAGAGACTTTGTATTGGATGATCGGCTTTCTAACTTATTGTCTAAGAATTCATAAAATCAAATGTTAATGAATAATTGGATTAAAGTCCAAAAAAGAGAACAATAACCACAGCTGGATGAAGTCAAGAGATTCGGGAAGCAACGATACCAATGAATGAACAAAGACGGGCCTTTAACCACGTTGGTAAGTAATATAAGTATAAGAGTTACGTGAATTTTGATTTCTCTATTAGGTTACGTAGGCAAGTTAATTTCAATAATAAAATTTAAAATTTTGAATTTAATTTCTAATATTAAAATTAAAATCAAGTCATTTTTAATATATATAATTCTTTCTTTAAAAAAAATCGAATTACATGGATATTGATTCCTCCATGAGGATACATAGCCAAGTTAAAGTTTTTGAATTTTAATTTTTAACATTAGAATTTAAATCAAATCCTTTTTTAAAAGATATTTTTTAAAACTCTTTTTTCAAAAGAAAAAAAAATCCGAACTAAATGGACTTTGATTCCTCTATGAGGATACATAAGAAAGTTAATTACAATAATAAAAGTTAAAATTTTGCATTTTAATTTCTAATATTAGTATTAAAATCAAGCCATTTAAAAAAATATATATATATTTTTAAACTCCTTACTTAAAAAAACTAGTTCTTCAAATTTTATTTAAGTTTATCATTTGTTTTTTATCTCCTTTTTTCATTATTTTTTAAATATCAAAATACTTAAAGAAAATTTCTAAAAACCACAGGTTTTAAAAAAATGGCGGTTTCGAACCGAACCAAAAACTGGCAAAAATCGGAACCGAAATCGGTTCTCCACCAGTTCGTCTTCGGTTAGAGGATGACCAATTTTTTTAACCGGCAATTAATATAATATATTAATATGAAAAAAATATTTTATAAAGAAATAGATTAAAAATAATATTTTATTCAATCAACTATCAATAGATTATAAAAAGTCACGATCTGTAAATTTTTTTTGAACAGGGCTTTCCAGGCCTAATTAGTTATCAGAAGATGATTTACCAAACGATATGAAGGAGTTGATTGAGGGTAAATAAACTATCAACTCGTCCAAATTGCTCAACCAAGTGGCCCCTGCATGTGAATCGCCTACATTAAGATTTCTAGTCATAAATTATGCACTCATAGTTTTATTTTTATTTTTTAATCAAATAATTGTATGAAGGTACTTCATTTTTTCTTATTAATCTACTCTCATTGAAAAAAAAAATTATTAAATTAAATCCAAGAAGAAAAAGAAAATCTTGATTAATCATGTTACGCTGTCTCGGTTAAAGTTTTGGTGGTCTATTC
Organism: Phtheirospermum japonicum; assembly: GCA_014905375.1. Classification (NCBI taxonomy): domain Eukaryota; kingdom Viridiplantae; phylum Streptophyta; class Magnoliopsida; order Lamiales; family Orobanchaceae; genus Phtheirospermum; species Phtheirospermum japonicum. Next base: position 816,400 of record BMAC01000116.1, read on the forward strand.
TCGTCACATGTAACCTTGTCTAAAAATATGATTTGAACTAAGTTGGATTTCCGTCATCGGGTCAGTTCCAAAAATAATGATTATGCAACCAAAGTCCATTTTTTCGTATTTGTTGCCACTTCTTTCAAATTTATTTTATAATTATTTTTTTATTATCTTGAAATTACTTACAAAATTTATGTTACGTATTTTATGATTTTCATTATATATATCTATATGGAAAATTGCTTTTTTGGTCAATTATTGTGTCCACTTTCCAATTTAGAACCAAAATATTATCTACTATCAAAACACATATACGAAGTTGGTAAAATTATCAAAAAAGGTACAAAATTATCCCGATCGGACTTTTTTGCTGACGTGGCGTGATTCAATAATTTCTTATCATTTTTCTTTATTTTTAAACATTAATTGAACAAAAAAAACTGAGAAAGAAATCAATTTTGGTCCATTATATTGGCCACATTCCAGAAAAGGTACGTGACATTGACCATCATCAAAACACATCTGCTAAGTTGGCCAATTCATCGAAAATGATGCAAAAAAGCTTGATCGGGGCATTTTTCTGATTAATTTATATTTTCTTATCATTTTTATTAGTTTTAAACATTAAATTGACGACAAAATCCAATTTGCCATTCATTCTTTTTCATTAAATTAAATTAATATATTTTATTAAAAAATATAAAAATTAGTGATAAATAAAAAATATAAAGTAGATCTTACAAAATTATAAAATAAATATAAAAATTTTTATAATTTTTTATTATTAGTAAGACTTTAATTAATAAAAAATGAATAAAATTAGAAGTAAATATAAAACATAAATTGAATTTTAAAAAATTATTTGAAACATAGATATTTATAAAAATAAATCTAATTTTATTCATATAAAAATTATATGTATGTTTTATAATTTCTTATAATATATTTTATGATTTTATATTTATATCTAATTATATTAGCTAATTCTTTTCATTAATAATCATTTTCCAGTCTAAATTCTTATAATTACTTTATAATATTTTAATATTTATTTTATATATATTTATCTTAGAATTTTAGTCATTTTTTATTGATTCAAATTTTATTGATTAGATTAAAGGAAAAATAAAAGGAACCCGGAAAAAAAAAGGGAGGGCAAAACATATTTGTAATGTTTATAATTATAGAAAAAAATGAAAATATACCACCACGCCACGTCAGCAAAAATCTCGACCAAATACCATTTTTGATGAATTGGCCAATTTAGTAGATGTGGTATGATAATAACTAGTAATAAATATTTATTTTAAAGAAAAAAAGTTTTATAAAAACAAACTTAAGATTTATATAGAGGGTAGATAGTAACAAATATATATTTAACAAAAAGAAGTTGTATATATATTTTAAAGAAAATTATTTTTAAAAAAGCAAAAATCTCGACCAAATACCATTTTTGATGAATTGGCCAATTTAGTAGATGTGGTATGATAATAACTAGTAATAAATATTTATTTTAAAGAAAAAAAGTTTTATAAAAAACAAACTTAAGATTTATATAGAGGGTAGATAGTAACAAATATATATTTAACAAAAAGAAGTTGTATATATATTTTAAAGAAAATTATTTTAAAAAATAAAACTTAAGATTTATATGTAATATTTAAATTGGTATCAGAGCTAGATTAAATAACAATTATTAGATTTATATGTAATATTTAAATTGGTATCAGAGCTAGATTAAATAACAATTATTTAACCTAGATCAATACCAATTTGAAACATCACAGTAAAGCTCAAGATGACTATCTGTAGTCCCACGCCTTATAAACACTGGTTAGAAGTTAGGTCTCTACCTGATGTGGGATACATTTTCTCAATCACAACGGCACAGCCCAATTATTCCTAACAGATCAATCAATCAGAACATTAAAAGGTCCCATTCAATTGATACTATCCAATTTTTCTATACTTACAATCCAGATGGAACAAAAGGAATAACCAAAATATTCCGATTTTATAGATTAACCATTGAAATTGAAAGGGATATATAACTATACGAATAATTGAACACGAGGCTTCACAATTCAAATTCAATAAGAATGACAGAAATTAACAGTTCCTATATTTCATCCTATCATTTACATAATGCTTAACTTTGGTTTAAGCAATCACCTCGACAAAGTGCAAACGCTCGTGCTCGAAAATTCCTACTCACTTCAGTTAACTTAATCACAAACCAAAACAAATGACAAAAGAAAATAAGTTGACAGTTGTTTACGTATGAGCAGTTGTAGAATCATCGACTGGATACCAGTATCTGTTAAAAAACCACATTGAATCGGCTTTTATGGCATATCCATCCTGATTACGGTGCCAGCTGTAATACGCATGCGTTCGGTTCTTGATTTCTAATGTAGCATGTCCAAAGCTGGCCTCTCGGTAAGCTGAGTACTTGGGCTGTGGCTCTGTCATGCTGCAAAACAGAATAAGGTGACATTAGGCCTAACTCTTCTAGTTTGGAGATAAATTAGTATATATAAGGTTAAATTACAAGGCAAATATTAATTAAGTCTTACTTTGTGGCTAAACCTTCAATATTTCCTCCATCTCCAATGGTTATATATACAGGGGCGGATTGGTCACGCACTGGAGTGCAAATCCCGTTCACAACATTGTATGCAATGTTAGACACACGTTCCTGAAACGTACACATAGTTCTCGGGTCATGATGTAAGGAATGTAAGCAAAAACTTGTGTTTTTAAAAGAAGTGAAACTGATAAGTGTTGGCAAATAGCAGCGGAAAAAAAAAAAATCACCCCAATTTTGCGATTGTCTATAAAAAAATGAATAAATCAGAAATAAGCTATTCTAAATCATTACTACTTACATTCCCCTACAAATTTCACTATTCACACGCTCACATATTTCTAAATGCCACCCATTCTTATATTTCATCTCACAACCAATCACATTACTGTTGGCTTCACTTACCGACCGCTCATATGCATGAACATGGCCTGAAAATACGAGATCGACTTTGTACTTGACGAACCACGACTCATACATGACTCTCATTGACTCTCCTTCCATAAAATGATAGTTGTAGCTATTGTACCACGGAGAATGCACGAGCACAATCAGCCACGGAGTTTCAGATCTGTTCACTTTTGGTAGCTCCTCTTCGAGCCACCTATACTGTGGAGTGTATTTGCCTAAACACGACAACAAAAAACCAAGAAAAACACGACGCTTAACATAAAGCTATACTGTATATATTTTGAAATGAGAAAGCCTTCTTGAGTTAGGTGAATTCTAACCATATGCAGAATATGAAGACAAAACTATGATGTAAGCCGAAGCTCTCTTGATAGAGTACCAAAAAGGAGCAGTACTATTTGATGCTTTGTGAGGGGTTTGATAACGGTGGGTAAATGGCTTGAAGGGTGTAGTTTCGCCCTGCAACACAATTGTCAATTACTTCGTTACAAATTCATTTCTACTTGCATTCTAATCAGTTTAAAACCCACAATTTGATAAAATAAGTAGTAAAACAAAATGATAATGTTATATCCCGTATTTAAAGTAAACTAGTAAAAATTGTCTAACCAATGTCTCTTGAAGGATTATATTTACGAGACGTACAATTTCGGGAGCATAATCAAGTTCATGATTTCCGGTGGTCCAGATCCAAGGTTGATAGGCCACACTTCTTTCGGCAAACCGGCCCCACGTATCCCATCTAATGTTGTCGTGATTAGGATGGTTGTCTGCATAAGAAAGGTCTCCAACAAACAACACGGCTTGTCCCTTGGTTGGATTTTGCTCGTAATGTGTAAGCGTATCGTTGGAATCATAAGTTTGGCCAAGATCCCCTACAATGAAAAAACGATCTTAAAGTATTAAAATTACTCTTTAACACTTAGACTGCGTTCAACAGAGAACTTGATTACCATTCAAGAGAACCAAACAAATAATTATAATAAATTATACTACGTTCGATCAAATTTTAAGAGATGAATTTTAAGCATTGTCCAGTTGGAGCACCATTCAACACAAAGCCAAAACAAAAACAAATTTGATTTCAACTTGCAAACATTTGAAGTAGAATTTAAGATTTTGTTTTCAGGAATAATAGACTTCTAACCAAATTATTATTCCTAGAAAATAACAATCATTGCATCCCCAGACAAATCCCTTTTCCTGCATTTGATCCTACCCTCTATTTATTTTGACCATCATCAAAATGATCATTTACCATAGAACCAAAAAGTATATAACTAGAAATGAAACACAGTTAAATTACAACATTGACAATTGACAATTATAGTATTATTATACAAGAAATTAGGCATGAAATTCAATTTAATTACCTATAAGGCCAAAAGTATATGGAACATCAGGGCCAACTTCTGGAGGTGTAATGAACCAAAACGTTCTTGTTGTGTTCCCAGTTCCAACTTCATAGTAATATTTGGTATCATACTGTTCAACAAAAAAAGTTAACAATTCATATTAAAATCACCGACACTTAAATTCAAAGCTTCTCTTGTGGTTATAAAAGAAGCAGGGCAACAATTAAATAAATAAATAAATAAAATTATACCTTTAAGTTCCTGATAGTACAATGATGAATATAGCCGGAAGTATAATTGTGAAATTTATATGTTTTCACTCTCCCCTTTGCTTGATGCTTCTGATTACTGTTTTCAGCCCAATACTGAACAATGTTTGAACCCGGTTCATCTGCAGTAACCCATGATACAATCAATGCCTTTCCTTTATGATCTCCTTGAGTTATGTGAACCTAAAACCAAACAAAAAAAAATTAACCAAAAATTAAATATTAATTTCAATTAAATATTACAAAAAAAAAACGCAATAAAAAACAGAGTACGAAACACCACCATGAAATAAAATAATTTTAAAGATATAGTATTGTTTTAAATAGGCAACAGCAGCAATTAGAAAAGAATATATATAAATAAATAAAAAGTTTGAAACATAGAGACCTGTTGAGGCGCATTATAGCCGGGAGGCACCTCGAAGACATCACTGTCCAGGGGCATTTCAACGGATTTCTCAACTTTCCTCACAAAACTACTCGTAATCCCTCCACTGCACAAAACCGCAGCATTCAAAACCGCAGCAGCCAGGACACAAAACACAATCGCTGTTTTCGATACACCCATCTTCTTAGTTTTCTTATCCCGTGCCTGCACCAAAAAGATCGGACCTCATTAGTCCTTCACAAACAAACAACTGATATTTATTTTCTTTTCCCTCACATTCACAAGCAGGTATTTCGCTAAACTTGGCGCGAGGATTAGGAATATCCAGGAGTTTTATACGAATACGTATACTTCAAGAGTCAACAGTTTTATCTACGGCGCTGCATTTACAATATCTTGATTTCTTATATCTAGAGTTGCGGACCAGTCGTATAATATTGATGGTTCATGTTGTTTGGACGTTGACTTTGCGGTTTCGGGAGTTAAGACAAAAAGGGCATTTTTCTTTCTATATGGATTTCGATGCAATTAAAGACGGGGGATGGAGGGAAATTTAAGGATTGTCTTCAACTTTTATAGTGCAATTATGTGGATGAACCCCCACTTATTACTCAGAATTAGTTTTGCCCCATTAAAATTAAATAAAAATTAAAATTTGTATTCTTAAAATAGTACCATTATTTACATAGGAGTGGGTAAGGCTGAGTAGGGGTGTAATCAAGTCAAATAATATCAAGTTGTATTTTTTTTTTTAATTGGTCAATCCAAAAATAACATAATCTCCAAGTTATATAAAAGAAAATAATATTCAAATTAAATGGAAGAAAATGGACTAACTATCTTCGGACCATAGAAAATAAATTCTTAAAAAAGACTATTATAATTTTTAAAAAGAAACATGGATGCACATAATAATTGTATCCGATAATCACGTTGGCCAACGATGCTAATATCTTTTGCAGCGATACGCAAACAAAAATTATGAATAAAATGAGATTTCAATAATTAAAATCGAGATTTATTCTCTTCTTTTTAAGATTTATGTTTCTTCATATTAAAATTACTAGTTCGGAAACCCGCGTTTTATTCGGGCATACCGAGAAAAAGTATAATTTTACATAGAATAATTGAGTCAATTAAAATAATGTCAATAATACAATTTATTGAAAACGTTAACTTGAGATTCTGAAAAACCTCCTTGTAAACAACATTTGCAGTCTTATTAACAATGTTACCATCCTCGTCACAACTAAGAATTTTTAATCCTTTACGACTCTTGACCCGAGAGACTGCGACGTATAGTTGACCATGGCTAAAAACCGGTCTTGGCAAATACAAACCCACGTTAGAAAGAGTTTGACCCTAACTCTTATTTATAGTCATTGCGAAACAAATAATGAGTGGAAACTGTCTCCTTTGAAATTTGAACGAAATCCTACTATCCGAAGGGGTCAATGCCATTCGTGGAATGTAAACCTTCATACCAACATTAGTTCCTGACAAAATGTTTGCTTCAATAATGCGATCGCCCAATTGCGTAACAACTAATCTAATACCATTGCACAGCCCTGATGCTTGATCCATATTTCTAATCAACATAACTGGAACTCCAACTTTTAACTTCAGAATATGATTGGGGATTTCGGAGCACTTTATCGTGTTTAGGAAATCTGTTGAGTACACTTGATGCTCAGATTCTCCATTTACATATGTTTTGCAAATTGTGTCGGAGCTAAGATATACTCTTTCATCACCAGGGAGAATCGACATCACGTATTCATTCACTGTCTCAACAATACTATTAGTTGGTGCAAGAATAGCTCTTTCTTCGAAGAACGATTGATTTCCAAAGTTTTGTAAAAGAGATGGGTAAGTGCTCTCAACAATAGCAGCAACAAGATCGCCTGAAGTTTGCAGAAGTATATCGTCAGGTACGTCAATTAAAGTCTGACCATCCACTTCTGTACCAATTTTGCCATCACCGATTTTGAGTATCCAGTCGGAGAAATCTCGAACTTCACGTTTAACAGATTCTGACATTGTTTGTCCGATGGTTAACCTCATATTCTTCGTCAATCGAAGTATCTTACAATGTTCCCACAGTCTGGATGAACAGATACTGGCATACACAATATCTTCGCGACTACCCTTCGGCACAACAGGAAGAATTTGACGAAAGTCTCCACCTAGAACTATAACCTTACCTGCGAATGGTAATTCCTTTCTTTCTTCAGGTGCAATGTGCTTCAAACTCTTATGCAAAGCTTCAAAACAAAATCTACTCATCATCGGTGCTTCATCCCAAATGATTAGTTTTGCGCGATCAAGAAGAGCAGCTAATTCCGTTCCAGGTGTTATCGTACACATTGAGTCTTCAGTTATCGTCAAGGGTATTCCAAACCTGGAGTGTGCAGTTCTACCAACTGGAAGCAAAAGTGCAGCAACACCACGCGAAGCAACATTGAGAACAATTTCACCCTTTGAGCGTAAAGCCGCAGATAATGTTCGCCAAACGAAGGTTTTGCCTGTACCCCCATAACCGTACACAAAGAAAATACCACCCTTGTCATCAGTCGCATCACTTAGAATTTCTGAATAGATTTTCTTTTGTTCATCTGTTAGCGATGAGCATAATTTATGGTGTTCAACTTCCAAAAGACCTCTATCAAAATTCAGCTCTTGCTGGATGAGTTTGTTATTTCCGTCGGTCATCAAAGCGTCATCGGGCAAAGGCATATCGCAGAAATTCTTCAGCGATTTTCCATTGGTTTGGAGAAGTTTTTCCAATTCAATCAAGGTATAATTTTTCAACATATCATCACTTAGTTGAAGATCTGAACAAATAAATAAAAAAATCTCAAATTTTGGCTATATAAGTTAATAATATTAGTAGACAATTAAGTATCTATAAAAATAGGAACATATGAAATTTATAAAAAAGTAGTTAATCAAAATAAAGACAAATTACCTTCTATACCCAGCACTCTACGTTGTCTACGTAATATGTCATCTGCAAGTAGATGCCATGTTTTTTCCCATACATATTCTGGTCTTGAAACACTCGAAGACATTAACAATGATGCGAAGAGCTTTCTTAAGAATGAAGGTAAACCCCAGTAACTTGCTTCGACAATACCGTCAACGTATTCTCTATCATCATCTAACAGTCCCAAAGAATAACATGCAGCCTTGAAAGTTGGGTAGACGATGTTGTTAATGGTACGTATATCTTCGTGGCATCTTGCTCCTCGGGAATGGTGCAGCATTATTGACAAATAATATGCTTCTCCAACACCGGGCGGAACGTAATCCAACCTACCAATTTTAAACCCACGTTGTCTTTTTCTCCATACACGATCAGTGGTATTCCAAACGAATTTCGTCGGGAATTCTGTGTATGACAATTTCCTGGCACGTGAATACTTCTTATTACATGCCATCCAAGCAAGAAACATTGATTCCCTTCCATCCTCTTCGACAACGACTCGATCAATGGTGTCATCATCATTATAGAAGACTGGTTGCTCGTCGGGTAGGTGGAAGCTCAGTCTCTGGACATATGGTTTCCTATAATGGATATCCAATCCAAAAAGCCGCCAAACAGCCTCGCAAGGAGAGATATATCTACAGTTGTAGTAGTTTTTCATCTCATCAACGACTTCTTCCTTTGAAGTCTCACCATTGGAATCCTCAGTTATTGACACAGTTACTCGGTCATGACCCTTATTTATGTACTTAAACAGGTACTTAATTGATCTGAACTGATTGCACCATTCCACGTTGATGTGAGTCTGGTACCTCGTCAAGAGTTGGGCACTGTACGGAACGACAAACTTGTTATCTAAATTAACATTATTCTTAACTACCGAAATTCTCGTATCTCTTCTCTTATACAATGGGTATCCATCATCATCAACTGTGGTTCTATCAGTGTATGGTTTAGGAAAACCCTTAATACACTTTCCCTTCTTCAAGCAGGCTTTTTCTGTTTTTGAGCTGCAAGGGCCATGCATCATATGTTGAGTCACCAATTCGTGCAAAAAGGGATATGTTTTTCGATTTGGTATTTCAGCTGATATGATTTCATCAACATCTTCTGGGGTGGGAACTCTGCGTTCGCGATCAAGGAAAACTAAAATATGGGCATGAGGTAAACCGCGCTTTTGAAATTCCACCGTGTAGATAACTAATTTAGTAACTAAATTAGTAATACATTCAAATTGAAGATAAAACATAATAATTGATAGTGAAGATTATTTTAAAAATACAAATAAGGTCAATAAAAAATTATTTAGGTAAATAGTAAAGATGGATGTATAGGTAGAATGTTAATCAAATTGCATGTTGTTGATCGTTGATTGATAAAAATGCAGTTTTGAATTTTAATAAAAGTACATGATAATTGTATTAGAAAAAAAATAGCTTCTTATATGTGTAGGTTCGCACCTGCTCTAATAATCTTCATTTTCTAATTTCTTTATTGTATCCACAAGGAAGTTTACCGTTTTATTTACATATTAATGATTTTTTTCCATGTATAGAAGTCTTTGATTAAGTTGATTATTAAATTGTTGATTCACTAATTACGTTAARTGATTTACAAAATARGTTAATATKGYAACATAATTTTAKTGATTTATCATATTCCATATATTTGTTTCTCCAGCCCGATTGATCTGTATAAATTATTTTAATTCTATTCATCATATATTTTAATTATTGTGTATATATTCGGTGGATTATAGAATATCTAGAATCAAGCTTATTATTTAATCTTGTTTTGAAGTGATGTATTAGATTGTTTGAAAAAGCGGACAAAAATTACATTCAATGTAAAAAAAAACAATTATAGTGAGATTATCCGGATTAACCTTTGTATCGTCAAATTTCATTTGTATTAACGTCAATGAAAATTTCAAATTGTTTAAAAATCGTAAATTTTGGGGAGCATTTATAATAAAAATATTGTTTGTATATTTAATTTAGAATAATAACGAAAACTTTGCCTTGATTAAAAAGTCAAGTGCAGCCCCAAATTGGATCATAATTAACGATGTCTAAATAATCCCAAATAATATCATCTAATTGAGGATGGACAAAATAGATCATAATTAATGATTTTTAAATAATCCCAAAATTAAGAATCTAATTGACAAAATGTTTAACGTCAATTAAATTTTCAAATTGATTTAAAAATCGTAAATTTCGGGGAGCATTTATAATAAAAATGTTGTTTCCATATGTAATTTGGAATAATAACGGAAACTCTGCCTTGATTAAAAAGTCAAATGCAGCCTTAAATTAGATCATAATTAACGATCTCTAAATAATCCCAAATTTATTGCATTTGTCCATATTTATTGAATGGCTAGGTTGATTATTTACCGTCAATTATCGTAATGATTTTATGTAATTATCAATATTATCTAATTTAATTATTGTATCCACATTCCCCAATTAAACGAAATTTTCCATGCATATGATTTTTTTTCCATGTATTGAAGTATATGATTAAGTTTAATCATGAAATTGTTGATTCACCAATTAAGCTATTAGATAAAAATAGATTTAAATTGTAACATAATTTAATTGATTTATTATATTCATTTGTATTAATTATAATCCAAACATAATTAACTTCATTGCTGACATTCCATTGACATATATTTACCCCAAAAAATCTTATTATTGATTGCATGAGTCACTATATTTTAAATTATATTGATTTCGTATTTATGCATGAATAGCAAATGTCATACTTCACTGTTAATATACTATTAAATATTAACTAAATCGCATATCTTTTTTTGAATGTCATTACTTCACTGTTAATGTCATTTCGTATTTACCCCAAAAAAATTTCTTATTGATTGCATGAGTGCTTTTTTTGAAAAGCACTCAATAATATATATGAATGACAGTTTTTGGCAAGATTAATTCGAATGGAAAATGAAGTTTAAAAGCACAATATTATTGAGTGCTTTTCAACAATAAGGAGTCATATATATAACCTGAGTGATTTTCTAATACTCGGATTCATATCTATAACACCGTCAACAGATAACAACCCACACACAGAAGGTATTAAAAAGATCAATACATAAAATAAATTAAACATAGATGTAATCTGGAAAACTCAGATTCCTGCAGAATGAACTTGAATATCCACAGATACAAATTATTTATTTGAACAATTAAATTAAACGAATCTCAAAAGCAATGCCAGGTATCTGGAGGAGCATAAACTGAATTTCATCATTTAGCTTGAGGTGTAGGAATGAAATAAAATCTCTACAATCATTCTTGAGATACACTCTATCAGCATCGCGTTGTATTTTACATGACAAAAAACACCACAGGCAGATACCGGAGAGAAAAAAACAAAGATAAGAAACAATTATATTCGAAGCCAACCAAAGATAACAACAAATACAAATATGGAAAAAAAGGGGAGTCTCAATAACTGTAGAACCCAAACAATAAAATTGTAGATTGAGAATAACTAATTAACCCAAACAGGGAAAATCTCAAAAGGTGTAATTTGAATAATTTGAAGATCCTTATTCACAGAATAATGAATTTAGCATCAAGAATTTAGATACTGTAATGTTGTAGATCCGAGAAACCATTATACAAAAGAGCATCATCAGGATTAAAGTCGATAATCCAATAAAAAAAGAAAATACTCACCATTGACTCATTAATTGGAAAAATCACCACCTTAAAGAAAGTGGGCAGCAACATTTTTCGTCTGTGTCGGCTATAAAATAGGACTGCAATTTTTTGGTTCCTGGCGGTAGGAAAGGCGACCGGATTATAGAATGGGAAGAGAGTGAATAGACAGGAAATTAGAAAAGGAAATAAAATCGAGAGGAAAAAAATAATAAGAGAGATGAGAGAGAGAGAGGCTTTTTCGATGTGCTGTGAGAAAAAAAAAAAGTCCTATTTTATAGGTAGACAATTTTTCCATAAAAGGAAGGAGAATTTGTGAATGAACATCAAAATGCCACATCAGATTGAGCATTTTTTTTAAAATGACACCTGTCATTTGATTTCTTGTGTAGTTGACACCTCAGCAAGGTGTCAACACAATTAACAAATAGGAGGATATGACTCTGTATTTTATTCGTCTTGTTCATTAAGTTTCTACCGTCGTAGAGTGGGTGACGACTAGGTTAAAACGACAGCAGCAAAATAAAGATGTTGTTAAACATAATTAATTAGGTGTAGAGGGTTTCTCTTATTTCTTTTTTCATATTGTTATAATATTATATATTATTACTAAAGATTTTTGGTCCCCAACATTATACATCATTATTAATGCAAACTATGGAGTAATGCTTAGGGTTCTCTTATTAGTTATTAAGTAGTGATTAACCCGTGCGATACATAGGGCGAATTGAATAAATGGTGTAAATTCATTCGATTTAATTGTAATATTATTAATGTAATACAATAACTTAAAATACTCAAGTCATGGTTTGGTCAATACGATTAAATTTAAAACAAAGGGCGTGGATATGCATACCTCATTTTATTTATTAGTTCACCACTAAAAATGTTATCACAAAAATATCAATATTATTCTTAAACACTACACCCCCAAATACTTCATCTCCTTCAACTCTCCACCACCACTCTAGCCGTCGTCCATCACTGCCGCTACTGTCATGGCCGCCGTCTATTGAAGAATATAAACAAAATATGCATACAGAAATACGTTGTCGCTGTCATGCCATTGAAGAAAGAAAAAGAAATAATGCCTTGAAAAAATTCGTTCGAACCAAACTTTCGAACACAAAACATAGGTTTGAAAATCGATTCAAACACAAAATACAACTGCAAAAAATTGATTCGTACACAAAACACATGTTCGAAAAATTGACCTGAACGCCCTGTTTAAGGCTTGTTCAAAACATTTTTCGAACAATGTTGTACTGTTCGATCAAAAAGTTCAAACACATGACATATGCTCGAGAAATCAGAGACGATCACCCTTATTTTGCATATGTTTCTTTCCCTTTGTCGCCCAAATCCATCACTTACCTTTCACCATCCATCACGATTTTTCTTCTTCCTGTTCGACGTTGGTTGCGACGGTGTGATGGCGATGATAATGGCAGAGTTGGAGTGGTGATAAAGGGTTAGAGAAGATGATATATTTGGGGGTGTAGTAATTTTTTTTTTTTTTTTTTTTGTGTGGGGGGGGGGGGGGTGATCAGTAGATTATGCCATAATTCAATCACATCAATCTGTTTGAGTACAACTGAATAATCTAGTTGTACTTTAGTCGTACTTTGTACGTTTTATTTTAGATATAATTTATATCAACATAATTATACAATTATTAAATAAACCTTTAACCAATAAAAATATAATACTTGTAATATAAATTTTAAGAAAAAATATAAAATAAACTAAATAAAGAAAAATGTATATAGATTATAGTTATATATTAATAAAATTAAAATTAAAAAAATCACAAAAATTATATATATTATAAATAATATAAAATAAATCCTAAACTATTTTAAAATTGAGTTAAAATATTATGAATTCTAAATAATTATTTAATAATAAGAAAAAATAAAGAAATATTAAAATAATAAAATAAATAATAAAATAATATGAAATATGTTAAATATATATAAGAAATATATTTTATATATAAATACTTATCAAATAATAAAAAATTTATGAAGATAGTAATAGTTTAAATAATATAAAATAAATATTATTTCACAATAATTCTATAGATTAAATAAAAAATAATATAAATCCTGAATAATTATTTACTAAATCCTAAAAGTAACAAAACACACTTAAAATGGTATAAATAATAAAATAAAAAAATAGTTAAATAAATATAACATATATATGTTTGGGGAAAAGATTTTAACCATCCTGTACTATACGCGTTTTTTGGGTTTGCATCCTAACGTTTTTTTTGTAATTTAATGCATCTTGTACTTCAAAAAATTCTGAAAGTGCATCCTCCGACCAACCAACTTACCCAAACTCGTCGAAACTCACCTAGTCTCGCGAGTGAGGTTGCATATTTTCAAACCCGTATACTTTATGTGAGTTCCGGTGAATTTATTATTTATTTAAAACTAGTTCCGGCATATTTTATTAAATATGCAAAAATTACCGAATTTATTACTAAATTAATAATAAATTTTATTTATTTAATAAAACTAGTCCGGTAAACGTTATGATAAATTATGGTTTGCATATTTATTTAATAAATTCTAGTTTTTATTTAATAAAACTAGTTTTTTCTAAATTTTGTATAGTACAAGATGCACTTTCAAAATTTTGTATAGAACAGGATACATTAAATTACAAGAAAAACGTTAGGATGCAAACCCAAAAAACGCGTATAGTACAGGATGGTTACAATCTTTTCCCCTATATATTTTAATTATAAACAGTTCTTAATAATTTCTAAAATGAAATAAAATATAAATATAAATATTCTAATATAATATAATAATATAAATATGAAATTATTTTGAAGTTAGATAAAAATAATAAAATTATCATTAATTTCTAAATATTTATTTTAAAGACACTGAAAGAATAAATTGGAGATAGTGATAAAGTAAATTAAATAAATATATAAAATTTAATTTTAAATATCTTTTATCTATTAAAAGTTGATAATAAAACAATAACAACGATAAAAAAGTTATAAAATATAATTAAATCTTAAAATATTTTAAAGAAAGTAATACCAAATTAATGTTATATTATAAAAAAACATCTCATAAATCTAGAAAATAAAAAAATATACAAATATTATAAAAATATAAAAAGTACTAAAAAAATGAAAAAAGAAATACCAAATAAATGAGGCATCGTATTAAAATTTTAATTGAGGGCCTTTGTATTCTGTTTTCCTATAGTTAATCTTTTTTAAATTAGCCCGGTAATTGACTCTAGTAAGCCACTGAGTAATTAACCACCAAGTTATCGAGTCAGTTAATGAAACCGATAATAAATTAAATTTATACATAGATTTAAGTTTATACGAAAGTAATTATATAACCAAGAGTAATAAGTTATTTATGTGTGGATTTCAAACGTTAAATACTGCCACAATTGTAAAATAATGTATTGAACTCTTTATATTATGCAATTGTAAAATTATTTTTTTGTTCTGCCCACATATAATTTTGATTTCAATTTTTAATCAAATAATTGTGTAAAGTTATTTACCTTTCACTTATATTCATAATATAATTTTGTAATTTTTTTAGGAAAACGACAAAAAAAAAGTGTCATTGTCAAGTTTGTGACACGTTTAGGGCCAAAGCTTGGGTCATCCGAGTTTTACTCAAGTCACATATAGAAAATTGAAAATATGACCCTATTAGGTTTGTCCTCGTATCACATAGTTTGGTCAACAAATAAAATTATGAAAGAAAAGACAAGTTCTTGTTACTCATACTATTTTTTAGTTGTACTCATACTATCTTTTTTTTTTTAGTTAACAAAATTATTAAATAATTTTTTAAAATCAAATTATAAATTCTTATATTTTTGTTATTCATTTTATTTTTTCCCAATTTTGTTTATATTATATTATGTTTCTTGTAATTTTTTATTTTTTTAATATATATTTAGGTAATAATTTTCTATAATTTAATGGTAATATTTTTGTAGCTATGAACTCATATTTAATTTTATTATATTAACAACTTTTTGGTTTATTTTCTATTTTTTTTGTATTTATTAAATAACTATTTATAATTTAATTATAAGTTATTATATTTTATTTATAATAAAAACAAATTTATTTGATATCATTTGACATATTTATATTTTGATTTACTTTTTGGGTTTTGAAAATTTATAAACTAATTATTTAGATTTATTTATATATTATATATTACATATTTTTATTTTGTTTCAGATTTCTTATACACACACACAAATATAATATAATATATATAGTATTATATATATATTATTGTTTCTGTTATTTTTTATTTTATTTTATATTTTTATCGATTCTCTTTTTTATTTTTATATTTATTTAATAATTTTATAGAATCTAATTATGAATTTTTTTGAGTGAATTTAACTTATTTTATGAATTTTTTCTTTAATTTTATTTGATTGTTGAATTTTCGGTTTTGTTTCATATTTATTAAATAAATATTTATAGTTTAATTATAAGTTCTTATATTTTTATCTATATGATTTTATTAATATTTTCAATTTTATTTAAAGCATTTGAAAAAGTATTTATGTTTTACTTTTGTTTTTTTGAATTTTTTAAATTTATTAACTAATTATTTACATATATTTATATATTTTAAATAATTTTTTATATTTTATATTTTCCTCAAAAAATATTATATTATTTATATTTTTCTCAGATTTTATTTATTATTATACATAATTCTTCTATATATTTAATATTTTCTTTACATAAATCATAATTTCCAAAAGAATATTTACATAAATAATTATATGAATAATAAATATGTATACTATATATAATAAGTAAATAGGGCAGGAAAATTTGGAGAGGTATTTTTAGAAGCACTAGCCTTTTTATATATATATAGATTAATTTCTTATATAGTTAAGGTATAAGTGTAAATAACTAAATACACTAAGGATATAATAGTAAACTTATTAAAGCTCAATTAGGTTCGCTAGCCTATCGAGTCGAGTATCACTAAACTCGAGTTTGAACTCGGGCTTGATTCGATTACCCTCATGTCAATTTCGTACTTTTCTCGAATCGATTTTGAATAGTTCACGAGTCAGGTCAACTCATTTACACTCCTATAGCTGGATATCAAGTAGCACTAATCAAGTAGCTAGCACTCTCCATATCATATTCAATTCTTCATAAATCATTCCATCTCGTGTTTTTGGTGAGCGGATGAACATATTATATTGTATAGTATTACTATCCACGCCTCTGAAAAAACATATTTAATAGATACATGGATTTGTACCTAAGCCCCCACCCCTTTCTTTTCCCCTTCTCTATCAGAAAATCAATCTGTTTCCCCTTCTCTATCTGGAAAAATCAAATGAGGCTTTGTCATTTTTACCCTTTCAAACAATGAAAAACTCTTTTTTACCCACAGGTGAATAAAATATGTCTTCTACCCATTTGCAATAGGAAAAAACTAAAATATCCCCACTTTGGTTTGAAGAGATTAAAGAGGATAAAATTTTTCAGACGTTTTATTTTCGTTTATATGTTTCACTCGTCCACTTTTTGAAAAATTCGACGATTTTGAGTCGATTTCGGTAGCGAGAATCAAGATTAGAGTTCTCCGTATGTACAATGTAAGTTCTTCAGTTTTGTGTTTGAAGTTTATCACCATTTGGCCTTACAATAATTTCTAGGATCTTTCTGTTTATCTGCTACGCTACAGTATTTATCCGCATTTTGAAGGTTGAAATGTAATTCAGGTCGAGCAGTATCATTTTCCACTGGTCGACCCTAACATGACCTCTCGCCCCAAACATTATTTACTACTCGACCCAAACTTTTTTATAGTACTCGAACCAAACATAAAAAAATATTGCTCGATCCAAAAATAACCTCTCGCTCCAAATATTATTTACTACTCGACCCAAATATTTTTATATTACTCGAACCAAATATAAAAAAATACTGTCCGATCCAAACATAACCTCTCGCCCCATACCTTATTACTACTCGACCCAAGCTTTTTTGTACTACTCGAACCAAATATAAAAAACTACTGTTCAGTCCAGACTTAACCTCTCGTCCCAAATATTTTTAATACTCGAACCTAATATTATTTTTAAGCTACTCGAACCAAACATAAAAAAAGAATGTTCGGTCCAAACTTAACCTCCCTACCCAAGCATTTTAACTAAACGAATATTGCTCGGCCCATATATTTACACCTCTCGCCCCAAATACTTATACCTTTATTATTACATATAAATTAAAGATGATTTTGTTTTGTTAATATCATGGAAGATGGAGGATGTAAAGTTAACTATTGTACATCGTGGTTATTGGAATAGAAAAGATTACATGCTTGGGAAAGAGACGATCACTTACATATCATTACATGATATGAGTTATGATGCATTTTTGAATGTGATTCACTCGGTAGTGAGGGGTGATAGTAGAACAACTGAGTATTCATTGCATTGTTTGAAGCCGAATGAAGAAGGAGAAGTTCAGAGAATTGTTATATTGTCAAGTCGTGATCTACAATGTGTTGTGATGTAAACTCGTAAAGCTTATGCCACCGTAGAACCAAAACAACAGGAACTTGATTGCGGCACAATTTTCGGCGGTGGAAGCTCTAGTTCTCCGCAAGCGAGGGGTGGAACTGTGGGCAGTCAAATTCCGTTTGGTTACGACAATATAAAGGGAGTGGCCAATCCATTTCCATTCGACTAAAATTCAACACAACAAGGGAGTGAAACCTGGAATGCTTCTGAACGTGCACATATTTTACCAACTCCTATGTCGGATATCGCGGGTTCAAGTAAAACGACTTATGAAGCTTTTGGTGAGGGAAATCCTCGAATGAGATTCTGAAATCATGAAATTTACTACGACATAGTACTCGAAGAGTCCGATGAAGATGAGGGAGATGCAAAATATGTTGACTATGAAGAGGATGATGAAAATGAGGCCGATGATTGCCAAGAGAGTGATGAAGATGAAGTGGGAAATGAAGATTATATTGACTTCGATTCTGAGGTATTACAAAAGTTAATATATGATGAACTGCTATGGGAAGTTGATGACTACTTTGTTACAGAGATCATTAATCGTAGTGAGAGCGATAATTCGATACCTACATATGTTGCAACTGAAGATAACTCGGATAATGGAATGTGCTATCATACTGGGCAAAGAGTGCGAATACCACCTCCGTTAGTTAATAATAAAGGGGACATCCATGCCGAGTCAAGGTCTAGTACTTGGACAATTCCTGGAGCATCATTTTATACCAGTGATTTCGATCCGATCCAGTTTTAGCAGGAGAATGTTGATCATGAGTATGTTGGTCGTGACCTTTATGTTGGCGTAACATTTTAGAGTAAATCTGATTTGCAAATTGCGATTGGAGTCCATAATATTCAACACATCACTAACACAGCAATAAATAATAATAAAGTCAAAGATAACATAGGAAGTGGAAAGAGGACCCCACTATGGTAAGTTCACACGTGATCCGCACACGAGGCCTCTGATTCCTCTAAGCCATCCTCATCGTCTGTTTCCCTCATACTCAAGCTCAACTTCAATCGGTTTGAATTGATCATAACCATCCACATATGAGAAATCTATCGGTGCCGCATTAAGAATAAGAATATCGGCAAGAACTTACATCAGCTCTGCTTAACACGTCCAAGTTGACGTGGGTAGTCTTTAATCAATGCCACCGCATGCCTCTGGGCATTGTCATCGCAGTACCTGAGGCTTCCCAAAATGACTCCCTAAGGCAGGAATGTTCTCATACGCCCACCACTGACATTTTAAATAATGAATGACAAATAAGAATACAAAAGAACAATGAGATGTAAATACAACTATGAAATAACAAAAAAAATATATAGAAAATCTCACACTTATTACCTGAAGTGGCATCGGGAGTCCATAGATGTGATATTCTCTAGAGACATGCGGCTCCATGGGCTCTAAATAGTGGCACAAGCGCTAAAAGGCGAACTTGCCCTACGGAAAAGTGTCACACAATTCAGAATTCTCAACTAACACCCACATCCAAAAATTTACGGGTGCTCTGTAGTCAAACCCATAGTGCAATAACATAAGTACTAATATTTTTGCCACTTTGACTGCGTCGTCAGGTGTGGTCGAGAAACATCCCTCCTCAATTTTTTTTTTAATTCTCGACCACGGACAATCTCACCATCAAACATCATTTTGTATAAACTGTTGGGCAAATTTATAAATCTCTAGACTTTGGGTCGAAAGGGGATGTCCGAAACCGAAGCCCTGAACCATGCAAAATTCTGTTTTTGAAAAATGGATATTTGTATGGTTTACACGGAACCATCTCTCATATTTGCTCACCTCTTTTGGATTTTTCGTCACCAACTCTCTATGCAAAATACCAATAAGTAATTTTCCACAAATACAACTGTCCACCGGAAACCTCAAAAATGTCCAAAATCGGACTCATTGAATGCCTCTAATCGGTCAATCTGTTGCAATCGATTGGATATCATCACCATCAATGACATCTGCCCAAAATATTTTATTTATTCTAACCAAAATCGTCCCTACTTCCATCTTCACTCCCAATTATCCTAAAAAAGAAATATAAAATATAATAATATTCGAAATTGAAAATACTAAAATACAAAACAAAACATACATTTCAGACCAATTATTAACTACTCGACCCAAACAAAACTATTCGACCCGCATTTTAAACTACTCGACCCTAACTTAACCTCTCGCCCCAAACATACAAATATAATTCTCATGCGAAATATTTGTATTGATCGACTCAAATAACCCTTCTCGCCCTAAACTACTAGACCCAAACGTTTCTAAAATCTTGCCCCAAACACACAATCATACATCCAAACCAAATGTTTTTATATATCGACTCAAATAAAACAGATCGCCCCAAATATCCGACGACTCGACCCAAAAAATTATCACCTCTCGTCCCAAAAGCATACATAAACATACTCGAGTCGACCCAAATAAACCTGATCGCCTCAAATATGAAACTACTCGCCTAAAAAACTATCACTCTCGCCCCAAATATATATCGTCGACCCAAATACAACTACTTCCCCCAAATTATTGAACAACTCAACCCAAATTTTTCGCTAACAATCTGACCTAATTTCAACCATCAAAAATCCAAAAAATAAATGTAATAAAATTCAGGTGGCTAATTTGCGGTACCTCGGGTCCGGAATGGCGTGTTCCATGCGACGGATCAGCGTCATTTTTTTTTTAACCTTTTAGTGTTGGCAGCCTCCCCACTCACATTCATTTTCCCTTTCGCGTCGGTTTTCTCAGACATTTTCCCACCGCAGATATAGTTTGTGCTTTGGTTTGATGTCGCCTGAGAAGATGGCAAAAATAAGAAGATAAGATTAAAATTAGTATGTGTTTGAAATTTGTTTCGAGACGATTATTATTATTTCGATCGATACAATGAAGGATATTTTAGATCTTCAAATTCCAAAGTGAATATAAAATATTTTTCTTATTAATGGGTATAAAAGAGTTTTGAAAAAAAAAAAATGTACCATTTCAATGATTTCCTCAAATCAGTTTATAGAGCCTCATCATGCGTTTTTGGTAGCTTTTAGTCATTCATTGTGTTAAAGTTTAAACCAATAATCAAAATATTGTTTGATGTAGATTTAGCCGTATTCCATAACCACATTGAAAGGTCCCATCCATTCAATTGATACTACACAATTTTCTGTACTTTGAAGTCCAAATGGGACAAGATGAATAATCATTGAAATTGAAAGTATTTTCTGTACACAATCATTGAAATTGAAAGGGATATCCAGGATTCTTAAGTGCATAACTGTACTAAATTTATGGAACACGGGCTTCACAATTCAAACTCAATCATCATGACAGCAATCAAACAGTTCCTATTCATCTTGCCATTAAACGATACGGCCATCACTTAACTTTTGTTTAAGCAACGCCTCGTGCTCGAAAATTCCTACTCACTTCAATTAACTTAATCACAAACCGAAATAAACGACAAAAAAAGTAAAATAAGTTGACAGTTGTTCACGTATGAGCAGTCGTAGAATCATCAACTGGATGCCAGTATCTATTGAAAAACCACATTGAATCAGCTTTTACGGCATATCCATCCTGATTACGATGCCAGCTGTAATACGCATGCGTTCGGTTCTTGATTTCTAATGTTGCATGTCCAAAGCTGGCCTCTCGGTAAGCTGAGTACTTAGGCTGTGGCTCTGTCATGCTGCAAAACAGAATAAGGTGACATTTAATTAATATAAGGAGGTAAATCAGTGTGTGCGTGTGTGTGTGCGTGTGTGTGTGTGTGTGTATATATAAATTACAAGGCAAATATTAATCAAGTCTTACTCTGTGGCTAAACCTTCAATATTTCCTCCATCTCCAATGGTTATATATACAGGGGCGGATTGGTCACGCTCTGGAGTGCAAATTCCGTTCACAACATTGTATGCAATGTTAGACACACGTTCCTGAGACGTACAACATAGTTCTCAGGTCAATTAGTGTTTGATGATTAAAATGTAAAAGTGAAAGCAGAAGCAAATACCAAAATCTAAGGTCTGGGCTTGGTTGTGAAAAAGATAAAATTCATCCCAAATTTATGATTGTCTATAAAAAATTTCAAATAATACACTTATTCACTTATATTCATTTTTTTTCCCTCGATCACATCTACACACTTTTACAACACATTACACACGCATATTTCCGCATGTCAATCATTTCTAATCATTATTTTACTAGTTTTAAAATATCATATCAACTATTGTCAGTTATTCATCTCACAACCAACCACATTATTGTTATCAACGAATAAAACAAAATATCCCCGTATAGTGAAGAGGAAAGGAAACATTCGGAAGCTGGAAAAGTGGAAATGGCTGTGCTTACCGATCGCTCGTACGCGTGAACATGGCCAGCAAATACGAGATCGACTTTGTGCTCGACAAGCCATGACTCGTACATGACTCTCATTGATTCTCCTTCCATGAAGTGATAGTCGTAGCTATTGTACCACGGAGAATGCACGAGCACAATCAACCACGGAGTTTCAGATCTGTTCACTTTTTTTAGCTCGTCATCGAGCCACATATACTGAGGAGTGTATTTGCCTAAACACAAAAACCAAGAAAAACTTGACGCTTATCATAAAGCAATTATATTTTGAAATGAGAAAGCCTTTGAGTTAGCTGAATTCTTACCATATGCAGAATACGAAGACAAAACTATGATGTAAGCCGAAGCTCTCTTGATAGAGTACCAAAATGGAGCAGTACTGTTTGCTGCTTTGTGAGGGGTTTGATAACGGTGAGTAAATGGCTTGAAGGGTTTGTATTCGCCCTGCAATGCAATTTGCCAACTTCTTTGTCACAAACAATATTCTATTTTCCATGCTCTATTTAAAAATAATAATAATAACATATCCCATATTTAAAGTAAACTAGTAAAATCGGTTTAATCAATGTTACGAAACTTACTAAGTGGGGAGCATAATCAAGTTCATGATTTCCGGTGGTCCAAATCCAAGGTTGATAAGCCACGCTTCTTTCGACGAACCTTCCCCATGTATCCCATCTAACGTTATCGTGATCATGGTTGTCTGCATAAGAGAGGTCTCCAACAAACAACACGGCTTGTCCCTTGATTGGGTTTCGCTCGTAATGTGTAAGTGTGCAGTTGGAATCATAAGTCTGGCCAAGATCACCTACAATGACAAAATGCTCAAGAATTAAATAAATTACTCTTTTAACATCGAGACGTGGATAATTAATTTGAGGAGGTACTAAGATTTGGAGCGAGACAAAACAGAAAATATTGATTTCTAAGCAAATTATTTTAAATTGAATTTAATCTATCTATCTATCTATCTATCTATATATTATCAGCGATAATCCCAGAGAATTACTGCATCCCCTGACAAATCCCCTTTCCTGTAGTTTGACCATCTTCAAAATGATCATTAATCACAGAACCAAAAGGTAACCAAACATAATAGACCATTAAATTACAACATCTATAATTATAGTATAATTATATGATGTCAAGCCTAGAAGCAACATGTACCAGAAATTAGGCATAAAATACAATTACCTATAAGACCAAATGTATACGGAACATCAGGGCCAACTTCTGGAGGCGTAGTGAACCAAAACGTTCTTGTTGTGTTCCCAGTTCCAACTTCATAGTAATATTTGGTATCATACTGTTCAACAAAAAAAGTTAACAATTCATATTAAAATCAAAACTATGGAAGAAAGAAACAATTATGTCCAAGACATAACAATTACATAATTATTAAAAAAAATACCTTCAAGTCCCTGATAGTGCAATGATGAATATAACCAGAAGAATAATTGTAAAATTTATACGTTTTGACTTTCCCATTTGCTTGATTCTTTTGATTATTGTTCTCTGCCCAATATAGAACTATGTTTGAACCTGGTTCATCTACAGTAACCCATGATACAATCACTGCTTTTCCGTTATGATCTCCTTGAGTTATGTGTACCTAAAGCCAATGAAAATTAACACAAAATATTTAATCAAATAAAAAAGTCAATGAATTCGAATATATAAAATATTTAAAAAATAAATAAAAAGAGAGACCTGTTGAGGCGCATTATAGCCGGGAGGCACCTCAAAGACATCACTGTCCAGGGGCATATCAACGGATTTCTCAACTTTCCTCACAAAACTACTCGTAATCCCTCCACTGCACAAAACCGCAGCATTCAAAACCGCAGCAGCCAGGACACAAAACACAATCGCTGTTTTCGATACACCCATCTTCTTAGTTCCTTAACCTGCGCACCCCACAAACAAACTTTTGAATTTCTTATCTCACATTCACAGGCAGGTGTCGTGTGCGTGCGTGTATATATATAAGAGTTTAAGACGAATATTACTGTAAATTAACGCGGAATATTATCAGTAATAATTATCCAAATGACGAGTTTGCCGCGATAATGAGGAATATCCAGGAGTTTATACGAATACAAGTCAACAGTTTTTTGGATTTCAAAATATTTTGATTTGGTAAATCTTGAGTTGCGGGCCAGTCGTGTAATATTTATGGTAGTGTGTTTTCTTGACGTTGACTTTGTGATATTTTGGGGTTGCGGACAAATAGGGGGTATTCTTTTTCTACCCATGGATTTTGATGCAATTAAAGACGGGATGGAGGGGAAATTATTAATTAAGGATTCTTTTTAACTTTAATTGCAATTGTGTGGGTGGAGAAGATAATTTGTCTATAATTAAGGGTCTCACTTGAAATTGAGGGTTCCATAATGTATTTTTTGCGTGATTTCCCCCCCTACTGCTAGTACATTTTGGAGTGAAATTTAATGATATGCTATCTGGTATTGTAATAGAAAAAGATTTAAGTTTTATCACGATTATAATCAATTTATATTTCTGCCCTTTTAAAAGTTTATTATTTTCTGTCCTTTTTCTTAAAGATTATATGAGATTTCACTTTGAAATATATACTGTATTATTATATTCACACGTATCAGTATATTAAAATGAGAGAGTACATCGTGGACCAGGTGTATCTTACAAGTTGAACTCTCTAATTTAATTTATCATCGAATATAACTTGCATATATCTGGTACATATCATCATATATAACTGATACATATCATCACAAATAATTGAAATTATAATCTAAAATTTAAAATTCTAAAATTAAAAAATAAACCTAAAACAAAAAATTAAACCATAAAAATGGAAGATTAATCTCTAAAATGATGAACTAAAATATTAAACTCTAAATCCTAAATTTCTATCATATATCATCACATATAACTGGCACATATCATCACATATAACTAACACATATCATCACATATAACTGGTAAAATTATAGATTTTTGTTGGGACCCTAAAATGAAAAATTAAATAAAAAAATAATAAACTAAACCTTAAAATGAAATATTATACCCTAAAAATGGAAAACCAAAACTTAAAATATAAAACTAAACCCTAAAATGGCAAAGTAAACTCTAAACTCTAAATTTTTGTCATATATTATCACGTATAAACATCATATATTATCACGTATAACCGTGTCATATATCATCACGTGTAACTATCATATATCATCACGTAATATAGGATCTCCTAATAAATTGCCTATTAAAATTACAGTTAATATTATATGTCAATGTTTTTTCGTTTCTTTTTATTCTTTTTGCAAATATATCAGAAAATTGTTTTATTTGGTGATGTCAAACTCAAAATTTAGCACTACATTAAAAACACATGATTATCAACGGAATTTACTTTCCTTTGGAATGGAATTACCCACGCATTCTCCTTTGATAATTAGTCTATATATGTATTTTTCGGTGTTTCGACTCTAATTTTACCAACACAATTGCCTAAGACAATACAAAATCATTTGTAATCCCCCAATAATTTACCAAAAGATTTAAAATTCGTAGTTAAGTTTACAATCAAATTAATTTTTTAATGCTAAGATTTACGATGTATTACATATCTCTCGCTCACTAATTTTAGCACTAAGATATTAATAATAAAATTAAATATGGATTATAAATAATTTCAATCATTTTTTTTATTATTTTAATATATATAATAATTTATAACACATATAATATAATTATGCTACAAATTTAAATAATAATAATAATATATAATTTATAACTTTAAATAATATATAATAAAAATAAAAATATAATATATATAATTTTGGTACTTCTTCTCATTTATTATTTGTTATTGTCTAAATATTTTATATATATATAATTTTCAATACATATAATATAATTGTATTTCACTTTTAAATAATAATATAGAATTATAATAAAATTATTTAAAAATAAAATGTACAACTTTAACTAATACTAGAATTTGACCCGCGCTTCGTTGCGGGACAAATTTATATTTAATAATTTTTAAATTAATTTATAAGATGATAGATAAAAATATAAAATATAAAAGAATTATATATTTTTATTAATAATCACTTCTATTAACCATGCTATATTATTAATTCACTCTCATAATAAAACATTTAGATGTTGGGTTTTAATTTGTATTATAGATAAATGAGTTCGTTCTTAGAACAAAAAGTTATTGACGACGAATTTTAATTATTTGTGTAGAGA
Source organism: Phtheirospermum japonicum (assembly GCA_014905375.1). Classification (NCBI taxonomy): domain Eukaryota; kingdom Viridiplantae; phylum Streptophyta; class Magnoliopsida; order Lamiales; family Orobanchaceae; genus Phtheirospermum; species Phtheirospermum japonicum. The sequence continues at coordinate 843,275 of BMAC01000116.1, forward strand.
AAAAAAAACTAAATTACAAAAAAAGAAAAAATACATTCATTAAATAATATAATGATTATTTTTAATATGTTAATAATAAAAATATCATAATTTAAAATGTAGTTTAATGGGAAAATAAAATTACACTAATTGATTAGATTTTTTAAATTTCAATTTTTTTATTAATCATAACTTTTATCATGAATTAGTAAAATATATAAAAATAGTATAATTGAAAAATAAGATTATACTAACTAATTTCATCTTTAAAATAATTTTTATATATAAGTTTAAAAACCCAACATATATATATATATATATAAGTTTATTAAAAAATAAAAAGAAAAAAAATAAAAAAAAATGAAAAAACAATTGGGGGGGTCTCCTATAATAGTCAATCATAACTTTTATCATTAATTAGTAAATATATAAAAATAGTATAATTTAGAAAATAAGATTATACTGGCTAATTTCATCTTTAAAATAATTTTTATATATAAATTTATTAAAAAGTAATTTATATATATAAGTTTATTAAAAAAATAAAAAGGAAAACTAAAAAAAAAAATTAAAAAAAAACAATTATATTATATAATATATAAGTTATTAAAAAAAAAACAAAAAAAAACAATTGGGGGTGACATACGTCACCCCCGAGACATAAGAAGGGTATAGATATCTAATATAAAAAAAAAAACAAAAAAAACCTCACGGCTATCTCACCTAGCCTCGGAGGCAATGCTACCTCCTCTCACCACGAGAAGTCGCGGGTACAATTCCATCTAGTGTCATTTAAGGGAATTAAAATGACTTTTTGCATGAGTTATGGGCG
>BMAC01000116.1:845512-867695 GCA_014905375.1 Phtheirospermum japonicum
ACTTATTTAACTTCATATTATAGGAGACCTGCAGGTCTCCGTGGGTGACATATGTCACCCCCCAATTTGGTTTTTTCATTTCTTTTATTTATTTTTTATTTTTATTCTTTAATAAACTTATATATATATATATATATATATATATATATATATATATATATATATATATATATATATATATATATATATTGGTTTTTTTTTGATTTTTTTTGTTTATTTAAATTATTTATTATAATAATAAAAATAAATGAAATAAATAGTTTAATAAATAATAAAGATGGTAAACTGAAATTAGATTAAATTATTTATTATGGAATTATAGATGATTTATAACTAATGACATAATACTAGTTTATATGTTGTTTTAGCTTAAAACACATTTTATTAAGAAATGTATGTTTTTCTATCTCCTCTCACCTCATGAATTTTTTTCTTCTTTTTAGATACATACCAAAACTTTCATCTTTCTCCTTAAAGCACAAATTATTGTTTGAGATACCTATAGAAATAAAAAAAATTAAAAAAAAATTTAAGTACCAACATATCTAATAACTCAATTTTTCTTATTTTTGATAAGTAAGAGAGTTCAAACCTGACAAAGGAAACAAATCGTATAGGCTCATATATAAGAGGGAGAATAATCAGATCCCACAAATCTATGAAAATTTATACAGACCAAATATGTATCAAAAGGGTAGAATTAAAATAGTTGAAAAGGCAACTGATATTTAAATTAAAAAAATAGTTAACAACTGTGTCTTTGTGCAAATCAAAATAATAACTCAAATTTTTTTATTCCAATAAATATGAGAGATGTGAAATTGATGATTTGATTCTACACACTTATAAATAAAAAAAAATAATCATAGTTTAGATTTAAACACACTTATTAATAATATTCTAAAAAAATATATAAATATAACCATATTTTAGATTTAAACACACTTATTATTAAGAATATTTTACAAAACAATGAACCATATTTTTATAACTCTACAATCATGAACCATATAAATACATGCAGTTCATAAGTCTATAATGCATTTCATTTTAAAAAAAGTACGAATCTTTGTTGAATCCATTTCAAATTAAAAACAGTACGAGCAATAAAAAAACTCAATTAATACCATTAAGTTTTTGTTGAATACACACGCAATTTTAATCCGTGTTGAAAAGTCAACACTTATTGACACGCGTGCAATTTTAATGCTTGTTGAAAAGTCAATAATTGTGACTGTGGTATATAATCTTTTATTTAAAAAAATAGTTGAAAAGTTAATAAAAGTGGTTTTGCGGCAAAAAATTTTATTTTTGGGAAAGAAACAAATTTTGGCTAGAGGCAAAACAATTGACTCATTTAGCCAGTACTGTTATTATATATATATATAGAGAGATTTTGTTTCAAACATGTGTTATATTTGGAATTAAATGTGCATTTGGAATTTCGAGGTCTATAAAGTCTTCTAATTTTTGTAAGACTATTTGAATAGTAGAAAATACAAACCCCACTTTGAATTGAGTTTTATAACAATGATTGTTATATTGTTAAATTATTTGTAAATAGTGGGAGCTTAGTATTTCTCTATAAAACACTTGAACAGATGTGTAACATAAAAATACGACATGCATACAAGAATAGGGGTGGAAAAAAAATATCGAAACACCACATTTATCATACCGAAAAGATAATAAAAATAATGTATTTTGATATTCGGTACGGTACTGTAACAATACCAAAATATTACGATACAGTATCCATATGCTATAAAAAGAAATCGATAATTCGATATATACCGAAATACCAAACAAATATTGATATTTCGGTGTGTATATATATATATATATATATACCGAAAAATACCGGTATTCGGCCAAGAATATCGGTATTAATTTTTTGTAATTTGTTTTTATTGCATTCGGTATGAAACGATATAATACCTATACCGTTCATGAATTTGACATACCGGTATTTTCAATACGGTACGGTATGTGCCGTGTAATTTACCGAAAAATCGGTATGCCGACATTCGGTATACCAATATATTCGGTACGGTATCGATATCGGTATGGACAAAAAAAATCGGTATACCGTACCGACCAAGCCCTATACGAGAATACAATATATTTTAAAATTTTAAGAATACATGTACTATATATATATATATATATATATATATATATATATATATATATATATATATATATATATATAATGTTTTAACCATAATGGAAACTGAAATCTTGTAAATATTCAAATTTAAAATGTGACAATTATTATAAACTTTAGTAAATATCAATTCCAAAAAATAATTTCATAATTTTTTATAANTATATATATATATATATATATATATAGAAGTATTCGATAAAGTATAGAATATGATATGTGTTCGGTGCAGGTAAATCATAGTCTCATAAGTATTTCTGTTTATATTTGATTGATGATTGTTTTTTGGGGTTTTTTTCATGTGGAAGAGAGTGTAAATTGTGTGTGAGAGAGACACGTAGACGGACAAAGGTGCGAGGTAATTTATTAAGTGTACCTGGGTGGACCTTGCTAGGTGCACTCTGTAAAAACTTATTATCAGTTATACGTGATGATATATGTTAGTTATACTTGATGATATGTGACAAAAATTAGAATTTAGGGTTTACTTTTCTATGTTAGGGTTTAGTTTTACATTTTAGGATTTAGTTTTACATTTTCAGGATTTAGTTTTTCATTTTCAGGTTTAGTTTTTTATTTTTTTTTATTTAATCTTCCATTTTAGGGTTCCAACAAAAATATATCATTTTACCAATTATATGTGATGATATGTGTCAATTATATGCGATGATATATGATAAAAATTTAGAATTTAGAGCTTAATATTAAATTTCAGGGTTTCGTTTTTCATTTTAGGGATTAATTTTCCATTTTCAGGGTTTGATATATGATAAAAATTTAGGATTTAGAGCTTAATATTCAATTTCAGGGTTTAATTTTTAATTTAGGGATTAATTTTTCATTTTTAGGGTTCAATTTTTTGTTTTAGGTTTATTTTTTTAATTTTAGGATTTTAAATTTTAGATTTAAATTTGCAATTATTTGTGATGATATGTATCGGTTATATGTGATGATATGCAAAAGTTATATATGATGATATATTTCGATTATATGCGATAACAAATTAAATTATATATTCCACCTTGCAAGATTCACCTGGGTGCATGGTATACTCTCTCGTGGTGAGAGAGAGTGGGTGGATTGGATAATAAAATTTCCCATGTTTCATTAATTAGAGAAAAATATTACTCCCTCTGTCACACAGAGATAGTCCAGTATCTCATTTTGTCTTCCCACAAAGATAGTTCATTTACTATATTTAACATATCATTAAATTCTCATTTCCACACATACCCTTAATTAATATTCTTGAAATACTAATTTTCTACATGGTAAATTGAAAATTGACGATTACAATGTAAAATCTTACTGTTCCAATAACAAATATACTAATTCCAACAATGATTTTTATAAGCATCAATTGACATTAATAAATTCAAGAAGGGTATAATTGGAAAATACTAACTAAATTAATGACTTAACTATATAAACAATCAATTTCTTAATTTGTGTGAAATCAACCGCAGGACTATCATTTTGGGACGGAGGGAGTATTTCCTGTACTGTTTACTCATTTAATAATCTATAAGGATCAAATTGATCCAGATCAATAGGGACAATTTTGTAATATTAAACTAAAAAATGTGTCTATATAAAATTATTGTTTTCTAAATATTTGTGCTTAAATTTGAATTTTCGTTCTCTTTTTATGTATTAAAATTTACACCTTGTTTTAAGGAATTCTCTCTCCCCATTGAATCAAAAGAGATTCTTTCCGACTCCAATTTACAAATAATTGAAAATAACCCAAATTCCCATTTTCCTTCCAATTCTTCCAAAAGAAAAAAAGCTGATTTACAAAGTATTGAAGAAAACCCAAATCTCCATTTTCCATATATAATGACATATATGCCAAGCTTTTCTAATTCTAAGTTCTTTCTTAAAAAGTAAGATTAAAGTGTGTTTTTTTGTTTTTTTTTTCAAAGCATCCAAAGCAAAAAATAAGAAAAATGTCTATTTTTATTGTATGAATCATATTTTTCTCTCATAGAAAAAATCATGTTGAAACAAAGTTTTTAAATTATTTATCATTCATTTTATTTTTCTTGTCATTTTTAACTTGTTCATGTTTTTTTAAGACTTATTTCGAAAAGAAATGTGCATGGTATGTTTGCTTGATTGAACTATTTTGATTGTGAATGAGATAACAATATAACTATATATCATTTTATTGATTATTGTTATGTAATTTCATATGTTTATATTTAGACCGATTTTGTACTAATATTTAGTTCAATACTTAGATTATTAAAAATAATTCATAATTTATTTATATAAAAGAAAGTCTAAAAATTAAAATATTTTAATTTTTATAATAAAAAAAAAATTATTTAATTATTTTCATAATTAAATTATTTCATATAAAATTTGTCTCTTGATTAAGATGACCAAATTAGACTTTTTTTTTCTAATTATATATGAATTATTTACAATTTATACTAAGAGAATAAAAGAAAAAAATTGAATTAAGTAAAAAAAATATATTGAATTAAGTTAGGTAAGATATAGTAAAAGAAAAAGATTAACTAGACAAAATACAATGAATGATAAGATTAAATTAAGAAAATATAATAAAAAAATTAAATTTGGTAGATACTAAACTCTAATAATATAAAAAAAATCGAAGCAAAAAAAAAAAAATCGAAACAAAAATATTAGGAATTATTATGTAAGTATTTAAATATTATTATAATATACTCCCATATATTTAGAATTTATGACGTATAGCAAATTTATTAGAATTCACATATTTTAGGAATTATCACACAACTATTACAAATTTATATATACCATATTTTAAAGAATTATTATGTAAGTGTTATCACTTTATAAATACGTTTCTTAATAATTTCCTATGTATATAGAAAAAATCCGATTTAAAAATCTATCTTTTAGTTGAAATTTTAATGTGCATATTTCATTTTAGAACATGCCAATTTTACCGCGTGTAGTTCTTGAAAAATTATAATTGATTTTAATTATTTATTGCACTTATATCTGAATATTATTATGGTGAATTTCATATCAATCTATTTCAATTTCAACTTCTCTAACTTGCGGGTCTAGTAGTGTGTAATATAATAACATATTACATATACGATAATCGAAATCATATTATGTTGTATATGAACATAATTCAATTCCAATCTCCACAAGCATGTAAGGAAGAATGCATGACAATTAATTTCAGTAGTTTAGCTTATTATTGTTAAATTCATTAGTTTTAATGAAAGAATACATTAACAATTAATCTTAATTTCTATATTAGTGCAATTTTGGTTTTCTCAATTTTGGTTGTTGTTGTTTAGATATTTGTATTGCTATTCTGGTTACTAAGTTTTTCTTTTATCAATATCACCCCTGTGGTAAAGACTTGCGTTAAGCCAAATTGACGGGTCGTGACTCGTTAGGCCATTTGATCCGATACTCTATTGTATTGATTTTTGAACTATGATGTATTGGTTTTTGTACTCAAAAGTATTGGGTTTTCATAAATATTTGACACGTGTTATGATGTATTGGTTTTTGTATTAGTATTATGATGTATTGACTTTTTACTATAATTTATTGATTTTTGTACTATAATGTAGCGGTATGAAATTTTGACCTAACGGATGATCCGTTAGTCCGGCCTGACAAGAGTCTTGTCCCACCCCTATATATTAACTCAAAAATTTTCTAACTTATGTGTCTAATTCGTATACTTTGTTGGAAAAAAAAAATATGGTGATTTGATTGCTTACGTGTCATCCGAGACTAATATCTACCTAATTTAATATTTTCTTTTGTTATATTTTGCCTAATTTAATATTTTTTTATCTATTTAATTCAATACTTTATTTTTATTCTCCTAAAATAAAAATATAAATAAGTCATATATAATTAATAGAAAAAGTCAAAATTAGTTATTTCAATTTAAAGATAAATTACATATGAATAGCTTTAATCATAAAAAAATTTTATTATGAAAATAATTAAAAAAACTGTATTTATAATAAAAGTTAAAATAGTTTCATTACTCGAATTTCAATATTCTATAAGAGTTATTTTCAGTAATATAAGTATGTTACTAAATATTAAATTCAACCTAAATATAATAATATAAATTTATATAATAATAATAATAATTATTATTATTATTAATTATATTGATGAGACACTGATACAATACGACAACGACTGAGACTGTGTTATCTTTTGAGTTTTTCAAATTACGTAACTAATAATTATTAATGAATCTAATCAAAATATTAAACAAGATAATTTATTAATATTAAATAAATTAATAGAGATTAGATACAGGTTTAGAATTTGACATCTTTTGAATTTTTATTAGTATGTAAATAAAATTATTAACAAATTCAATCTTAACATCAAAATAAAAATTATTTAATAATTATAATAATTAATAAATAGATTCGAAATGTACACGGCACGGGTTAGAATACATCATTTGAATTTTTTATTTAAAACTTTGTAGTTATCACAAATTATTTATTAATTTATATTTTTAATAAATTTTGTATAACACGTGTTAAACTAGTATGCTAAATATAGAACAATTGATATCAACACATATATTTTACTAATTATTTTGTATGTGAACATAATTCAAATTTTGACTTCTCTACTAGCATTTTAGTGTTATACAATAATATATGTTAAATATATGACAATTGATTTCAACATATATCATTTACTATTTATCCTATATACATGAACATAATTAAATCTATCCACTAGCAATTTAGTGGTATACATGTATTAATACAATTAATACAAGATAAATATATGTCAATTGATTTCAACATAAAATGTTTACTATATATGAATGCTAGTTTAATACCCGTGTATTACACAGATATTGATCAAAAGATAAATATAAAAATAATTTGTGATAATTATAGAATTTTTAAATTTAGAAATAAAAAATTCAGAAGATACCTTGTTCTCAACTTGTGATTTGTACCTATGTCAAGTCACTATTTATAGCTATTGTATTTTTATTGTTAAATAATTTAATATTTTAGTTTTTAGATTAAGTTCGTTGATAATTTTATCACATACTTATAAAAGTTCAAAAGATGTCACATTAATATCTATTAATTAACTAATATTAAATACTTTCATATTTTAATACTTAAATTAAATTTATTAATAATTTTTAGTCACATGCTTTGAGAAATTCGAAAGATTTCATATTATAAACCCGTTCGCAGTGTACTGATGTCTAATCAATGTTTGAAATTACACGAATAAGATTATTTTAACTTTTATTATAAATACAACTTATTTAGATTGTTTTTATTATTAAGCTTTTTTATAATTAATATTATCTTATAACTAGTTTTTATTTTAATTAAGATAACTAACTTTTTGCATTTCGTTGACGTTTTACATTTCTTAATAATTACAAGTTTGGCTTTAATTATTTTTATTTTGCTACTAACCACATGAAATGAGTAGGAATAATGGGATTAAATTAAATGTACAAGAGTAATGAGATTGAATGACGAGAGAAAGAGACAAAGAAATAAATGTATTGAAGAGACTATGATATGATAATCATTTTTCTCAATTTTCTAATTATCGTTTTTCCTCATAAAACGTCTTTATATACTAATAAATTGGAACTCTGAAATCCTATCCAAACTCTGTCTTGTTTTATTTTAAGCGGACCAAAGTCGGTCAATAAAGTCGAAAAATCTGAACTCTGTATGAAAACAACTCTTGGTGATGCAATGTCCTCAAAATTGTCCGCTTTTTAATAGATAGAAAAAGACTAAAAGTTATTATTATTATATAATACTATCCATAAAGCGGATTCGAGTAGCAAAATGTCAACAACTCTTTTCCTACCTACGTAGATCTTATCTTGCTAGTATCCGGAAGTTTACAAGGTAAAGAAACCGCTCTTATTTATAATTTATATATTAATAAATAATACTAAATATTTGCCAGAATGACATAATTTCAAACATAAGGGGGAAAAAGGTGAAGTGAGAAAAATTGTGGGGCATCTCAGTTCTCTACTTGCACGAAAGGTTGTTAATAATTGTGAAGAATGAGAATCTTCAATCTCGTTTCCGAGTCCTTTTACAGAAGTCAAATGGAAAATTGAAAAAGAGCAATTGTATTGGACTGAGCCCATTCCTTTCATATGTGGTCCAGTAAATGTAAGAAACATGCGCCACTAATAGTGAAATATTGGGCCCAGAGCCGTGGGCAAGTAGGATGTATATGACGAACCACATGTGATGCCCATAATAAATCACGAAAGATCAATTGTTATATCGTGACGGTGAACGAAGGTGCACACGAGCAAATAATAACTTAATGTAAATCGGTACATAGTTATATTTAATAACAAATAAATATATATAATATTCATTAATCAATGACAATACACAATTAAAACAATCCCAAGTGATAAATAAAATTTATTATATCAACCTATCAAATATAAACTAGTAAAACTACTATAGATAAGAATTAGTAGATAAAATAAATATCATTTTACAAATCTCTTACCAATAAAATTAATTAGTTTCCCTGAACGGCCATCAAAATAAACTGCATGTGAACAGTGCTTCGATTGATTCTCCGCCAACCACCGAAACATCACTTATTAAGTAAATAAATTTTCACTTATTAAGGGCACACAAACGCATGTAAATAAAACTCGATTTCTCGTGAAGAAGACGATTATAAGTAAAATAAAAATGACGGGAAAAAATAATGTCCCATATCATTTGAGAATTTTGATATTTATCATATTTGGTAATTATCATATATATTATTTAGTTTTAAATTAAGTTGTAATTCTATTTTTTTTTTAATAAATTCGTATATTGTTATATATTATTTAGAAGTTTAAGATTTTATTTCTTTTCCTTTATATAATATATATATCTACAATATATTATGTACATTTCTTTTCTTATGGTAGATTTCATTTTTAAGATTTAGAATATTATTAAGATTCTAGAGATTTGATATTATTTTCTAACTAATGATATTTATTTACTTTATTTGTATGTATATATATTTTTTATTTTATAGGTTTCCTATACAAGTAAGGTGTGTGTACCTACATAAAGTTTAGGGATTGTTCATAAACAATTCACACCTTCAAAGAGATTAATTGAAAAACTCTCGGATAGAGTATTAGAACGAAAAGATCCATTAGATAATGAACTATTGGTTCTAATCCATCTCTGATGATTAATCAACAATTCGAAGTGCTTTTCTTGTGTATTCTTGATAAACCAGCGTTTATATATAGATGTAAGAGGGTCTGTTTGGGAAGTAAGAAGCCCCTTTGACATCTCTTCATCTGCAAATAATTCTCGATGTGAAAACACAAAGCCAGGGGACTGATCTTTGAATAGGAAAAAGAGCGGATGTGCAGGGTCCCGTTTGAAAGCAAATTTTATTCTTGCTGTAGTTTTTACCTAAAAACGGATGTGACTGTGTATGCCGTCAGCATCCGACATAACATCCTGCAGTTTTTTCTTCCATAGTCTTTACTGTTTTCGATACTATCCAATCTAATAATAGTGAATCTTAATTTTTTGAAGAGTTATATAGACTTGGATCAACTCATGATGAGTTTTTTTTTTGTTATCTTTACTTAATAGATTACGACTTTTGTAATCATTGAAACGCAAATTTTAATAGTACAAAATTTTTGCCATGTTGATTCCACTATAAAGATAAATTATTCATATAGTCAAAAGTTTTATACGTGTATCATCTATTTTCACTACTATTTATCTTATAATTTTTACAATATACATTTATTTAATTAAATTATAAATCGAGTTTTGCAATTCTTTCGAAATGCTATCTATGGCAAATGACAATCTCCCGCACGTGAAGTACATTTGACAATATCAAACAGAAGCTTATGTAGGGGTGTAAATGAGCCAAACAGTTCGCGAGTTATTCGCTATCCGACTCGATAAAAGTTTGTTCGAACTTGTTTAATAAACGAGCAAAATCTAGATTCATGGTATTCGACTCGTCAGCTCGTGAGCGGATTCGTTAGTGAGTTATAGAGTGAGTTTATTTTTAAACTCGTATAAATTAAACTAATAATTTGGTTTTAAGTATAATTTTTATACTTGTTCATATGAAAAATATAGAAATATATATATTAACTTATTTGTTTACGTATCTTAGTAGGTGTATTATATACTTTAAAAATATTTTATTTTATTTTGTAATAAAGTAAAGAACAATTTAATTAATAATTAATATTTTTTGAGCTCGTTTAGGCTCGATTAAATTCGAAAAAGCTCGCGAGCCATCAATATGTTTGTTAAAAAAAGCTCGAGTTCGAGATCGATAATAAACGAACAAGTTTAAACTCTCTAAACTCGGCTCGCCTCGACTCGACTCGTTTACAACCCTTTTTTTTTTTTTACTGCATTTGCGGAAAATTACTAATTAGTGTACCAAATCTTCAAACCCACACCAATGCTACACAGGGGTATAATTAGAGGACAAATATTGCAACTTAGCCGCAAACGTGAACAAGCTAAGCACGACATGGGCGATCTGAGGCCCATCTTACACTATCCAGTTCGGTCCACCGAGCTGCAAACCAAATAACAAAAGCCCGACCCATCAAACCGAATAACTTAATGGACCGAACAGATATGAGCACTCTGAGCAGATACATGGGATGAACAAGTAATTCGAGCTGAGACCGCACATGGCCCAATCCACGTATACGATGTGCAATATCATTTATATATATTATTTATATAGTCCTAAAACAGTACTATGAAATCTTTGAATATAATACAAGTATATATTTGTCTGAAGGCTTTTGTTATCCTTATGGTGGAGAAAATCAAATAGTAAGTGAAAAATTAGGTTAAGAAAATTTACAAAAAAAGGTTGAACCTTTTAATAATAGTAGAATGAGGTAGAGTTTGAACCTCCGACTTTCCTCCATAAGTAGAGAAGGCCGGCACCACTCAACGATTTCATTTTTAAACCTTGTTGAAAAAATGTAGATTAGCCCACAAAAAGATAGACCATGGGCTGCGTGTTTGGCCCCAAGTAGCCAAAATTTGATCACTTAGTCAAAATACTAAATGAAAACACAAAATTTAGGCCAATTTTATTGAGTCCGGAGTTTTTTCTAGTCGCACCCAATTTCTAATGTAATCAATTTTTTCAAAATAATTTTGTTATATATATTAGAGGTGAATTATACATTATATCTCTTTCTAAGTAAAACTTTATTTCTATATATTTTCTAACCACGCTTGTATTAAAAAAAAAAAAAAAAGGAAAGAACAGCGTTGAAAGCGCCATTTCTCGGCAAGAACACGAAATCGAGCAAAACATTTCTAGATATGTTTTCTTCTTTCATTTATTAAAAAGTATATGTTTTGTGTTGATATTTTATGTGACAAATCTTGAATTATATTATTTTTAGATTGAGTTTATATTCTTATTAACATGAAAAATAAAAGTTGCAATGTTAGTTTTTAATTATTTGAATTGGGTTCGGAGATAAATCGACAAATATTGGTCGAAGTTGGTTCAAAATTTTGGCTCTAATCTATTGACCAAATGTCAATGTTTTACATAATTGGCCAAAATTTGCTCATGTTTTGGTCATATTTGGCCGAAAATATACTTTTTGTTTACCCCTTTCCATATTTATTTTATAGAAATTGATGTAAAATTTTGATTTTTACAAAAAAAGTTTCTATATCGGTTCAAAAACCGATATAAAAATCAATGATTGGAATTTTGAAAAAAATTCGGCCACTCGTGTGACTGAGATTTCAAGCCGAATGGGACGCAAACAGTTTCTTCAAAATTCGAATCAAGTGTAACAATACGGATATGAAAACAAAAAAGTTATCAGACGAAATTGAAGAAATACTTGCATGGATTGTTCTCACATTTTTTTTAATCATCAATTGCTGATTATTTTTTGTGATTGAAAAAATAGGATTTGAAAAATGGTGAGTGAAATAAAGTTCAAGAATTTTTACTTTTTTGAAGTCAGAATAATTGAATAAATATTGAATGTGTTGAGTGTGTAAAATTTTTATTTTTTATAAGTATTATTAGCGATGAAAATGAATAAAAATATATTAAAATTATATTATATTATATATATATATATATATAAATTTATTGAGTGTATTTTTATAAATAATACTTACACAACTTCAACCGGCAAAAAGCAAGAGGATGAATAGAATTTGGCCAAACAAATCTGTCTATTAAGGCCAATTAAATTGTAAAGAGAGCCATACGCTGCGTGTGTAGGCCGGGATGGTCGCTCGGAGCGGTGGCAAATCGTGTTACCGTGTCGTGTTCGTGTCGCACTATCGTTTTTTTAACTTTCTATCTTATTTGATCATAAATATAATAATAAGTGTAAATCTAACTTAATTTTGAATTTCATACTTTTCGTGTTGTGTTTCGTGTCGTGGCTTATCGTGTTTTTGTCTCTGTAATCGTATTTCTTATCGTGTCGTGCCAGCTATTGTCGCCCGCTCCCCATTGTTTACTCGTTATAAAATGGGATAATTAAAGAGTTATTTGTAGAAAAAAAACATAATTAGTGTGCCTTCGTCAACAAGTAACTGATTAAGGACAATTTAGGTATTTGTTATCTTTATGTATTCTGGAAATATGTATATAAATGGAGTTTTTGATGAATAAGAGAACCCGATTTTCTATCGTCTCCATCGTCTCCTTTGTATATTTTTTTTTTCTACTTTTTCTTTTATACGTTATCAATACGAAACTCTAACATATGAGAGTGATCGACAAATAAGCTTTCATAACCAAAGTAACAATTACACAATTTTAGTAGGTCGAAAATCTAACTGCGTTGTAAGTTTGAAAAACCGTATTCTCACGTTTCAACCGTTGGATCGCATTATAATCTTTAAGTTACCTTCAAGACCTATTGAATTATATTCTGAACGGTGAGGATTGGATTCGGAGATACGTGGGAGTATATATAAATTTTCGAACAAAACAGATTTTGTTTTCGAAATTTTCTATGCAGCGTTTTTAAAAATAAGATTTCGCAAGATCGAACCGTTGGATCAAGCAACATATACAAGTTCAATATGAACAGTGGATATTTGAATATAAGGTCTGAAGAAACCTATAATGAATTTTGAAATATAATTGATTTTATTTACCACACATTCACATATAAGGTTCACGAGTAAACTATTAGATATAATGTAACATTTCTAGCAAATAATGTAAAATATTAGAATGAAAAGTATTTCGTTCAAATATCTTTGAAGAGTGTGAGGATTTGTAATAGACAATTATTAACTGAATTGATGTTTATATGTGAAAAAGTCTTGATGCCTCGTGGCACATTGATTAAAGTTGTAAAAGTTCAGTATGGACCAAGAGCGAAACGAACCTTGTTAAGTTTAAAGATATTCATGTTGATGATTATCATTAAGAAATACATTATGAGAATGGAATTATACCTTTAGTTTATGCGGAGGAAAGCATGTTTTAGAGTCAATCTAGTAATTTTACTTCACTACTTTCTTATTATTGAATCACAAGATATGAACAACAAAGAACTTTTGGACAATGACTCATTCAAACTTTGATACGACTGCATGGATTATTTGGTCGTCGTGATATGATGGTCTATATTATAAGAAATTAACATGAACATCTTTTATTTTGAGTGAAAAACAAAATGAGATAGAAATTTGATGCACATTATAGTGTCAAACTAATGCTATTCAATTATAGCTAGTGCATTTTAAAGTATTAGGAGCACTACATACATTCATATCTAAGAAATACATCACTAATTTTTTCAAAACTTATTCATTAGCAAAATTGTACAGTTGAGACCTGCATATGCTAAAGATACAAAATATAATATTTCATTTTTATAATTGGTAATTAGTGATACATGTGGACATAACCATTCAAAATACGGATCTTTCAAGTATTTTATAGTTTAGATCGATGTTTCGACACGTATTGTCCATAAAAATATTGCATTTACAAAACTTCTAGCACATGTAGTGTGATTGAGGACTCACCACCCTTATAAAACATCCAAACTCATAGTGATAGAGAGTTTACATCAAAAGTACTTGATGTCTATTACATTTTAATCAAGATCGATGTAATGCATCTTGTACCCTGATGTGCATGTACAATAAGGTCTCAAAGAAGACACCGTCGAAAAGAATATTGATGGTGACTAAGATAACACTATGCACACTCATATATTTGTCTCTGCACAGGGTTATGTAATATTGCACGCAAATCTTACTTATTCGTTTACGAACCTCTGCTAACCAAATATTTTGCGTACTAGTTGATAACTGGATATAAGCCTGATAATTTATAATTACGCATATTTGATTACGCAGTATATGTACCTATTGCGTCCCTACAGTGCATTCATATGGGTTTCTAAAGATGATTAAGTATTTATGTTGGGTATGAGTCTCCAACAGTCATCAGTTGTTTGAAACCTTTGACAAACGATCTCTTTACCGCTAAAACTTTAGATTTGTCACTCTAATTAGACAGTCTTCCCGTCGTTAGGAGGAGATAAGATGAAGTATTTTCTAATAGAACGACAGTAATAGTTTCACACTATGTCTCATTATAATCCCCGCATTTCACAATGTAACGTGAAAGTATAGTAAAGTGAACAATTGATCTTCAAAGTATAGAAGTTTAATTTCTAAAGTGACGAGATCATATATATACCAGTTGCAAATGTGTCTGCAAGGTTAATATCCACGATTATAGTTATATATGTCGATGATATGAACATAATATCCACTCTTAATGAAATAAGAGATATCGCTAGTTATTTGAAATTCTTAATTAGAGATAATGAATCATGCGAAAACTCGGTCATGTTAAGGCTTTAAACTAAAACCCGAGTTTGAAGAATACTAAATTCTACAGTTTGCATATATCCAAAAGATGATCAAGCGATTAAATATGAACAAGTGCAATATGCTAGCACTTTTATGATTGGTCAAAGCGAAAATATAAGGAAAGATCAATCTTGTCAGCGGAATGACGAAGAACTGGTGGGAGCTGAAATTCTCTACCTATATACAATATGCACATTATTGTACCATTACTAATACACTTGACCAAATATTACTTTCTCAAAAATTGTATCTTGATTTAACTCAAGAAAGCACAATATCACTGGAATGGAATCAAAATGTAATTTGTTACCTAAAAGAAACCATTGACGGGAGTTTATTTTTCCCATTCATAAATATAATTGGGACTGAAGATGGTCTTGTAATCCCTATAGAAAATATTGAGTTTACTTCCTACTGTGAAACACCAAATAGTATCGTTGATGTTGGTTACTCATTCGATCCATGTAAAGAGATCATTATCATACATGTAGTAGTTCGTCTTGAGTATCCACGATAAATGTTATGATCATTCATATATTTGATAATAGTGGCTTGAACTCTATCACTGAAGAAAATGTGATAGTATGAGTTATATCACCACAACTCTTCTACAACCAACAACTATGAACTTTTTCAAGAGTAAAGTAAATCGAGGAAGTGGAGACTTTCAAAGTTCTCTTGATAGATGTATATATCAAAGAGAGGTATAGACTTTAGGGGCAGCCTCAACATAGGTGTGTTTTAATCTTTTTCCTTAAACCAAGATTTATTCTTTCCATTGGGTTTTGTTACTTGGAAAGGTTTTAACGAGGCAACAATGAAACACCATTTCACCATTTGACTTGGCTCAAGGGGGAGTGTTGAAGGAAAAACACAATTAGTGTGCCTTCGTCAACAAGTAACTGATGAGGGACAATTTAGGTATTTGTTATCTTTATGTATTATGGAAACATTTATTTGATACCATATATAAAGAGAGTTTTTGATGAATAAGAGAACTCTGTTTTCTACTGTCTCCTTTGTATATTCTTATTTTCTACGTTTCCTTTTATAGTATTCTAGTTTTATACATAATATATTATAATATAACATAACAATCATAATTCTATTTAAATCGCTTTGTTATTTCCAAAATATTCTCCTAATTATTCAATTACTCTCATATTAAAAGCTCCTAAACGCTCTCAAGTAGTCTATTTTTTCAAAATGTTCAACTCTGAAAGATGCCCCCATTTCTTACAATTCGATTGTCCAAGAAATTTAAGCAGTTTGAAGCCAAAAAAATATCGTAAAGCTTCGAATTACAATAATTCAAAGCTACAATCGTCTGCGGAGAAATTTTATTCAATTCAAATGCAGAATAGGAGCACAATCTAGCAGCAATTCAAAGCCACGAACCTTGAAAAATTGGAGCAATTTGAATCTAGAAACGCAAGTAATTGAAATCCACAAACCTCAAATAGTTGCAGCAATTGAGTCCAAGATTTGACACCAAGGAAGAAGATCCGACAAAAAAAGTGGAAAAGGAAAGAAGATCCGACGAAAATCCGAACAAATAATGTATTTATTTCAATTTCAAATTCGTTATATTAATGCAAATTATTTTTTGAATACCAGATTAATTCGCATTAAATTTATGATATCACATGAGATTAGTGCAATAGATCTTGTTGATGTTGGCGATTCTAGCTTGCATGTCATTTTTTTCAACTTTTCTCTATATAGTTTGTTTCATTATTATTTCCTTTCTGTATATTCCACATTATTGAGAATTTTGGATGAATCTTCTGAATTTGTGCATGTTGTTGTTGAATATGATTTACAGATACTTATTATTACTTTTTTTTCTCACAATTCTTTTTATACAGTTTCTTCGATGTTTCTAATCACAAACTAATGTTTTAAATATACAAAATTTATTGATTTTTCCTAAAGATGTTTCAGAATTTCTTCTTGCATCTGATATATTAGTGTACCTTTCGATTTTAGGATGTGTTATAATTTCCAGTTTGTTTTATTATGGTATAAATGCAAGCAGATGGCAACTATTCCGGTATTAGTGTACTACAATGAGCAGTGGTAACAGAACAAGTCTTACACCAACTTTGAGAAAATAGGGATACTTGTTCCAAAAGACGACACATTCACAACATTAAGAGAAATTTTAGAAGAACATATATGAATCAACAACGAGCATGAAACAATGGAGGTTAAATACCAATTGAAGGAAGGGTCTCCACCAATGAATATTGAAACTGCCACTAATTGTCATAAAGTTGGATAACAACTACACTTGTCCGCCGAATCAAAGGATGAGTGGAAGCATAAATGCTACTGTGAAGCTCGTTGTGGAACTTATAAAATCGAAATACCAATGAATCGAGAACAAGTTTCTGAATTCTTTTTAAGTTTCATGAATTGAGTTTTCTTCATGGGGCATTCCCTTTGATTATATTTACGTTTGTTTCAAGTATGATGAATTGATTTTTCTTCTTGGGGCATTACCTTTTATTATATTGATATTTGTTTCATGCTCATTTTTATACCCATGTGTTGTGTTTCTTCTCTGTTTCTAGTTTGTGTTGTTTTAAGTTTGTTTCCTCATTCTTTATGTTTGTTTATATTGTTTCAGTCTGTTTTCAAATTGTTTCTTACTTTTTTGTATACCCTAATATTTGAAAAAACGAACCCTGTTAAGCAATTATTTAAAATCATTTTTTATTCTATACCCTAATACCTGGGAAAGTCAACCCTATCAATGAATGTTTTGTATTTCTCTTATTTATATACTCTAATAATTGGAAAAGTGAATCCAGTCGAGAATCTGTGTAATTTTTTTTGTTTCCAATTTACTGGGGGAAAATATGAGGCTCGACTCGATCTCAAATCATTTAGTAAAATGAAAAAGTAAAACATACTACTAAGATGTTATTTGTATTTCTAACTTGTTTCGTACTTGTTTCTATGTCATAATGATTGGAAAGTGAACCCTGAAAAAATCTATTTTGTATTTTTACAATGTTTTCAATTCGTTGAATATTTGTTACTACAACGATAGTTATGAAAATTATTTTTTTCTAACAAGAACCGATATCTTGTCTATCTTCTCACTCACAACTTGTCTCACCAACAAGGAATGAAGAAGCTAAAGGTGTAAATCAATTGCAGGAACATCCAAGAAACAACCAAAGCAGGACTTTCGAAACCGATCTAATCGATTGGGAAGAATACGCCTTTTCAGATTTTCAGTCACTCCTAGAGTATATTCGACACTCACACGAGCCTTCTGCCAGTTGATCCTTGGAATCAAATAATCTACCTCCTGAAAACAACATTGGAATAAAACATTTTAGAAAAAAATATAATCCACACACAACACAAACCAATTCGCACAACTAAGAGAAACGTAACAGCATCACAAAAGAAACATAACACCTGTAGCCAGTTCTCACAATACACACATGCTACTCAAAAAACCCCAAATACGACATGGACACAATATGGAAATAATAAATAAACAAGTAAAAAAAAAACAAAACAGAAGCAACAAGAAACATGACATGCGCAGACACTTTCCACAAGATACGTGTAACTCAAAACCCCCCTCATACATCGCAAAAACAACTTAGAAAGAACAAAAAAAAACTCAAAAAAAAAAAACACGAGAGAAGCTACCACCATCGCTTTCTTTATCTTTGTTGTATCTTCTTCTCCAGATTCGCCTCCGGCCTTCGTATGATCAAAATCTGCGAAGGCAACCTTCCACTTTTTAGCTTGTTTCGCATATATATCAGGAGTTGACGCACACCTGCTTGCATCAGTTTTATGCCTAACAACAGTTTTCTTCGAATCATCCTTACCCGCAGTCGAAGCTATAGCCTCATCATCACTCTACAAAGTTCGTATCGGCTGCAATTCCATAAAATTTGAATCAGCATCTTCAATTATCGATCTGTTTTTCGAAGGCATCTCAAAAAATATAACTCATATCTGAAAACATGTTATGCAAGAGTAAGAGAATTTGCATCCACTGAAATACAAAATCACAACAATAAATTGGAAACAAACATTAAAAGTTGATATCTCAAAACCCGTACCAGTAACATCTTCAAATATGAGCCCAATTTGGTTTTAAAAGTTGAAAAAACAGAATTTTTTTTTAATAAGAATCAACTGAAAACACGGAAGGCTTCTCTCTCTCTCTCTCTCTAAATAATCAATTGAACATAGTGACATCGATTGAACGCAATGAACAATCTAGAAGAGAATGTGTCTCTCTAGGTTTTCTCCCTCGATTTTTCATATTGACGTTTCAAACTTTAGGCAAATAAAGGAGCGTAAGAAATGAGCAAAATACAATTGATTTTGATTTTAGTGTAAACGACACCGTATTGGCATGTTTAAGGGGTCCAAACGTGTAATTAAAAAATAAAAGGTATAATTTACATATTTCAAAAATTAAGACCATCAATATCAGAATATCTATATCCACATCAAACACCCTACAACCCAACCTAATATTTAATAAATTTCTCTCCCCTTCGCATACCGAATATTTCACTTAACACGATCACACCTATTTTTGTGCTTTATTCACATGCAATATGTATCTTAAATTGCAGATCTTGAGAATGTGATTAATTTGATATATATTTCATTCAAAACGAATAAAATTTGAAAAGGTTATGGTTTGTTGAATATTTGAGTTTCATTTCAAATTTTTGAATTTGCAGTTTATAGACGAAATTTGCAATGCTTTTTGTATACAATCGTAGTGCTTTTTTTCTTAATCTATTGTGCTCTCCAAAGAACAATGTAGTGCTCTTTGTAAACGTTGATATATGTCCAAAATACTATTTTTAATTAATTAATGTATTTTTTTACATTATTACCATGCTGACATATCATGATCTCAACCATCAAAATTATCCAATCTAATGGTCAAGATGAATCCTAGGTTCACATATAATGACGGGTTCTCATTTGAACCCAACCCTATTTATATATATGTGTATATATATATATATAATATATATATTCAAATGATCTTATTAATTTTATTAAATATTAATTAGGGTATCCTTTCTAATTATGTTAAGAAGATTCCTACGTTGACCATCCAACCAAAAAATTATATATAATTATTTTGTTATTATTTTTTGAATAGAATATAACTAATTGTAATAAACAAAGATAAACTAACTAAGACTGAAAACAATGTAAACTAATAAAAATAGAAAATAAAAAAAAAAAATAGAATTAAACGAACCAAAAATATAAATTACAACAATTGCCGAATTTCTCTCATATACCATCGCCGAAAAAATTATTGTTTGGATTCATTAAGAAATGAGAGAAAGATGGAGTTTTAGTATGATAAATTGATGATATATGGCGATGAAAGCGAGAATTGTATAACAATGACGTGTTCTCTATTTTTAGAGATTGGAAAAATATGAATTTTAGCATGTGTGTGTGTGTGTGTGTTTATATATATAATAATATTATTAAATTACTTGAGAAGAAAATTACATTGTAAAACTTTTTGCCTTAAAAATCTTTTTTGTATTCTCTATATCGATTTCTAAAAATAAAACAACTGAAATTGTGAGTTCTCGGTATTGGGAGTTCACACACAATTTTTTTTCTTCTGAAATCTCGATATCGGGAACTCACAATTTTAGTTAGTTTTTTGAAACCCCGATATCGGGAACTTGTGAAATCCATTTTATTGTTAGAAATTTAATTTTTAAGACAATGTAATTATAAATTAACTTATACATGTTCATAAATAACCAATGAGAAGGGTGTTCTCTTCCCATTGAATATTTAAACAGACCAGGTTTCATTACTTTAGTATGTGGTCGTCCCAAAAATCAAACCTCAACCCTTTTATTTGTTACACACACGAATGTCGACTGCTCCTCCATGTGATTGTTGATATTGATAGTCTAAGGGGTTGCTTGGTAAAAATAAAAAAAATGATATTAAAGAAATATTCTGAATTTCATAATAATTTGAGTCCTAGTGTAACACCCGTGCATTATACGAAATTTGTAAAAAGAAAAATAAAAAAGAAAACACATTATTTATTATACGTGGGGTAAAAAAAAACATAGTTTCCATCCATATCATATCTTACCGATTGTACATAACCACTTTCAAACACAATCTAAAATTTCTAAGAGACAAATGAAAAATATTGAATTAGGTAGATATTAGATTTAGATGACACACCAGCAAACAAAATATTTAGAAAGTAAATATAATAAGAAATCATAAATTAGGTAGATACTAGGCTCGGATGACACATAAACAGCTGAATTATTTAGAAAATTAATATAATAAAAAATAAGATATTAAATTTATTATTATTATTATAGAAGATATTAACTTATTTATTTATTTATTTATTTATTTATTTATTTATTATTATTATTATTATTATTATTATTATTATACAAGGTTCATGATGCAGAAGTCATTTCCTTTGATTCATCCTATTGATGTTCATACGAAATAAGTATCTTTGTAAGAAGTAAGAATCCCAATGAATCCCCAATTCTGCCATTTTTGTTAGTCTATCCACAACCCACAATTCCCTAATACAAAAGAGACTTCAACTGTTCTGGTTAATATTTTTAATCTAAAACAATCCAACCTTTGAATCTCTAAATTGTATAAGAAAAAAATAAATATTTTTTGGTTTTAACCCTGCGACATAGAAGGAATAGGAAAAAACCCTATAGAAATTTTTTAAATTTAAAATCGATCAGTCGACCCTATTATTATTACAATGACGATGATGATAAGAGAAATACTAAATTATATAAATACTAGTTTTGAACAACGCATAAGCAACCAAATTATTTAAAAATAGATATAATAAAAATAAATTCTAATCATGCTTTTTTACTCTTTTTTTGCGTGTGAGCGTTACTATTAGTTTTATTAAGGATAAAGGATCATTATGATAGAAAAATATTATATATATATATATATATATATATATATATATATATATATATATATATATATATATATATATATATATATATGTGTGTGTGTGTGTGTATGTGTGTGT
>BMAC01000116.1:868575-977789 GCA_014905375.1 Phtheirospermum japonicum
ATAAACTTAAAGTTTTCTTATCTAATCCAAATGAAATAAATTGAAATTATTATTATAAATATATATGAAAAACTATTGTTACACCAAACAAAAAAAAAAAACAAAGTGAAACAAAAAAGATATCGTAATACAAATACTAATACTAATAATAAATTATTATGCCTATAAAAATAAATATTAAATATATTCTAAATTTTTTTATCTAATTCAAATATAATGCATTGATACATATATATTATATATCTGCACGAACAAATTTAGTATCTTACGCAGAAAAAAAATAATTAAATAATATTACATATACTACAAGTTAGATGCACGATATTTTTTCAATAAATTATCAGTATTTTATAAATTTAATATTTTATATCACATATTCACATGTAACACGCGTGTGTTGTATATTTTACATTTATATTCTAAATCTTTTTATCTAATTCAAATATAATGCATTGATACATATATATTATATATTTGCACGAAAAAATTATTATCTTACGCAGAAAAAAAAATTAAAATAATATTACATATACTACAAGTTAAATGCACGATATTTTTTCAATAGAATTATCAGTGTCTTATAAATTTAATATTTTATATCACATATTCACATGTAACACGCGGGTGTTGTATATTATAGAATTATCAGTGTCTTATAAATTTAATATTTTATATCACATATTCACATGTAACACGCGGGTGTTGTATATTTTATATTTTTTCAAACTCAACTTTATGCGGTTTCCCCGTTATTATTAAATATTGATTAGACATCGATACAATGCGACACGAGTTGAGAGTATGACATACGTTTATGTTTTCAAAGTATGTAAGTAATATTATTAATGAATTTAATCTAAATATTAAAATACAAAATAACATAAAAATAATTAATAAGTAGATATTAGGCACGGGTTTAGAATATGACTTCTTTTAAATTTTTATAAGTATGTAAATAAATTATTAATGAATTGAACCTAAGCATGAAAATAAAAATTTAATAATTATAATAATTAATAAATAAATTAGACATGTACAAGACAAGAGTTAAGAATAAATCATTTTAATTTCTCATTTTACATGAAATTTTATAATTATCGCAAATATTTTTTATATTTATCTTTTGATAAACCCCGTATAATACACGGGTATTAAACTAGTATATATATATATACATATCGTGTGATGCTATTAAAATTATTATTATTAGGATTATGATTCCTACTTTATTAAATTAGATAAAAATTATTAAATCAGGTAAATATTAAACTTGTATGACACATAAGTAAGCGAAACAATAATTTTTTTTTAATTATAATAAAGCATACGAAACACATACATACGATAGCAAGATTTTGCAATAAATATATAGAGGTGATTTGATTTTTGAGTTATAAAACAAATGAATTGATAAACTCGAGTCATAATGGGATAATATGGATCAAGACAAGAGTAATTGTCCCATTGGGCAGATAGATGGAGGAAGGCCCAAAAGTGGTTAATCTAATAAGTAATGAAAGAATATTTAAGTCTAGCCTGTCAAGGTCCAATGATGGAAAAGCCAATGAAACTCCACTTATCATAAATATAAAGGGACAATTTCCAATAATGGGTACCCGGTCTCGGACTTGGAACCGCATGGGACCCGTCGGGTACATCCCCGGTTCTTGAATTGGGTACCCGGTACCAAGTATTTAATATTGTAATTTAAGTGTTATTATTTATGGTAGAAAATTGATGACAAAAATGGCTAACATTTATAGTAAGATTTGTTAAATACTGTGTGGTATAATTTTTGGTGATTGCATGGTATAATGACATTATTGTCATTTAATTAAGAAGAATAATTCAATACACAAAATCCATTAAATTAAACATTGTATTAAATTATTTTTTGTGATTGCATGGCATAATGAGATTATGAATTGAAAGGTGCCAAATATGTTTAGGTTTATTAATCTTTAATTGATAAATATAATGAATTGATGTAGTTGGAAACTTAAAAATTTTAATCTTAAAAATGAAAAAACTCAAATAAGTACCAGGTACCCGGTTCCCACCGGTTCCGGGACAGGTTCCAAAATTTTTGGACCCGGCTAGTACCAGTTTCGATACCAGTTCTCTTTTCTTGGACCCGATTTTGATCGGTTCTGGTTCCGGTTCCAAGAAAATTGATCGGGTACCCAGTTTCGCTCACCCTTTTTATAAACCGAAAAATATTTTATTCCAAATAGTCTATTCAAATGTTTACTTCCCAATTAATACAAAGTACTATACAAGAATACTAATATACCCTTATTAATCAATTTCATACTACATCACAAAATTTTATACTACACCGTGTGATTTCATACTAATTTCCAAATTTTTATACTACACCGTGTGATTTCATACTATATTGACAAGATTCCATACTATTCGGCAAAATTACCTACCACCGTCGTCAGTCGCCACCGCTAAATTTCATACTACTTTAGTAAAATTACATACTACTTGACGAATCTTGAATAATTACGTACTACAGTAGCAAAATCTGGAAAATTACATGCTACTTAGCAAAATTTGAGAGAATTTTGAAAAAATTTGAGAAATTCATCAATTAACAAATTTCGAAAATTACAGACTACTTCTCATAATTTTTGGGAAATTAAATTCTACACTGCAAAATTTGAGAAATTATATGTGGTCATTTTATACAATTTTCATTCATGAATTCCATAATTTTATACTAATTCCATTCACTTATGAGTTATGTTGAAAAGAAGAGAGAGAGAGAGAGAGAGAGAGGTGTCTCGGTTTATGGGTGAGAGGGAGAATGAACCTAAACTGATTTCTTTTCAAAATTAAAAATTACAAATCCCAAATTAAACTAATTTACCTTATATATATATATATACATATATAATAAAGTATTTTAAGGTGTAGGGGTAGTTTTGATATTTTAATTGTAATTCTTGATTGAATATGAAGTATTTGGGTTATGTGAGTATAAATAAAGTCAATTGATTATATGTCAGTTGGAGTTTATGGTTGGTAGTAAATGAGAATTTTCCCAAATATAAATAGCTTCTTCATTTGATGAAGGTACATAATATTTTTCAGCAAGTATGAGCATATTGAATTGAGATCTTTAATCTCGGGTTAGCTTGAGCGTCGGAGGGTATTCGACTCGACAAATACTTGACTTCTCTAACGTTTGTTTGTGACACAAGCAGTGACAAATTGAATTTTTCAAGTCTCATACTCGAAGTAATACATCATCACTATTATACCAATGCGGAGTCACGAACCCGAAAACAAAAATTCCCTAAAATCCAAGAATTCAAAGTAAATTTTATTCGTTCGTCCTACTAGTAGATTACTTTACCATTGTAACAAGTTTTTCTAGTAAAGAATTACGTGTTATTATTATTTATTCCGTTGTTTTTCAGTTATTCTCTGCATAAAATATATATTAGAAATGATACATTTACATTCATTGTTTTACTCCACTACTTATCTTCTAAAATAATTTAATAATTATAATTAAGTCAAAAAATAATATAATCACAACGTTATCTATGTTTTATTGTTTTGTTTTGCAAATTCAAAATTTGTAATTGCATAATGAAGTAAATCTAGGAATTTTTAGAAACTCCACGTCAATTAAAAAAAAAATGTATCATGATTGTCGTGAAACTATATTATCTGTAGTTGGGATAACTTCAATGAAGAGTATTTTATTATTCTAACAAGGATGAACTCAACTGCACAGTATTATTTAAATATTAATATAAGCAGACAACGTGGTATGATCAATAAACATCGAAGAAGAAAAAAAGGTTAAATTCGAAATGGGCTTCATTTGAACTTGCAAGTCATCGTCCAACCAACAAATCTTGAAAATCTCCATTGTGAGTGAGGGGAGTTTGCTTATTAAGAGAAAACGTAAATACAAAAACTTGGATGACTAGCACGCGATTGCGTCAGGTTTTAAAACAAATAAGTGCATATCGTGTACTCAAGATGATAGTATTTGACTATTTGTGTGTTATTATTATTATTATTTAATTTTTTAAAATTTTCTAATTTTCAAAATTATTTTATTTTAGAATTTAGTATAGCATCCCCAAAACATAAAACTAGATGCATCCAACATAATATATATATTTTCTACAAAGAAAGATACACACTAAATATATATTGTTATTATAAAATAAATAATTCGTATGTTTTTAACATATTTAAATTATACTAGTTGATCATAGAACAGACCTTGCCAACCAAAGAAGTAATCAAGCAACCACTACTGGTTTCTCTCCACGAACCACGTGTCAAAGTCCCATTGGTTTATTAACTCTTTTTCCACTCCTATGAGAGGAGAGATTTTTTATTGGAACAGGACTACTTGTTATATCTCTATATAATCACGCATAGCAATAGTCAAAAGAAAAAGAATAAAAACACAAGAGACCTCGATATTTGCCATGGCTACACGTTCACGCTTTGCCTTACTGTTCCTCTTCTCCCTCCTCATTGCGACGTCGTTTAGGTGCACCATCGCCGATGACGATAACGCCATCGAAGGCGCCGCGGAGAGCAGCGATCTCTTGATCCGGCAAGTGGTGGATCACGGTGAAGGCGAGGCCGTTAACGAGAACACCTTGCTAAACGCCGATCACCACTTCGCGATCTTCAAGAGGAAATTCGGCAAATCGTACGCCACCCAGGAGGAGCACGATTACAGGTTCAAGGTCTTCAAGGCTAGCCTGCGCCGCGCGAGGCGACACCAGCAGCTCGACCCCTCCGCCGTCCACGGCGTCACCCAGTTCTCCGATCTCACGCCGCGCGAATTCCGAAACCAATTCCTTGGCCTCAATAGGCGGCTCCGCCTCCCTTCCGACGCTCAGAAGGCGCCGATCTTGCCGACTAATGATCTGCCGACAGACTTCGATTGGAGAGAACATGGTGCCGTTACGCCCGTGAAGAATCAGGTACGCGCAAAAATTAGGTTTTGCTTTACAGGTTTTTGTTCGATTTGTTTTCGGATTGTTGATTTCTAGCCGATAATAAAATGTACTCATATATTGAATCCGGTGTAATTTCTTTATGCTAGATTTTGGATTAGGTTGTTTGGGTAAAATACAGCGAACCTTCTAAATTGATTCACGTGACTGATAATTTCATATATCCGTGGCACTCATGTAAATTGTGAATCCTTGGTTAGGGTTCTTGTGGATCATGTTGGTCGTTTAGCACAACAGGAGCATTAGAAGGTGCCAACTTCTTGGCAACAGGGAATCTTGTGAGCCTCAGCGAGCAACAGCTTGTGGATTGTGATCATGAGGTTTGGATCAATATCCTTGTTTGTTCTGTTTTCTGTTTTAGTTGAACTCAATGCTTAATATTTCCATAAAGTTAATGAATTACTAAATTGTGTTATGCTGGTATTGAATATTTTAGAAGGGCTGGAATTATTAGATAGATACGTGAATATAATAGAATATCCGTATATATTTAATATTTATATGAAAGTTCTGATCAATTTCTTCATACATTGTTATACATAAGTGTATTTTTGGAAGGTATAAAATTGTTTATGATATATTATGGCATTTATTAAGCAAGCTTTCACTCTGCAGTGTGATCCGGAAGAAAAAGGTTCATGTGACTCAGGCTGCAATGGTGGACTGATGAATAGTGCCTTTGAATACACACTTAAATCTGGTGGACTAATGCGTGAGGAAGACTATCCATACACCGGCACTGATCGTGCAACTTGCAAGTTTGACAAGTCTAAAATCGCTGCAAAGGTTGCCAACTTCAGTGTTGTGTCCCTCGATGAAGATCAAATTGCCGCAAATATTGTCAAGAACGGTCCTCTTGCTGGTATATACCTGCTCTCTCCACCCTCTAACTCATTAATTAACATTTTTACTATGATGCATTTTTTCTGACATAGAAATCATTTTATTTTGGATGCAGTGGCTATCAATGCAGTTTTCATGCAGACATACATGAAGGGAGTTTCGTGCCCTTACATATGCTCGAAGCGATTGGATCACGGCGTGTTGTTGGTTGGTTTTGGTGAAGCTGGTTATGCTCCTGTTCGGATGAAGGAGAAGCCATATTGGATTATCAAGAACTCGTGGGGACCAAACTGGGGTGAAGAAGGCTTCTATAAAATCTGCCGGGGCCACAATATTTGTGGAGTGGACTCGATGGTTTCAACTGTTGCAGCTGTTAGTACTTCACACTAGAATATGATTGATGTTTAGTGAAATTGATCTCACCTCATCACTGTAAATAGAGGGGTGGGCAATTTTCAATTTGTCTCAGCCATCTATGACGGGCTATTTTCGTAATTGCTTTATGCACATTTTTATGGGCACTCTTTTTCCGGGTTTTACCTTGGAAGGGATATTTAATTGGCCTTGTAATCAGCAACCAACTCTCCTTTAATTTGATCGGCCATGTGCCTTTATTATTTTTATTCCTACATTTATTATTATTATTATTATATTGCTGCTTACTTAGAGATTAATAACCTTGGGGGACTATTTTTAATTTGCAAGATTAATTGATTTTTTTATGACCAGGTTGGGTCAGAGCTTTTGTAATTAAATCATTACACAATTGGTGAAACTTTTATCTTGCTTTCAATAACAAGGGGAACTCGGCACCATTCTTCGCATTGTTTTTTTTATCCTCTTTTTTTTATTTATCAAAAGTTGGTTACCAATAGATGAATGTAAATACTGGAAGTATTCTTCGCTTAATCACAACCAAAACTATTGGATCAAAATTGGTTACAAATATTGGTAAATAGATTGATGTAAATACAGGAAGTGGGGGATATAGTGCCTTCACAACACCGTAGTCATTTCCAATAACACCAGTAACAAGTTAGGCGATTAAGCTTGTAAAATTTTGCAGAATCATGAGAACTCAAAAGCCCTTTCCGAGAGAAATATACATCATTTCCAATCACAAGTTAGGCGATTAAGCGTTGTAAAATTTTGCAGAATCATTATAACTCAAAGGCCCTTTCCGAGAGAAATTTACAAATCTGTTATATTACTCTAATCACATAAATTTAAGTTCAAAAATAAAAAATAAAGTTATAAATAACCATTTAATTATGTACCCATTTAGAAAATAATCTCGGCGCGTGCAACTTTTGTTGTAAGTTTTAAAAATAGTTGATTTAGTTCTTGCATTTAAGCTAAATCTCATTGATAGCACGCCATATTTATGCTTCTGAAGCTTCCAGAATCAAAAAAGCGTAAACATTAAAAAACAACACAAAAATAGAATAATATCAATATTTCATTCTTGCTTACAAATACAGAGATATATGCATGCTAAGCTGCATAAATAAAGTTAATAGGGGATAAATTACACAAGCTGTAGCTGTTATAACAAACTTAGCAAGTGCAGGATTCACAAATAAGCCTGCTTATTATGACAAATGAGACACAAATCGAGGGAGGGGGAAAATGAAGGGCACTCGAAGCAAAATAACCTCTATTTCCCATGCAGACATAAAACATAAATATTGCTGCCTTTCTCTACACATGGCATCCAGATGACGAAAGAATGAATCACGAGACATCCACATTCCGGCAAAAATTCAACAACCAAATCTCTTATTAACCTGCAACTTTAAGTGGGTGGATAGTAGAGTCTCATTCCTCCTCGTTATCGAGCAAAGCGAATGAAAATGGATAAAACTTGTATCCATCTCCCTCGTAAAACTTGTTTTGGAACTCAACCCAATGAAGCCTTAATGCGTGCAAGAAAGCACTCAAAGTTTCCATCACCAACAACACTCCAACAGTTGCAAAAACGAAGACGATGATGCCAACAATAAGGATAATCACATTGTTATACCTGGCAGTAGATAGTGAATCATGCATTGGTTCTTTGTAATTGCCAAAAAAAAAAAAAAGAGAGAGAAAAAAAGAGAAAAAAAAGTTGAAATGCATAACATCCTCGGTAAGTGAATATTTCAATGAAATTAATCAACTTACCCCCATGCAAGAAGAAGAACTTTCTCATAGAACACAGTGGACAATTCGGAGTGGGCAAGGCTGAAAGAAAAGGGAAAAGATACTTAGCATCTTCTGAATACATTGTATTGGTAAACTTTAAGCAAAAGACAAAAAGTTGAATTACAAATTCTAGAATATTCTATTTAGTGAAAAAAAATACTGTGAGAAACTGAAATTAGTTCTTCCCAGCATAAAATTCAAATTTATGGGAGCATATATACCTGAGAGCCCATAAACGAAGATAAGAAGCTGTATTTGAAACTGCCCCAAGCACAAATTCTATTGTGTGAATGAGCTGATGAACAAAAACTTCACTGAACTCAAATTCCTCATGACCATGGGAATCATGATTTGCTCCTGACGACAATGACTCCTCTGAATCTGGAAGGACTTCATAGGACTCTCCATGGTGCCTCTGGAAAAGCGCAGCGAAAGAAAATGGTGTAAACACAAGATGGCTTATATAAATTAGGGTTAATTACAAAAACTACCGCTGGGGTTAACCAAATTACAAAAAACTATCTTTTCCCTTTAAAAGATAGACAGAGTTCTTTGAAATTACGTAAAACCTCATGGGTTGTTTTTGTAATTATCCCTACAAACTAAGCTGCATTGTGTTGCATCTTAAAAATTGCATACATTGTGTTGCATCTTCAGAAGGAAAGGCTTTGGAAGCAGCATCCATGGGACAGAGACTAGGGCCAACAGTAATAACACAATCTGTAGACGGACAAAATCAAAATGAACTTATATCAAATTGGGAAGCTTGCATCGGAAACAATATGAAATTAAATAAACATAAGACAATATTTCTCCACTCAACCTGAGTCATCTTCTGACCAGGGAAAAGCTCGTTTTCACCAAGCTCATCGGTAGGACTCAGAAACATGTAGATCATCACGTGATATAAATCAGCTTTGGATCCAGTGCACCATTTAATGATGATAAGGATAGAAAGATAGCCAAACAAGGAGTTCAAAAATATAATCTGGGGAATAAATTGGAACCTGGAATAGCATAAATGGCAACGTAAGTAGATAATACAATGAAACTTATGATATTGTAATTAGGCTATTCCCAAATGTTTGGAATAACAGTCAATTGATAAATGGAAGGATATTTCCAATTGCAAATAATCTAAATTCACCAGGTATTTATACTCGTAACACAAGTATGGGAGTACCAACTTACCATGTATTTATGCTATTCTTGAAGAACTGGGCATTGAAATAGCTCATTATTATTCCAAGGTTCATCTGAGAAACTCCAAGTAGGATTGACATTTTCATTTTTAGTGAATTAAGGAATGGCAGCTCACTGCGTGAGCCATGCCATGCAGGATCCACCCCAAATGGGTAAGTGTCACGTGCCTTGATCAAGCCCACAGTAGTGGCATCCCTGGAGAGGAAAAAAAGTTCAAAAATACAAGAACATGCAACAAATAATTTAAGATTTAAGGTTTCTCAGGTACCTGCAAGCTGGATCACGACATACATATGCTGAAGGAGCAAATAATTCAAATGGCACGGAGAAAAACTCATTATAGATAAACCCAGTATAAATCGAGAATAGCGCCATCAACATAATTACATAACGCCCTCCAAAAGTCATTTCCATGATGTCACCAAGTTTCTGCATTTTTTGAAAGTAATTTAATCATGTGCCAATCACGAATGCCAAAACTTCAGGGACAGACAAAGTCAAAAAGTCGTATAGACTATAGACAATGCAAGCTAAATGTCAAACAGGTTATTTCAGTCAGATTTTCCAACTACTAAATTTATAAAAATTGTTTTCACAAAAGGTAGAAAAAAAAAGGTTAGCGGGGTAAAAAAAATAGAAGGATTGTGGATTATTACACTCAGCAGGAGAACAGCAAAGCACAAATGAATGAATGGCTTAACATAAACAGAAAATTTAGAGCTGCTAATAAACTGGTAAAAATAGCGGAGTCAATGGAATCTAATAAGTTCTACCTACTATTGGATTTGAACCAATGACTCCCGCCGTACGAAAGCAATACTCTAACCACTGAGTTAAGTGGGTCATTTATCATCCCAAAAGAACCAAAGGGAACCCATCCCGTCGATGGATTATAAATATCATATTCGAAAGAACCAACTCATAGAAATTACCTGACTAGAGAGCTTTTTCTCCCTAAATATAAAATACGATGTAGCGAGTAGAAGGCATATGCCATGTCCCCAGTCTCCAAACATGACAGCGAAGAGAAATGGGAACGTGACAATAGTGAATACACCAGGGTTTGCTTCCTGATACTTGGCCACTCTGCCATGAAGACAATTAAACGGCATCAAAATATATTCATTTACAAAGTGAGTCTCATTAACTCTTAACACGATTTGATTTGCTCAGTGTCACTGAGAAGTTCAATCTTCTAAATTCAGTTTATGACTTCACTTTATAGCACCTTTCAGGATTAATCACACATATCTAGAAACTCACCCATAAGCGTCGACGATCTCTTGGAAAGATGAGGTGAATTTGTTTGTTCTAAAATAGGTTGGTGGCATCTCACGCGTACGCAAGACTTGGAAAATTGAATCAACCTGTGAGTTGGAGTCAAGCGTTGCCCGACGCAATTCATCCTGGAGCTGCAATTTAAAAAATAAAAATAAAAATCTCTTCCATTATGAAATGTCCAAGTTTCATACACAACTGAACTTTGTGAGGAAAAAAAAGTTAAAAAATAAACTAAACTGAGAGAACCCAAAATGGTGCTTTTTTGTTTATCTTTTTTTCTCGAAAAATCAACCAAAAAAGCTTTTTACCATAGTGATATGGAAAAAAAGCTTTGACAAAAACCAGCTATTTATTTAAAGAGCTAGGTTTTTTATTACTTTTACTCATTGGCCCCACCCAAAGTAAATGAGAACATTTTTTTATGAGAGTGGGACCCAATAAAAAAGTTATTTGTAGGTTTATGACAATGGATAGAGGTTTGTTTTTTTTTGTTTTTTTTTAATGTGGAAAATACAAAAAAACGCTTGACAAAGGAGCCCCACCATTGTGGATGCTCTAAGGTATCAAATTACATTTTTACAAAACAATTACCTGCTTTGTCGCGAAAACAGGACTCCACCCTTCTGCCACAAGACATTTCTTTGTGACATCAATGCTGAGCATATTCAGGGTATGGTAGATGGCTTTCTCCTTCCTCACCTATATTAACACATAGAGATACACTTTAATAGAAAAAAGCATTGATTCATCGAAAGGAAAATGAAACGTTCATTTCATAAATCAAAAGTAAAATCTGCAAACACACAATTAGCTACTGGCGCAGATTACATGATGAAAATTAAACAGAATAGTGGAATATCAAGTATTCAGCTAAATAAGTAACACACCAAGAAGTTCCACTGCTCATACTGTTCTCCAATATTTTGTAGTAAGTTTCCACGGAGAACAAGTCCAGCATCTATAGTGGTCTTTAGCTCAGATATCCTCCCAGAGACCTGAAATAGAAGAAATAAGGTGTCACCTAAATTCATACGCACTGCTTATTCTTCATGATGAAATCATAAATGTAAGATATTATAGCTGTAATTAGAAGACATCAAAAGATATTAGGCTGTAAGTGTAAGTAGAAGATATCAGGCTGTTAATAAAAATGCCTATACCATAGTAGTAGGGATCTAGGGATTTAGTTACTCTATTTAGCGTTTATTCTCTTACTTTACTGATGTGTAAAAGGGTGCATCAACCTAGTGTAAATTAAGTCAGTAAAACTATTAATAGTGTTCTGGCTCGTTTTCTTCTTCATATTTCTTTACATGATATCAGAGCCAAACTGAATTAATTGTAAGTTGAGGGAAACAATGACCAACTCTGATTCTAAACCCCACACCTCCCTATGAATCACGACCCAAAAACTGAATAGGAAAAACTTCCTCAAATGGTCCGTTCAGTGATGATGGTGGTCCGTGGCAAGGGAAAACAAAGGTATCTTGACGGAACTATTTCCCAGCCAGAAAGTGGTGATAAGGAGGATTATTCTACTTGGGAAGCGCAAAACTCGATGGTCATGGTGTGGCTTATTCTATGGAAGATCACATTGCAGATACCTATATTTTGTTCTCAACGGCGAAAAGCATTTGGGTGCCGTAACCTAGTGTAAATTAAGTCAGTAAAACTATTAATAGTGTTCTGGCTCATTTTCTTCTTCATATTTCTTTAGATGCTATCAGAGCCAAACTAAATTAATTGTACGTTGAGGGAAACAATGGCCAACTCCGATTCTAAAACCCACACCTCCTTACAAATCACGACCCAAAAACTGAATAGGAAAAACTTTCTCAAATGGTCCGTTCAGTGATGATGGTGGTCCGTGGCAAGGGAAAACAAAGGTATCTTGACGGAACTATTTCCCAGCCAGTCATTGATGATAAGGAGGAAGGAGGATTTTTCTGCTTGGGAAGCATAAAACTCAATGGTCTTGGCGTGGCTTATTCTATGGAAGATCATTGCAGATACCTATATTTTATTATCGAAGGTGAAAAGCATTTGGGTGTCATCACTCTCGCATACTCAGATTTACAAAACTCTCCTCAAATGTTTCAATTAAGAACTCATGCACGCAATTTGGGACAGGGGAGAATGATGTAACTCATTACTATACTCTGGCACGAGTCAGATATATTTATCGCGTGACCATGGAAAGGTGATGACGACACCACGATGTACAAGGAAATGGTGGATGCCGATCGCATCTATGACTTTCTTGCTGGTCTGAATCCAGAACCTGACGATGTTCGTCGTCGTTTGGTTGCTTTGAAGCCACTGCCGAATATTGGCGAAATATTTGCTGAAGTATGACGTGATGCTTGGTGACTCTTCAAGAGCACCTTCAATCAACTCGTCAGGTTTGATGACTCACCAGTCTGACACTCGTATTGATGTAAGAGGCACAAAGAAATGGTGTGATCACTGCAAGAAGCCATACCACACTCGAGAGACATGTTGGAAACTTCGAGGTATGCCAGCAAACTGGACTCTAAATCATGCTAGAGGACGTTATGGAAAAGGGTTGCAAGTTTCTTATAACGTAGCGACAGAAAACCAACTTGGCACAACCTTCTCAAAGGAACAGATAGATCAACTTCATCAACTGTTTTCTGCACCACAGACCATCTTTTGACAACCCAACAAGATATCTCTATGAATTCCTTCGGTGGTATGACCTCAGAAGCTGAATCTTGGATAATCAATTCCAGGGCAAGTGATCATATGACAACTGATCATATGACAGGTGGTGAGAAATTATTATTTCTTATTCTCATAGTTCTTGATATCATCGAGTTAAGATTGGGGATGGTTCTTTTCTGTAGTCGTTGGACTTGGATCTGTTAAATCAACTATCATCTTGCAATCTGTATTACATGTCACCAACATATATTGCTTTTTGATGTCAATCAGCAAGCTAACCAATGGTATGGATTGTATTGTGAGATTTTTTGCTTCTTCATGTGTTTTTCAGGATCAAATTTTGGGATCGAAGATTGCCATGGAACTTGATGTACTCTATTACTTCAAGCACAAATTTTCTGTGCATGGCTTAGTTCAAACAGTAGTTAGCACCTCTCCTTCTCGACGTCAACAAGTTATTTTGCTTCATAGTAGACTAGGACATAAGTTCTACTTATATGAAAAAAAAAATCCTATCATTGTTCAAAAATAATGATTCAGTCAGTCGGGTAAACATACTCAAACATACTCGTGTTCCTTTTCTAGCTCAATCATATCGTGCTTCCAAGATGTTTGGGGCCCACCCCGCATTGAAACAATCACAAGAAAAAAATGGTTCGTCACTTTTACTGATGATCATACAAGAGTTTATTAGGTTTATCTTTTAAGGGAAAAATCAGAAGTTGCTAGTGTTTTTCAGAACTTCCACTCCATGATTCATACTCGGTCTATTTGTGTTTTATGCACTGATAATGGTAGAGAAATTTTCAATAATGTCCTGGGTAATTTTATCCTAAAACGTTGTATAATCCATCAAAGCTCTTGTGTAGATAGTCCACAACATTTGTTAAATTCCCCTCGTTCCCTTGTGTTTTCACAACCAACATACCAAAGACTTTATGGGGAGATGCGGTTCCCACTGGGGGTTACTTCATTAACCATGCTCCTTCTCGTGTGCTGGAGTATCAAACTCCTGTTGCCCGTCTCCATTAATTACACACGGCCTTCTAATCCTCGGTTGAAAGAAAACAATACTGTCAAAAGAAGTCACTTTCTTTGAAAA
The DNA here is from genome assembly GCA_014905375.1 of Phtheirospermum japonicum. Taxonomy (NCBI): domain Eukaryota; kingdom Viridiplantae; phylum Streptophyta; class Magnoliopsida; order Lamiales; family Orobanchaceae; genus Phtheirospermum; species Phtheirospermum japonicum. The sequence goes on from BMAC01000116.1 coordinate 882,880, forward strand.
TCAATTCTTTTATAAGAAAACTTTTCTTCAGGAGGAGTACAATTATGAGGAAATCCTTCTGCAGGTAATTTCGCTATTACGGGATTATGGGAACATTTTGGGGAATATTTCACCCGAATCTCCAGAAAATATTCATCTCTAGAGTCGAATCCAACCTTAGAAAGTGAATAGCAATTTCCACAAAATTTGCCCAAGTCTCCTAAGTCAAAGCTTCTGCAAACTCAAAATCTTTCCGCATAAGCTTTTGATCCAAATAATCCAGTTGATACTCACAAAAACATGTCCCCACAGATAACTCAGAACAACACCAAGGTCTTCATCCAAGAAAACTGTTTGATCTAACATATTCACGGAAAAAAGGTTCAAAGGGTAATAAAGATCCACATCCACAAGCCCTACACTGTCCATATTTGACCCAAAATTTGATCTCAATCTTCCAGTTGCAGTAAGAAAGGGAGTTCGTTCATGCACTAATCATTCAATATCAAGATTTGTAGCCTATAATCATCTATCTGACTGTTCAAGCACTTGTATCCAATTTGAAAAATCAAGAAATTCCACAAAACCATGGAGGAGGCGTTAAGCAAACCAGTATGGGAAAAGGCTACAATGGATGAGCGCATTGGAGAGTAACGGTACCTGGAAAGTGGTACAAAAACCGAAGGGTAAGGTGCCCGTTAGCAGTAGATGATTTTTAACCATTATATACAAGGCTGACGGCTCGGTGGAAAGGTTAAAGGCACGGCTGGTCACTAAAGGTTATATGCAGATGTACGGGATAGATATGTATGGGATAGATTATCTGGAGATATTCACCCCGGTAGCTAAGATGAACACTGTTCGAGTTCTATCTCTTGCAGTGAATCTTGAATGGCTTTTGCAGCAATTAGATGTTAAGAATGGCTTTTGCATGGCAATTTGGAAGAAGTTTATATGGAGCTTCCCCCTGGTTTTGATCAGGAAAGCAAAAGTGGTAATATTTGTAGATTAAAGAAGTCTATACATGGACTTAAAGCAGACGGACTTAAGCAGTCACCGAGACGTGGTTTGAGAGATTTGCGAAAGCATGCTTCAACAAGCCCATACAGATCACACTTTACTCTATAAACAGAATAATGAGAAAAATCACGATTCTCATTGTTTATATGAACGATATTGGGAGTGATACAAAGGAGATGGAAAGATTGAAGAAGGAATTGGCAGCAGAATTTGAAATGAAGGACCTGAGAAGTCTTAGGTCTAAGGCATGGAAATCGCAAGGAATAAACTGGGGATCATTGTGAGACACGGGAATGATGGGCTTCAAACTTGTGGAAACCCCGTCGACTTCAATAAAAAGCTGGACAATAACAAGGGTAGTGAACCAGTTGAGAAAGGAAGATATTGTCGTCTTGTTGGTCGGCTTATAACCTATCTCATACTCGCCTACTCGGTAACGGTAAGATATCGAGTTCGCCGTTAGCCGTGTAAGTCCATTCATGCATGCTCCAAATAGTAAGCATCACGAGGCAGTTTTTAGAATACTTCCATATCTAAAGGGTTACTCCAGTGAGAGAACTTTTCTTCAGAAGATCTGAAAATAGAAGTGTTGAAGCATACGCCGATGCAAACTGGGCCGGGGCAGTAGAGGACCAAAGATCAACCTCCGGTTATTGCACCTTTGTTTGGGGGAACCTAGTCTTTTGGAGGAGTAAAAAACAACCAGTTGTAGCTAGAAGCAGTGTTGAAGCAGAACTCAAATTATCATTAGCTCATGATATTTGTGAAGTTTTGTGGCCGAAAATTTTATTAAAGGAAATTGGTGAGCCTCCAAATCCCCTATAAGATTTATTGTGACAACATGGCAGCAATCAAGATCTCATATAATCCAGTTCATCACGATCGGACGGAACATGTGGAGATCGACAATCGAGCAGAACATGTGGAGATTGACAATCAGATGAAACATGAGGAGATCAACACAGTTTATAAAGGAGAAAATAGAAGATGGCACAATCTGCATAACATATGTTCCTTCTACTGAACAACGGCTGACATCTTTACCAAGGGCATTTCAACATATTTGTGTGAGAAGTGTGCTAGCAAGCTGAACACGTACAATTTGCACAGTCCAGCTTGAGGGGGAGTGATGAAATCATAAGTGTAAATAGAATATATCAAAATATATTAGAGCTGTAAATTGAAGATATCAAAAGACATTAGGTTGTAAGTAGGAGATATCAAAAGATATCAAGCTGTATATCTTATACAAAAGATATCAGGCTGTTAATAAAAATCCCCATATTATATGAGTAAGGATCATTAGGGAATTTGTTGCTCTATCTGGCGTCTACTTTCTTACCTTACTGATGTAGACTAGGGTGTATCAAACTAGTGTAAATTAAGTCAGTAAAAATATTAACAGTGTTCTGGAACATTTTCTTCTTCATGTTTCTTTACATCTGATGTTGTTTCATTTTCTTCTTCATGTTTCTTTACACCTAATGTTGTTTTTATTATTTCTTGCACAAAGAAAAAACAATTCACTTTAACATAAAGGCATAACAAATTAATTCAGAATTTTACACGGTACATTCTACAAAGACTGTGTGATACACAGATGATGATATCTACCTGATCCCTTATTCCTCTGAATTCAAGATCTCGAACGAGATATTGAAAAGGTGAGTTTGAAACAGGAATCATATACGAAATAGGCAATAGTGCAAGAGTGAAGACACTAATGAACGAAACAGAGAAGACACATCAATTATACAATGCTATTCATTCCAAAATATAAGCACACCATTTCACCCCTCCCTTGAAGGATTCTGGTGGTATATGCTATAAAACCAAGATATGGCAAAAACTCAACCCAACAATCTGATGCAGAACAAACACTGCACACACTGTAACTTTACGATCCATCCACCACCTACCCTAATCAAGATGAAGTTAATTATTATGAACTCCCCAAAACATCACATTTACTATGAAAGTCCACTAGGCTTCTTATGTCCAGTCTAGGCGACTCAGTTATAAACTTCGAGAGTAAATATTCCCCGACAACAAGCATATTTCATATTATTACCCAGGCTACAGCATTTCTCAAGCAAATGACACTTTACTCTTCTCTAAACCACATAATCAGAATTCTTAGAATAAATACGAACTTACAATACAGGCAGTATACACACGATATCAGCGAGAGGAAATCAAGCAATACAATGACACAAACAATACAGCAAAGAAGAAAAGAATACGCAGGAGACACTAACACCATGCCTAAAGAATATTAGTAAATAAATACCTCGGTTATCATCTGGGATTGCTTGCCCAGGTCCTCACTAAAAGAATAACGATTTGCTCCAAAAGCTTCACATATTTTGAGAATTTTGTTTTTAGCCCTTTCTCCAGAAAAGAAGACAACAAATACATTTTTTTCAACCTGTATCATAAGAACTGAACATAAACACTCGTTGCATTGTCCTTTTAGTATAAAAAAGTTAAAAAATGATACAGAATGTTATGATGTATAGGACATAGCAAATGAACAAATTATCATTCATAACATCTGCTACAGAATAAGATTTTAAAAAGCATTAAGTTGGAACTACATCATTATTAGTCATATAAGTGGTTTTGCACACCCAATTACATGAGCCCAGCACAAGTTCAAGATATTGCAAAATTTCAAAATATATCAAAAGTATCCACTGTAAATGCAATTTTCATAATAAATATAGACACACAGAGATAAGAAAATGTTCTAACCTAATTTTAAAATACTCCAATACCAAGAGCACAGAAAACATTTGCACACACCTCACATACAAGCTTTCACAACAAAATATGGCATTATCAACTCTATGAGGACTGCAGTTAACATGGATAAACATGTATACTTATACCTTCTCGCCTGATACAGGATCAATGACCGGCTCATCCACTGTAGACTGTTTTATAAACACATTACCCCTGGTAGCTCGGAACAAAATCCTCTCAAATGCCATAGACTTGCCCCTGGGAACAAGTCCTGTAATAAATCCCAGCTTAACTTGCTTGGAAGAATCAATTGTTGTTCCCTAGAAAAACAACAGATCATTCAATTACTATTAGAAGAACACTACTACACCACCTGCTTCAAAATAGTCAAATGCAACACGCTGGTACCTGCTCAGACAACAATGGAGTTTCCAAGGACTCCTCGCCACTTTGACTTGATGTGTATTCCCTTTGCTGAGCCTCAGCAATGCTGAGAGCAGAGTGAAAGAACTCACCAGCCTAAGAAAGTACAACAGCATTCATATCAACCCTGACTCCTAAGCAAAGCAGACATGCATAACAAAATATGAACAGTAACAAAAGGATAAGGCATGCCTTTTGTAAAACAAGCTTGTATTCTGCTAGTTCATTGTAGGATCGCTGCAATTTTTCACCATTTGCATTTATTTCAACTAACTCTGACTCAAGGTCTCCAAGTTTACCCTGAAACGAGATTAGACTCAAAATTAAACACAACAAACAATACTGAAACTGAGTAGTTACAGATCCCAAAAGATACCTCAAGGTCATCAATACTGGCAATGGCTTGTGCCGCAGACCTTTCTGCAGGTGATAATCCTGCCTTCGACATTTGGTCCCGAAAAAATCTTAATTTACGTGCCATTTCTCCACATCTTTTAATCTTCAAAAGAGACAAAAACAAATGATATATATAGAATAACCATTAATATTAACCTAGTCAAACAAAAACTGATACAATTCTATAAAACTCTTAAGTCCTATTATATCTAATTCTTTGCATCAAAGAAAATCTGCATGCTTACCAACCATAATATCATAATGCAAACACTTGCTTTGAAACACACACTAATAACAAAGTAAAGGGGTTAGGACACTAATACTACCTGAATGGCATATGTTCGCTGGAACGGGCTTTTTTCTGCATTCAGCTGTGAGAAGAAAGAAATTCAGACGTCAGAACACTGATTCAGAAAGAAATAACTAGAAGGTCAGAAGAAAATGGTCAAAATTCAATTCTCATAGTAATTGACAACAGGAAGCAATCCCATAAATATCAAAACAGCGAGATTAGGTCAGCCTTCCATATAACGTATAAACATGTCTAGCGTACACGTAATTCATAATATGCAGTTGAAAAGGTAAGCAAATAAGTTCCCCTTTCCCTATATAAAAGTGTGCAATTCTGATACGTAGAGGAGAGCTTGAAACTGTGAATTATCAACATTGGCCATTAGCGTAACATTGTTTCCTTCCACACATTTAATAATTTCGAGTATATCTCCAGCTCAATATGACACATTAAAAAAAAGGGGGAAAAAAAAAGTCCAGTGAAAAGTTTTACGCTAAAAACCCCATCTGTTACGTGATTATAAAGCAAAACAAATAAGTTTTTATCAACTTCTACAAGCAAAAAAATCAATTTACTTCGTCCACAGTTCAGAAGGAACATACAACTCTACTACGTACCAATCCTTCGACAATTATGCAGCATTAATTCAGATTCAAAACTCACAAACAAGAGATCCACTAAAATTCCTTGCTAATCAGTTTTTTACAGTTTGCTCACTATACTAAAACTAAAAGGAGTTGAATAATTTGTATTGGAAAATTCAAAAGAAATTCTTGCTATTTTTCACTGGGGAAAAGGATAGTGGTCGTTCCCCCGGAAAAGTGATTTTAATGTTAGTTGTCCATAGTTACTCAGTAAGGAATTAAAATGGCAAGTTCACTACACCCTAGCTTGACTATATTATGGACACCTGCAATTAGCACCGAATGATGATAATAGTTAACATCTCCATAAGAAACAACCTCAGCGACTTCATCAATAAATACAACAGAAATCTCCACTTAATCGTGCATGCACACAATTAATTAGATCGGACACTAGAGAAGCACAGCAGAAACCTAGAGTACTTTTTAATGGAATAAACATGTTACGGTAACAATTTCATAACTGCAATAATTAACAGCAACGTAATTTCATCACTGCAATAATTAACAGACACCTATACCGTGCATGCACACAATTAATTAGATCAGAAACTAAAGAAGCACAGCAGAAACTTATACAGTACTTTTTAATGGAATAAACATATTACGATAACAATTTCATAACTGCAATAATTAAACATCAACATAATTTCATCACTGCAATAATTAACAGAGACAATATTCTACAACATCGTCCAAATTATACAGAAAAGCAGCTTGATCAAATTCTACCCGTTGTTGAATTCATACTTTGCATTGTTACTCCAGAATACCAATGCATAGCTTAAAAATTAATAAGCATAGACGAACTAACTATCCAATCAACTCGACAGCAACCATAGCTACAGCAGATTCAAAATTCGCAATTATATACGTGTCTTCTTCTTCTTTCAACATTAACCCATTCAAATCCTCGCAATCGACTAGATTCATAATGAACAAGTTTACTCAACCATGAATCGATATAAAATAGAATAAATTAAAAACAAAACCCTAGCCACATAACATTACCGGGAAAAAAAAAATATCGCAATTAAATTCAAACCGACGAAAGATATACAACCAAAAGAAGTGGAAAAGACAAAATTACAGACGTCTTTGAATTGAATAAGGCCGAGGTCACCGAGATACGAAACGGCGAGATGAGCGGACTCGATAGGGATGATGAGTTGGACGAGTTGCATCGGCTCCGAACGCATCAGATCCATCGGCGGACAGCATCCGCTCCCCCCGTCTCCCATTTTCCACCGTCGAATTAAATCACCTGGTCCTCTCTCTCTCTCTCTCTCAATTATCGAGAAGGAAAAAACCTTCTTCCAAATTTATGCGTACGAGCAAGATGAGTAATAATGATTGTAAATTGTAAATAGAGAAAATATAGATCAGGACATCAGTGTCAGAGAGAGGAAGAGCTGGCTGGCAGATATTATTTTTCTATCTTTTTTCGTTTTCTCTTTATTATCTGTTTGTATTTTTTGGTAATTAATTATTAGTCGAGAGCATGAGCCACGTACTCACGTTCTTCAACCGGTTTTCCTTTGTGTGTGGGTGTGTGAGCGAAGAAGTATATAGAATTGTCGTGACCCCAATGTCAATAGACCAAACGGCTCACGTTACTACAACGACAACCACAAAACCAGTAAAGACCAAAGATGATGCAACCGCGGCGAACAATGAATTCAGAGTTCGATATATAATTACGTACAGTTTTAAAAGTTATGCTTGGTTCGATTAATCATTAATTGTCTTTGGATGAATTTTCAAATTAGTTTAATATCTTATTAAATTGAAAAATATAAATTGTAAGTTATTCCATTTTTTTTTAAAGTTCACTTCATTTTAGAGATGGCAATATAGGACCCGCCGCTAAGCCAATCCTGGCGCCCGTGCCATTTGAGGCGTTCCGCCCCGTGCCCTGGGGCAGGACGGGTCGGGTACCATTTCCGCACGTGGTTGCGGATACCCCTACCCCTTCATGTATAATATTTTTATTTTTAAATATATTTTACATATATATATATATATATATAATTAATAAATCAAGGTTGTGCAATGCGCAATTTTGGCCCACACACGAAATATTATAGAGAATTTTTATGGTGTCGTGAACACACCATTTTTCACTTAATCATAACTATTTGACCAAAAGGTGGTTACAAATATTACTAAATCTATAGGTGTAAATACTGGGGTTTGGGGGTATGGTGCATTAACGACATCGTAGTCATTTTCAATATTATATTTGTCTATCGAAACATGCCACATGAACCAACATCAATAGACAAAATTAAAATGATATTTCAACATATTTAACAGTAGCGGGGTAAGCAAATGTCTTACAACTACAACAACAAATAAGCTATTGACAAATAAACAGTTAAATGCTAAGATAATTTTTCTCATCTCTTCTCTTTTCTCAAGAGTTAGTACTTTCAACGATACTCTTTGATTTTATTTGCTTTAGATTCAACCTGCAATGTTTGTCAAGGTATCTCAACTTTTAGAAAATGACTACGGTGCGGTGAAAACATCATATCCCTCACCCCCTGCATTTACACTATTGATCTACCACACTAATTGTCTTCTAAATAATCTAATGGTTATAATTAAATAAAAAATAAAATAGTCACAACACCGTATAATTCCCCAAACTTTTAAAATAATATTAATTAAGAAAATATTAAATTAGGTAAAATATAATAAAATAAAAAATTAAGTAAACATTAGCCTCGAATGATATCGAATCATTATAATTTTTTTCGAAACTAGCGAAACGTAATTTCACATTAATATATAATGGGGAGAAAGAGAGATAGTTTTTTTTTTTTCTAAGTTGCGGGATTTTCTATAGTTTCAACTTTAATTCTACTATACTAGTATGTTGTTGTCATGATATTGTCATCATGTATATAAAAAATAATTTTATAAAACCCCACGATAGTGCTTGATCTATGATTAAAAGTCGATAAAATATATTTTACACGTGCTAATGTCAATACCATTTTATAAATAGAGACTTGGCTGCTTGTAATTGTATACTATGGCATCTATTTAGAATCATAAATGGAAAAATCATGAAAGATCATAAAAACATATAATAAATGAATGAATGAGATGAGAAATAGCAATCGACGAATAGCAATCTTCGTCGATTTGTAAAATATTAATACTAACAAAGGCATCTATTTAGAATCACAAATGGAAAAATCATGAAAGATCATAAAAACATATAATTAATGATTGAGAGCGGAAATAGTGATTTGTAAAATATTAAATTAATACTAACAAATGAAACTATAATGATGTGAACAAGCAAATTAAAAAAACTGTATCAAATCACTAAAGATTAAATAGCATTAATCTATAATTACCTCACTAAAAAATCATTTTTGAAGGAAATTGAGTGGATATAAAACATAACCGAACCTGGATAAAAATGTAAATAGACTTGGTGAGTACTGTATACGGCAATTTATTAGTTACACCTAAGTGCACTGTATAAAAATTTATTATCATTCACTTATAAGTGATAATATATGGTTGTTATATGTGATGATATGTGACGAAAATTTATTATCATTAAATTATACGTGATAATATATGGTAGTTATACGTGATTTTACATGACAAAAATTTAGAGTTTAGGGTTTACTTTTCTATTATAGGGTTTAATTTTTCATTTGTAAGGGTTTAGTCTTTTATTTTTGTACTTAATTTTCAATTTTAGGGTTCCGGTAAAAATCTATCATCTTACCAGTTATATTTGATGATATGTGTTAATTACATGTGATAATATGTGACAGTTATATGTGATGATATATGATAGAATTTTAGGATTTAGAGTTTGATATTCAATTTCAGGGTTTAGTTCTTTATTTTAAGGATTAATTTTCCATTTTTAGAGTTTAATTTTTTTCTTTTTTTTAATTTTAGGATTTTAAATTTTAGATTTATAATTTCAATTATTTATATATATACATGTATAAAAAGGCTAGCGTTTCTAAAAATATTTCTCAAAGTTTTCTCGCCCATTTTACTTACTATTTGTAGTATAAATATTTATAATTTATATAACTATTTATGTAAATATTCTTTTGGAGATTATGATTTATGTAAATAAAATATTAAATATATAGAAGAATTATGTATAATCATAAATAAAATTTGATAAAAATAAAAATAATATAAGTTCTTTTGAAGAAAATATAAAATATAAAAAAATATTTAAAATAAATATATAAATATATGTAGATAATTAGTTAATAAATTTGAAAAATCAAAAAAAGCAAAAGTAAAACATAAATATTTTCAAATGCTTTAAAATAAAATTGATAATATTAATAAAATCATATAGATAAAAATATAAGAACTTATAATTAAATTATAAATATTTGTTTAGTAGATATGAAACAAAATCGAAAGGTCAACAATCAAATAAATTAAAGAGAAAATTCATAAAATGAGTTAAATTAACTCAAAGAAATTCATAATTAGATTCTACAAAATTATTAAATATAAAAATAAAAAAGAGAATCGATAAAAATATAAAATAAAATTAAAAAATAATAATAACAACTACGGGAATATTGTGTGTGTGTGTGTGCGCGCATAAGAAATCTAAAAAATAAAATATAAATATAAAATATATAAAAAAATATGTATTTAATAAATACAAAAAAAACCAAATAGTTGCTAGTATTATAAAATTAAATATGAATTCATAGCTACAAAAGAATTACCATTAAATTATAGAAAATTATTAACTAAGTAAAAAAAAATACAAGAAATATAATATAATATAAAGAAAAATGGGAAAATAATAAAATGAATGACAAAAACATAAAAACTTATAATTTCATTTTAAAAAATTATTTAATAATTCTGTTATAAAAAAAAAAGATAGTATGAGTACAACAATAAAATTGATGCAACAAAGACAAGAAAAGAATTTATAATCGGTAACAAGAACTTGTATTTTATTCCATAATTTTATTCGTTGACCAGGAAGGTGATACGAGGACAAACCTAATATCGTCATATCTATCAGTTTTCTATATGTGACTCGAATAAAACTTGAATGACCCAAACTTTGACCATAAACGTGTCACGAACTTGACAATGACACCTTTATATTTTTTTTTCTTAAAAAAAATTAAAAACTTATATTATGAACATAAGTGAAAAGTAAATGACTTTATAAAATTATCTGATTAAAATTTGAAATCAAAATTATATGTGGGCAGAACAAACAAAATGATTATACAATCACATAATATAAAGAATTCAATACATATTTTACAAATTTTAACTAAATAATTATTTACGAACATTTGTATATTAATAATTTGTGACTAATTACTATGATTTTAAGTATTTAACGTTAGAAATCCACACATAAATGATTTATTACTCTTGGTTAATAATACTTTCATATAAACTGAAATTTATATATAAATTTTAATTTATTATCGGGTTAATCAACTGATTCGATGACTTGGTGGTTAAATTACTCAGTGGCTATCGCGAGTCAATTACTGGGCTGGTTAAAAAATATAACTATAATAAAATAGAATACAATACAAAGGTCCTCATTTAAAATTTTAATATGATGCCTCATTTATTTGGTTTTTTTCTTTTCATTTTTTTATTATTTTATATATTTTTACAATATTTATATATTTTTTATTTTCTAGATTTAGGAGATGATATTTTATAATATAATATTAATTAAGTATATTACTTTCTATTTTAAAATATTTTAAGATTTATTTTATTATATTTTATAACTTTTTGATCTTTGTTATTGTTTTATTATCAACTTTCAATAGATAAAAATATTTGAAATTAAATTTTATATATTTATATAATTTACTTTATCACTCTTGCCATTCTTTCAATGCTTTAAAATAAATATTTAGAAATCAACGATAATTTTATTATATTTTTATCTGATTTCAAAATAATTTCATATTTATATTATTATTTTATATTATAATATTTTATATTTTATTTTATTTTAGAAATTATTAAGAACCATTTATAATAAAACCATATATGTTATTTTATTTAACTAAATTCATATTTTTCTGATTATTTTATTATTCATAGCATTTTAAGTGTGTTTTGTTACTTTTGGAATTTAGTAAATGATTATAAAGTATTTAAAATATTTTTATTTTTATTCTATAGAATTATTGTGAAATAGGATTTATTTTATATTATTTAAACTATTACTATATTCATATTTTTTTTAAATTATTTGATAAGTATTTGTATATAAAATATATTCTTATATATATATATATATATATTATTATATAACATATTTCATATTCTTTTATGATTTATTTTATTATTAAATAACATTTTTTTTTTATTATTATTAAATAATTATTTAGAATTCATAATATTTTAATCCAATTTTCAGATACTTTAGGATTTATTTTATATTATTTTTAATATATATAGTTTTTATGAATTTTTTAATTTTAATTTAACTACTATATATTTATAATCTAAATACAATTTTTTGTATTTATTTAGTTGATTTTATTTTTTTTTTCAAATTTTTATTAGCCTTAAAGGTTGGCGTTCAGATCAATTTTTCAAACATGTGTTTTGTGTACGGTTCAATTTTTCGTAGTTGTATTTTGTGTTCTAATCGATTTTTTGAACATATATTTTGTGTTCGAAAGTTCGGTTCGAATGACTTTTTTTCAAGGCATTTGTTTTCCTTTTTCTTTCTTCAATGGCACGGCGTCGGCAATGTATTTCTGTGTGCATGTTTTGTTTATATTCTTTAATAGACGGCGGTCATGGCAGTGGCGGTGGTGATGGACGACGAAGAAAGTGGTGGTGGAGAGTTGAAGGAGATGAAGTATTTGGGGTGTAGGATTTTAAGGATAATATTGACATTTTTGTGATAACATTCTTAGTGGGGTGAACTAATAAATAAACAAGGTGCGTATATCGTGTTGACTAGTAATCGTGACTTGAGTATTTTAGATTATTATATTAGATTAATAAATTAATAATTGTATACTTACATCAAATGAATTTACAACATCCATTTCAATTCGCTTCGTGCATCGCACGAATTAAACACTAGTTTATGATAAATATGTATCAGTTATATGTGATTATATGTATCAGCTATATATGATGATATATGTCAGTTATATGCGATGATAAATTGAATTACATGATGCACTGGGTCCATGATATACTCTCCTCTGTTTGCGGCACTAAGAAAAAGTGATTATAAGGATCAGGTCGGAATAAATAAAATTACATTTTAGTGTTGGTAAATGTCGAATTATGCTTCTTATTATACGTCATTGAATCACAACGGATAAGCAAGAAGAATAGTGCTTTAGTTACTAATTTTGCTTCCGACTCGACTTGTAATAAATACTAATATAACACTTTTCAACTCAGCCAAAGACCATCACCTAACTTAATTAAGGGGGGTGTATTCATTTGAAACTTGTATAGACATTTTAAGATTTATTTCATTGTAAGATTTGTATGGATTTTCTTTTATTTTTATTGATTTTACATATTTACTGGGAGTTTATAAAAGTTTTGTGAAATCTCATTTTTAAAGATGGGAATTGGTAGTGGGATTTTGTATGTAAAATTAACTTAGAAGTCTAGAAAAATCAGTCAAATTACAAATCCAAAGAGTATTTGATTTTTTAAATACCTTATGACAATTTTAGAATTCAAAATATCTCAAATGAATAACTTGAGACTTTTATGGGCATTTAATAATCCAAAATATCAATTAAATATCTCAAGAATTTTATAAGTTTTAAAATATTTTAATTAAATACATCAGAATTTTAAAAATCTTAAAATGTTTTTAAAAATTCTAAATGAATACACCCCTAAATATTCGTATCAATTTACAAACTCTTGTAGCCTTTGATTCCCAAGTAATTATGTTTCCCCTGCAATAATTCCAAAAGTAAAAGTGTCTATAAACACTCCCTATTTCAATTTAGTACACTCACACAGAAGAGAAAAACTCATTTTTGATCCATAATATTGAAGCGAAATTATTTACGCTATATTTATTTTTAGACTCGTAATATTTAAATTGGGATTTTAAATCATATTAAATGTAATATAAAAATAATTTATCTATATTTTTTAAATATAATTTGACATCAAACACAATATAAATATACAATTCCATTCACTTTTAGATAGATTTGGTTTCAATGTTGGTCCTAGCGTTAGTTATTAGAAGTGGAACTTGCAACTTGACTCAAGTCATTTTTTAATAAAATAAAATTGGTTAAAAATAATAAATATATTTGAATACTAAGAGTAAATAAAACTATTTCATAGAATAAAATTTAATGATTTGAAATAATAAATACATTTTAAATCTGAAAATTTTAAAAATCAATTGTGTACAATAAATTTTATTTAAATTATGGGTTAAAGATTATTTAAAATAAAGCATATATTTGAAACCTGAATATAAAAGTTTCATTAATAAAAGGGAAAATTAGAAACAAACTATCAAAACATCATACTGTAAAAAGAAAAGTTGAAAAGAAGAAGACACACCAGAGACGAATGAGACAAGATGATAGAAATTAGCGTTCTCTTATTCATCAAAAACTCCCTTAGATCGATTCCAGGCGCCGCTACGCCACATCAATCCGGGCCCCCTTCATAATCTAATGCCATGCCCAACCAATGCCCGGTATCAAATGCATGTTTACATAATACATAAAGATAACGCATACCTAAATTATCATTCATCAGTTACTTGTTGCAAACTAATTGTATTTTTCCTTCAACACAATTGTGTACAATAAATTTTATTTAAATTACGAGTTAAAAATTATTTAAAATAAAGCATATATTTGAAACCTGAATATAAAAAGTTTCATTAATAAAAGTAAAAATTAAAAACAAACTACCAAAACAACATACCAAATTGAATCCTAATTTTTCTCCATTATCATGCATTAAATGGAAACTCCAGCCTACTCGGGATTCGCCATACTTATCGTCTCGCCTACTCGCTTCTTCTTCTTATCATTCAATTATCTAATATTTTGTTTTCTTTCTATTACTATTCCCATAGTTTTTTATTTATTAAAATACAAAGTTTGTATTTTTTTTTATATTTAAAATGTTGTAAACTAATTTTATTTTTGAAATATATATTTCATTTTTAAGAATTTAATAACACAAAAGTGACACAACATAAGTTAGAGGTGACGTGTAAAACTTGCGGCCGAACTAAAATTGAAATGTGTATCCTTATCCTGCGTGATTATTACCGAACCCACAAGACTAATTTATAATAAAGAAAATTTTTTTCCTACCAAATTTTCACCTTTTTCTTTACCTCTTAAAATTTTTTAAATGTATGATATATAGAATTTTGATCAATTACTTCCTATTATTAGTTTTCCACTAAAGCAGTGGCAGGAAAAACAGTTTACGCTGACGAAATAGTTTGTTTTTGGTTTTTGGAGGGGTTATTGATATCGGTTTGAACTGAAATATTGCGTGGTGACTAATAAATTAGAGAAATCAAACAGGACAAACGGAAGCCGATACGAAATACTGGAAGTTAGTAAATGTATATATATATATATATATACGATTTTGTAACTAGGGTTAGGGTTTTAGAGAATTATCAGCGTCGGATGGGGCTGAAACTTTATGTGGCGAGGGTCTAAAAATTGGAGGAACCCAACGGAACCAACGAGGGCAAAACGGAGCACTAAAAATAGGTCCACTGGAGCAATATTTCAATTTTGTGATTCTTTCAAAAAAGTAAAAGATTGCTCTGGTGAACGTACTTCAAGTGCTCTGTTCTGGACATCGTTAGTTTGGTTGGACTACCCTCATTTTCTAGAGTCACCACGCAAAATTTCAGTTACATCCGACGACGATAACCCTCAAAAATCTAACCCCAGTTACAAAGTTGTACATTTATTCACCAACTGTTAATGCCCCGTTCCGGCTTTCATTGGTTCCGTTGTATTATTCTCCTTTCTTTGAGTCACCACACAAAATTTCAACTCAAACTGACGTCAATAACCTTTCTAGAACCCCAAAACAAACTTTTTCGGCCATTTTTTTTTTTTTTTTGCCAAAAAACTAATAGTAGTAGGTAATTTGTCAAATATCTATATATCAGGAGATATTTTAAAATTTAATATATTTTGGGAGGTAAAGAAAAAAAAAATAGATTGGGAGATAAAAAAAATTCCCCCATTTTCGCCCAATATTGTGTGCACCAAAAATAAAATTTTCTTCATAAAAAAGTTGGTTATGTAATGTTGGAAATTACCATAAAAAAAATGGGATAATAGAGGAAATCGTTAAACTAAACAATGACTTGCAATGAATTAAATCAGAAAACGATAACAATAAAGAAAGTCCACTTGAGCAAATTATTACCTCAAAGTGTTTGTTGTCGCATACGAATGCTCACAGTTCATGGGCAAAGAATCTCCCAAGCTACAAGAGTATCGAACGGAACACCTTGACGAATGAGTTACTATTAGAGAACATCAGGTCGCATAAACATAAACAGTGACGTGATAACATCGGGCGCATAAGGTCGTTGTGAGCCCGTTGAAGCAATTGGCATTGCGTGAGATCTACACTTAAATTACATGATGTCAGACCTAGTTCAATACACCACATCACATGATGTCAGCCTTAGTATAGTACATCCATCTGCATGTAGCTGTTTTGTAGATTGTACTGATATTTTTCTGACCACACATCCTAGGGCAACATTAGGTGTTTGAGTTACCATAAATAACTATCTCCTACCTTGCCGTATGTATGAAAAGTCGGTATGCTCATTATCTGAAATAATACAACAAACTACCAAGAATCCTTATAAGTATGGGTATCAATTAGTAGATTCGGGATGTAAGAGGCAGTAGAGCCAGTAACTCACAGAGCTCATTATCTCTATCCCACTTCGAAGTCGATGTGTTAAGGAAAGTGATGCCCGAAATCATAAAGAGCAAAAGAGACCTGATGCCATTTCCAACTCTTCAAAGTTCCCCTAAAGAGAAATCTCTTGTCCCAGATCTTGGAGCAGCCAGTCAAAATCAATATGAATATGAAACCCCCCAGCACGTATGCTTAGGCTAAGGAAAGCTCGTCTCAACACTAATGTAGTGGAATTGGCTTTGGTACTATATTACCTATTCTAATGTTCTAACAATGCATTTGGTTTATTTTCATCTGTTGTTACAACCTTTTGTCATGGTATCATAATAGATTTTAGCCTAACTCTAGATACCTCTTCCCTCTTTATTATTATTCTCTTACTACTGCAAAAAAAATAAATAAGAGTGATTTCATTAGTGACGGTTCAAAATTAAACTGATGGCAATAACTGTTGTTAGGTCTAAACTGCTTTATATTAAGTTTAAAAATATTCAGGTGGCGCTTAATTGTCACTAAGAGACACCTAAGAATAATAAAGGTGTCACTTCTTTCATAAGCGCCCCCAATATTGTGAACCGGGAGAGGGTCTTCGCTTGAAGCGTTACAAAATTTAATAGGACGGGAGTCCGTTGTTCTAATAAACGCCACTAATTGTACGTGGGCTATATTTAGAGGTGGTCTTACTTACAAAGCGCCACCTGGATTTGAGCATTAGCGTCGATTGAGTGATAGATCAATGCCATCGACTGGACTAACGCCGGAGCACCTCACCTCATTGTACACACAAAACCTACCACTGACGAACCCAAATCTTATTTTCTCCCTTGTTCTACTCCCTCTCGTGAGACCCACGCCACCATGCTTCCACAAATATTTGCTTAGACACCACCACCGTCGCCCAACTGAATTTTGATTTGRCCCACCGTTTCACCATCGCCCAATTAAAATCTCAACCAATGACCTCTTAGTTTGACCGCCAGAAGCAAGAACATAATCTCAAATCTGAACACTGCTCCTCTTTCTCTCTCATGTTCCACCAGCTCTCCGCAACCATTGGAGTTTGGAATGCTGAAAGATATTAGGTAATCTCGAAATTGAAACTATTTTTGGAAATCTAATATTAGGGCTCTGTTCATTTAAAACTGAAAAAATTTAAATGGGGTAAATTTGTGTTTGTACAACTATAGAAATCAACAACACGGTTCTTTTTTTCTTCCTTGTTTCAAATGAATGCAATTATACTTATTTTTATATGTTTTAATCTACATTGAGAAATGGATTTGGAAAAGTCTTGATATTTACAACCTAGAGAGAGAGAGAGAGAGAGAGAGAGAGAGAGAGATGTCTGACTTTTACAATCTAGAGGAACAATTCTATCTATTTTTCTATGGTTGCTCATTTGCTTACCTAGAAACCAACTAATTATAGGAAATTACTCATTTGCTTACTGAGCATTTCTCCGGCCAATGTCGACACCAAGTTGGCGAGGGGGAAGCCGAATAAGATAATGTTCAAGAAGTTTAAATTCAGAGGCATCAACCTCGATGTTCTCCTTAATATGCCCATTTATACGCTCGTCGAGCTCGCTCTGCAATGTCTGTGCTCGAAGAAGGTAAATAGTATTTGTTGTAAGTAATTTACCTACTTCGCTTTTATGTTTCTACCTAGAGAACGTGTGAAATAGTTAGTTGATAATTGATTTGGTTTATCTTTTTTATTTTTTGAAAACGTTCCTATTGATTGCAAGCCTGTTCTCTCACTTATACGTATATATTAAGTAAAATGGAAGAAATGAAGTTAAGGATATTTGATTCTTGTGTCCTGAGAGTTTTTCTCAAGCACACTTTAATAATGACAAAGCCACTACTAGGGAGTATTTGACGCGTGTTTTGACGGATTCCTTCAATAAGAATTTAATTTTGTCGCCATACAACCAGTCTTATGATTTATTCATTAAATATGTTTTTCTTTTCTTAGATAATATTATAAACATTTAATTTTCTTTATCTTATTATAATTGTAAACAACATTGGACCTTGATTATTATATGCCCACACGCAAGGCGAGCTTACTTGTCCGACCTAGTTTCCACACCAACCCACATAATATGTGGAGAATTGAAGTTGTAAGTTAAATTATCTTGTTAATATTTTATGACTTTTGGAGTTTTCTGTCATTAGGCTAAATCTATTTTGATGTAAGTCATTCATTTAGCATAACTTCTTTTGGTGATAAAATAAAACACCCCTGAGATTTGTACGGGCACATGACAGGTACTCGTTTATGTATATAATTGTTACATAATAACCTCTGAGATTCAGACCAATTACAAAGAGAAAATCGGAACTTTTTGAACATTATGAAGAACAAGGGGGTAAGATGTAATTATTAATAACGTCTAGGTTTTCACTTATACTCTTGCGAGGGAGTTTAGTTGGAATTTATTCATTTTATTATTTTTTAAAACTGTGTATTTATGGGCATGATGAAATATGAGTAATGTTAGAAGTTATGTGATGGAATGGTAATCAAATACGAGTAGGAGTGGGCGTTTTGGGTTTGATTTTGGTTTTTATAAAATAAGGTTCAATGAAAAAATGGAACCGTTCGGTCTTGTTCAAATATAATATATGTGTGATTCAGGTGAATTCCTACTGTGATTTTTTAATTGAAAAGCATGGGGAAAAACAAAAAACAAAAACTTATTTAAACACCAAATTTTTTTGCTTGAAAAGCTTATTAGTGCTTTTGTTTGAGTATCAGCTTAGCTTATTAGCTGTCTAACTGCTCCAATTAAGCACCAGGTTATTAGAATATTAGCTGTTGTTATGTTGTTGTTTACTGTCATCTTAGTTGTTGTTTAATAGCAGCTAGGTAGTCCAAAATCTTGTAATTTTTTGGGTTTCGGTTCCCTTTTTTGTTATTAAAAAGGAAATTTTCAGTTTATAAGTTGCCTATTTTACGGTTTCTTATAGACATTTTGGTTTCGGTTCTGCAACTTAGGTGGTTTAATTGGGTAAAAAAAACTAACAATTATTATTGAGATGAAAGTTAAATTTGATTTATAGTTGTTGGGTTATTTCTAGTTGAGTTACCGAATTTTCACTCTTGGTACTTATTTGAATATATAAACACCATGTTTTCTTTAAAGGTTTAGATATGTGCTCAGTTAGGCTTGTAAAATCTTATTCCCAAATGATTATTTTGAAGCTATTTAAGTGGAAATTGAGTAGTCAAACCACTTTCACAATTCATATGAGGTATTTGCCATTGTGATCATTGCCATTGTTTCTTTTCTCATGTCTTGTGAATCATAATTGAATTATACTTTGTGATCGAATTCCATCGAGCTTTGAATTCTTTTCACTGTAAATGCATATGTGGAGAATTGGATGACATGTGAAATGGTGTTTATTTATTTTTTACATGGTTATGTTTTGATTTTATGTAGCTGAAGTTTATCCCAGTGAGTTTGTGTATTTATGTTGTTTTTGTAGACATGAGAAAGCTGAAGAGAGTGAGATTCGTGGATGGTGAAATGAATAGTGTGCCTATTCATGATTCCTCTCAAAGATGTGAAGCAACTAAGTCTCCAAGATATTGGTCTTTTCTTAATTCCTGGCTGCTAGTTATTATTAATTCTTTTCTCAACAATTAGTACTTACGATATTGTTTTATATTAGAAGTATGTAAGATGATGGCATTATTCTTGGTATGTGTATTTTATGGCCATGCGCTTGGACCTTACTTGTATTGGGCCCAAATTTTTGTGTCATAAATTATTTCATATACATATGAATTTAGATTATTTATAGTTTGTATTTATATTGATAATTATGTTGGAGATTTCATTGGTGATATATCACTGTTGATGCTACATCAAGAGCAATGTCATATTGAATAGACGAATTACCATATTCCTCTTTCAACATCTCACGGTAGGACTTTTATGAGTTTTTTGGAAAAATTATCATCTTACTATACTCTGCTGTCAAAGTTCTGAATTTTCTCCCTGACACCATGGATAAGTGTTAGTTAGTTGTGAAGGAATGACTAATTTTAATTAATTTATTTGCGTTGAAGGATGTACTGTAATTTCTATGGTTATGACACATTTTACATTCCTTTTCTACAGATCATTTGTTATTGCTTAATATTTTGCAAGCAAGCAAGTCAAATGAAGTTGGAAGTGACGTGGCAGCAAAATTAATACTTTGCCTCAACCCAACAGCTGAAACCGAATTGTGGGTCTCTCTGCATGTAGTTCTATTTTTATCGTCGAATTTTTCTCTCTGTTTATGTGAGTTTTCTCGTGGTCTATTCTCTATTGGAAAATGAAAATTTTTGGTGTTTTTCCATAGCTCTGGACAATGCTCTTTTATCTTTTTCATGGTCCTTATCATATATTCAGATGGAATTATTACACTATGGGCAATCCAAGAAAACAAAGTCATATTTCTCATGTAGTGGGCTTTGCAATCTACGCATCAAGAAGCAAAGAAAGTAACATCGGCATGGTGGGTTTGGCCCGGTGGAACTAAAGTTGTTTTTGAATACAACAATGGAGATATGATCCTCTGGAGCATTCGGTCTCCCTCGAACTCCAAGACCGAGCAAGCTTCGCAAAGATGAACTCAATTGCGCTTTTATTGTGTTTTTTTCTGCATTATTTTTGTTTTTCTATTTATTGCGCTCTTTTATAGTATGAATTTTTGTTTTATTCATTGGATTTGATTTAGTAACTTGTGATTGCATTTTGGAGTTTGAATTAGCTTCATGAATGGATTTATTTTGCCACGACTATTTAAATGTCGAGATTTTCTAGTTTTTTGAGGTGTTGTACTTTAATTTTCTTTTTACTAGGGTTAATTGTAAGTATTTATGTGGTGAGCTTGAGAAACCATGTTCTGAATTTCTGACAATTAAAAATATTATTTAGAAAGACTGAAACTAAGAAAGTGATTTTATGAGAAAACCATCTGGATTCCGGACTCAAATGCAAAGGTCATAATCACTTGTAATGTGATATTTGATGAAATCAAATTTTATTTTTCCAACGATTCTGGACCTCATTATTACTCAGATAATCAACCATCTATACTTGGTCCTTCTGCTCTCATAAAAGTTCCTCAAGTTACTACAACTCCTTCTCAAACCACCACTCATCTTCAATAATCTACTCATAATTCAAATCACCTTCTCAGGTCATACATTCACACCAACAAACACCTCCTCACTCGCCACAATCCCACGCTTCACATAAGTCTAGCTCTTCTCCTGGTGCACACCAACCAGTCTCTCTACTCTCTAATCAACTCAATCCCTATACCATTCCTCTCACTGTTGAACTACTATTTATGAGTCATACACATGCTTCTTCCTCTCCCAATATTGTTTTTGGTGTAGGTACTAATCATTTTGCAGGAAAACACCATATGATGACAAGGGTCAAGTCAGGAATTTACCAGACTAGGGTGCTTAGTACATAACTTCTTGATTTCAGAGAGCCCTCTTCCTATATATTGAAGCCTTAGCTCATACCAGATGGAAAGCAGCTATATTTGAAGAGTATGAAACTCTCATTAAAAATCAAACTTGGTCTATCTCTGAGGTACCTTTAAACTAGTACTTGATTGGATGCAAATGGGTATTTAAACTGAAAACTTATGCTGATGGAACAATAGCTAGATATAAGGCCACATTAGTGGCCAAAGGATATGATCAAGTGCCAGGTATTTTTCCGAGACCTTTAGCTCTTTAGTTAAAACCAGCACGATTAGAATTGTTGTCACTATAGTTGTTAATTGCAACTAGTCCATTAAGCAATTGGATGTTAACAATGCTTTCTATATAAAGAGTTGGACAGAGAAACCTTCATGGCTCAACCACCTGGTTTTGAATAGAATAGTGATAAATTCCAAGCGTGCGGGTTGTCTAAAGCTATATATAAACAAGCTCTCAGACTCTAGTTTGACAAATTAAAAACTGTCAATTTGGTTTCTCTACTTCAAAGGCTGATAATTCCCTTGTCTTTCATAATACCTCATTTTGATGCATCTTGATTTTGGTGTGTGTTGATGATATCTTAGTCACAGAAAGTAACAAGGCTGGGATTGACAAACTTATCACTCATCTGGATTCAGCCTTTTCACTAAAAGATTTTGATGAATTGCATCATTTCCTTGGCATTGAGGTTTCTCACATAGCTCAGGGCCTGCATTTAAATCAGAGAAAGTACATTAAGAAACTCTTGGAAATAGAAGGTATGGCTGAAGCTAAAGCCACTCATATACCAATTATTGTTTCTCTTGTTTTGTCCAAATCGCAAGGTGATCCAACTATTGATCCCTTATTTTATAAAAGTATTATTGGTGCCCTTCAGTATTTATCACAATGCCTGACATCGCATATAAGTGTCAACAAGGTCTGCCAAATACATGCACTGCGCTCAACACACATTGGAAAGTTGTCAAAAGAATTATAAGATATCTTGCTAGTACCGTTCATTTTGGAATCAACTTCAGGAAAACCTCAAAATTCACTCTCACAGGTTTCTCAGATTTAGTCTGGCGTGGAGATCTTATGATAGGGAATTCATTACAGGCTTTTGTATCTTCCTGAAAGAAATATCACCTCTTGGTATTCTAAAAAATAGACTTATGTATCCAAATCTAACACTGAAGCTGAATATCGCAGACTAGTTCATGCTACTGCAAAAATAATATGGTTTGATCTTTGCTTGAAGAGATTCATGGTAAACTCCCTACTGTCCTAAGAATATGGATTGATGATCAAAGTGCCATTGCAATTGCCTCCAATCCTGTTCTTCATGCACGTACCAAACACTTTGAGTTAGATTTCCATTTTGTCAGTGATCTCATTGCAAAGAAACTGTTATAAGTTCAATTTGTTCTTTCTATAGAATATATTGCAAATGTCTTCATCAAACTATCACACCAATTCTCCATTCGGCTTAGTAACAAACTTCTATTATTCATCTCACTGAACTCGAACTGAAGGGGATATTAGAGAATATCAGGTCGATGAATATAAACATACTAGCGACCTGATAATATTAGGTCGCATGAAAATAAACAAACCAGGAACTTGATAACATCAGGTCGAATGAGGTTGGGGTGAGCCCGCTGAAGCAGCTGACATTACGTGGGACTTACACTGCATCACATGATGCTAGCCCTAGTCTAGCAAATTCAGGTGTATGTAGTTGTCATATGTAGTTGTATAAATTATACTGATGTATTTTAAACCATACATCATAGAACAATATTAATTGTGCGAGTTATTATAATATTTCCTACATTATTGTAAGTATAAAAAATTGTATGATCATTCTCTAAAATAATATAATAATGCATTTGATTTTATTTAAACTGTTAATATAACTTTTTGTTAATTATTACATCTTAACAAATGAGAAAATAAATATACAATGTTAATTTATTCGGAACGTTCGTTCTTAAATAATAAACATGTAGTTTATTTTCAAATCCAATTACATATATGCACATTCGAATTATTTGGTTAAAGTTACATACATAACTATTTCCTATAGGACGTCATACTACCTCCGACGCTCTACGACAACCTTGGAAGAAAATTATAATCAGTGTGAAAAAAAACATATAATAAATGTATTTTGTATATTGTAACTTCTCCGAGTCATTATACCGTGAATTTGGGTGTAATTTGCAAGGTGCACTTAATAATTTATTATTGCATATAATTGATATATATCACCACATATAATTATTACATATCATCATATATAACTGATATATACCATCACAAATAACTGAAATTGTAAATCTAAGATTTACAACCCTAAAATGAAGACAATATACCTAAAACTAAACCATAAAATGGAAAACTAAACCCCAAAACTGAATATTAAACTGTAAACCCTAAATTTCTATCACATATATATCACATATAACGAACATATATCATCACAAATAACTGGTAAAATGATAGATTTCCCTAAAATGAAAAAATAAATAAAAAAATAGAAAATTAAACCCTAAAAATAAAAAATTAAACCATAAAATGTAAAACCAAACTCTAAAATGGAAAAATAAACTCTAAATTCTAAATTTTTGTCACACATCATCACTTATAACTATCATATATCATCACTTATAACTGATTGATAATAAATTTTTACAGGTACACATCCTAGTGCCATGTTTTATTTATTATTATTAATTATTATTATTATTATTTAAATTTTTTTGTAAGAACATAAGATCTTAGATTTAAACTTCCTATTTGTCCCTTAGTAACTATTGTAGGGTTCTGTCTCTCGTATGCATTATTGATTTGAAACATTTTAAACATGTTCATGGTTAGTTTATGATAAACATATTCTGTGACACTTTTTTGTTAAATATATGTAACTATATTTTGTATTTTGTATTTTAAGAACGTTAATACTCTGTTACTTAATTACAGGTGCATATAATAAATTGTCTAACTTCTGCGAATACTATTCCTCCCTGCCTCAAATGAGACATGTAATTGGGAACAAGTGTTTCTAACCATTATTTTACTCTATTTATGTGCAACTAATACTTAAAAGAAAACAAATCTAAAATTTAACATGGGCGAAAAGTTGAAACAAGTCTATTTTAAAGAGATGCATGAACGCAGAAATAACCCTTTTGAATAATTAATCAAAGGGAATATTTTTAATATTTTGGCACTCCTTTAACTAAATTAATGAGTAGGCTTTCCTGAGCGTTAAGTACTGTTTAAAGTACTGTGTTTGCTCATCAGGGCTTTGAAGGGTCAAACAAATTAATAATAAAGAAAAGAAAAAAAAAAAGAATTCAGCGGGTTTTTAGGGGGGAGTACTATAAATTACTGTGTGTGAATTGTGAAGTGATATCTGTCAGCCTGACTGCTAAAGTTGGGGGTTTTAATTCGATAGATGCGCGCACCACACATATGGAAAAGTCGCATTCATCAAACATTATTATTTGCTTACACTGTTTATAAAGTTGTTGATTTGAAAGCCCAAACAGTGGACTCATTTGTAGTGTTGCACCACCAAAAACCACGTGTCGCCATCTCAATGATCCATCGCCACCACACCCTGATACCTTTGGTTGTTTTATGCCTTCATTATCTGAAGTCTTTTTTTTTTTTCTTTTTTTTTTGTAACTTTGAATTTTTCAATATATATCTTCTACCCTAGGCTAGCCCTTTTATGTTTTTTTGTACCATATAGTTTTTTTTTTTTTTAATTCCTTATTTGCTATATGGCTTGAAGAAGAAAAAAATTACCTTTTTTGTTTTGTAAATGCATGCATAATTGTCACTTGCTTTCAAATATCTGGATATTTTACAATTTGATGTGTACTATATAATAATAATGTAAAATGTAGGAATCTCATAAGTAGATCCTTTCATAGAAATAGTGAGCTTGAAAACACACACACAGTATATATACACTGAGAATTGAGCCTTTTTTTTTTTTTCTTGATATGGACTCAGAAAGAAGAAGTATAAAAAGATGTACCTGAAATTTAGCCTGAAAAAGATCAAACACATTCTTGATAATATTGCTTGTCTCATTAGTGGGAAGCCCTTTTCTTAAAAAAAAAAAAAAGAAGCCCATTTCTTGTAAAATCCAGCAGCCGAAAAGAATGTTGGTCTAATAAGAGAAATCCCAATATTATTTCTCTCTCTCTCCTTTTTTTTTTCTTTTTTAAATTTTTTTTTTAAAAAAAGTATACATATATATATTCATTTTTGTTTAATGATGGGAAGTGAAGAAATTGGAGGCATAAATAGTGGTAGCAGGTGCCAAGACTGTGGAAATCAAGCGAAAAGAGATTGTGAACACTCAAGGTGTAGAACTTGCTGCAAGAGCCGAGGGTTTGAATGCCTAACACACGTTAAAAGCACTTGGGTGCCG
The DNA here is from genome assembly GCA_014905375.1 of Phtheirospermum japonicum. Classification (NCBI taxonomy): domain Eukaryota; kingdom Viridiplantae; phylum Streptophyta; class Magnoliopsida; order Lamiales; family Orobanchaceae; genus Phtheirospermum; species Phtheirospermum japonicum. The sequence goes on from BMAC01000116.1 coordinate 909,263, forward strand.
GTTTCTCAGCGGCGGCCCAGGCACTTCCCAATGCACCACCACCACCAGATCACACCCACTGCTGACCAACACCACTACCACTACCAGTATGGACCAAACCCTAAAAGACACAGAGAGACATTAGGTACATACATACATACATACATACATATATATATATATATTCCTTTTACCACAGTGCTCAAGATTTCGCAGATCCGCGGAAAAGAAACACACGCATTCCACGGTGTAATCATTATTTTCGGTTGAAACATTTGTTTTTCAAAAATAACCCTAGTTTTGTTTTTTTTTCTTTCTTTTATTCTGCTAGGGCATGTTTGAATACAGTGATAAAAATTTGATTTTGTATACTCAAAATAGGAGTATTTTTGATATTAGTATTAGATAGTGACCCAAATGTCTCCTTTTCATAATTTCAATATCAACGATGATATATGTAATAAATTGATGTCGAATTAAGTATACAATTAAAAAAGTTTGATTTTGGGTGTGTGAAATTGATGTTAATTTCTAAATACCTGGTTATATTAATGTGTCTAATTTATTTATTCGGTTATAGTTATTTATTCAATATATTATTATACATTTTAGGGTTAGAAGAGGGGGATTTTCCGGATGAAGTGAGATTTCCTGCGGTGTTTCGATGCGTGAGAGTGAGCTCAATGGACAATGTGGTGGATCAATATGCATACCAGACATCAGTGAGCATTGGAGGGCATATATTCACAGGCATTTTATATGACCAGGGCCCTGAACCGGAGGGAACCGTAAATTATGTAACTGGAGAGAGCTCTTCCGCTGGTATTGGCTTATTGCAGCACCCTAATTTAGCCACTTACGCTGGTACTACTGCTGATGCCACCGGTACAACCTCCTCTTCATACCCTAGCCCTTTTTATGCTTTTAATTCTCAGTTTTTTCAACACCCAAAATCTTGATGCGTAATTATATATGTTTGTTGCAAAATATATTATATTTCTATTCAAATCACAATAAGATTTCGTCAATTTTCAGTTACAATCCCATTTCTAATTATTATTATAATTAGTAAATCAAGTTGTATACCTCTTCTGGTTCATGCACATCCCCTACTTTTAAATTATTTAATTTGCAGACAAGCAACTGTAAAAAGTGCAGATAAATTTAGTGGAAGGCTACCTAACAAAACATTCTTTTATGATTCCAATGAAGAATATTTGTTTGCTTATTGTCCGTGATTATATAAAGGGCAGTTAATCTTGTTTTGGTTTAATCAATTTTATAATGTTTTACTCAAGTAATTATCAGAATAAATGTGTTTGTGGGTTGTTAACTTGTGAAGTGTGAACTTGGAAGCCACACTTTTTCCAGATTATCCGTTTGTTTGTCGGCTTAAATTAATTTAATGTTATTTTTGGAAGTTTCATAATCATCACATGTATTACTCAAGGATCATCAATTCACATTCACACAGTTTAGAGTAATGTACATTGTATAGGAAATCTAAAGCCATTACTATATATGATGCCTATAAATTGACCCATCCATAATAAGGTACTCTTATGCATTAATTAAGATTTAGGGGTGATTTTTAAAATATAAAAAATAAAAATCGATTTTCATCAAACATTACAAACCCCTTTGATAATAGGATGATCACCTGATCATGATTTAATGAAGATTGAATAATAAATTGAATTGAATAATAATTTGATCAACATGCAATGCAATTAGCTTTAGTATACCTAAGTAATTTATCATTTTTCGACATTAAACATAAAGTTTCTTGTTTTTTTTATCAATTGCTTTCATTGAATAGATTAATTTGTGGGCATCTGGTCTTTTATATGACAATGACCTTAAGCAAAAGCACACAGTAAGCCATATTCTTAACGAGCCTTGCTATGCTAAAGGGATGTTCACACTAGCCAAAGGTAAAGACTAATGATTCCCCATTTTCCTCATTAACACATACATTGTGAATATATCCTTTGTGCTTAAGATGTCATTGTGCATAGAATTCTATTCAGTTTTGTAGTCAGGTTCAAGTAGAATCAAGAAAGTTAAAAAAAAAAAAAAAACAAACAAAAAAAACTCATGGGATGGCTAGTGCGTATTATGTGTTTTCTTAGGCTAATGTAAGTTGAATCTCCACTTTTGCACCATTAAGTCGAAATTTTTCACAGGATTTGTCTAGTGCAACTTATCTCACAGGTTTGATTTGCAAGCTATTGTTTCCCAGTCATTATAAATATATAAATAAATAATAATAATGACATGGAAATTATTTGTGCATTCTATCTCATGCCCTACTTATTGTTTGTTCCAGACAGCTTTCCAATTTTAGTCAATTTAAAAAAAACTTCTTTTATGGAAGGAGTAACAAGATTTTTATTAATTTACTTTAAATGGAAAGGGATCCAAGAATTTAATTATGTTTATGCAAAGTAAATTGACATGGGGGGCAACAAATCCAGCTTTATGCCAAAACAGACTAGTGTTTGTGCCCTCTTTTACTATAGTATGATTAGAACTTCAACATATGTATTTAATTTGCATTTGCAAAACTTAGGGACAGGCAAGCAGAGCTTTTCCTAAAGCTGATTATTCTTATAATGAGCCTTTTAGATTATTTAATTCTCATCTTTTGGATTTATTGAGGGGTTCATCATATGTGGGAAGAGTGGGGGCTTTAAAGCTTGCAACTTGTTGTTGGATATAAAATAAGTACCCCTTGTACGGATTTTTTTTTGCATATTATTTTATGCATGTACTTCAATTTCACTAACAAATAGCTAAAAATGTGTGCTAGTATGTCAATTCACTATGGAAAACTAAGGATTTATCTAAGTTGCACATATCATATATTATCAAGTGCATTATCATCAAAAGTAAAAGAAATGTGTGTGCATATATATTGAGTTCCTAAGTTGCATGTCAAAAGTTAAGGGTACGTAGATATTGAAAATGTATACGGTCTATATATAAATGTGTGTTAACAAGCGCACGCACAGAGTTAAAGGGTTAATTAAGTGCATGCTTCAATACCATCAAAGACCATTAATTTGGAAAATACTGCATGAAATTAAACAAATTCATATTTAATCACGGGGGCGAGAAATTTTCTTTCCTCTATATGTGTTTTTTTAGGGTGGCGAGAATTTAAATCTTAAATATAACACTATATGAAAAATGCACAGATTTAATAGTTATTTACAATAATTAAATTAATTTTAAGGACAATATGAAGTTTGGGTTGGGGGTTCTGTCCTTGTGTTTGTGTGAATGCAAGGATTAGTTGTTTGTTTATTTGTAAAAGAACTTATGCATATAATTTATCCAAATAACATAATAAGAATTGACGTAGAAAATCGAAACATGAAATATTAATCCAATCAAGTGCATATCTTGTTACGTGTGGGTGTACAATGTGTCCGTGTAGCATACACTGTTTCTCGTCTTTTTTGGATAATAATGTTTGAAAAGGACAATGGTTATTATGATGAGTTTTATAGCGTATTGCCCCAGTTTTCTTACCAAATATGAATCCACTCAAGTGCATATCTTTTTACGTGTGGATCAAGAATGTGTATACATTTTTGTCCGTGTAGCATATTTTCTCTTCGCGAATAATGTGGAAAAATATTGTGTTTTGAAAAGGACAACTAAAGGTCATGATGAATTTGAGCATATCGCTCTCTTTAAAATTGCAGCGACTCAAATAATAAGAAAAAAAATTCATCCCCTCACAATTACTTTAAACAAATTAATTAAGATTAACAATAAAAAAATAAACAACCAATCGAAAAATTAACAATATAAAACAAATGGTATTTAGCCACGATAAGATTAATAACAAAATCAAATAACAAACTGAATTGAAATGTATCAATACAACAAGTGTTTGGAATATACTTTTGACTTTTTCCTGTTGACATTGCCGATTATTTTCTTTTGCAAGGGATAAATTCAGAAAGACGGTTGAAAGTTTTGTCTTTTACTTCTACTTATTATAATTGATATTTAGGTTTAGACTTCAATATGCTACAATATATATGCCAATCTCATAAGACGAAATTTATATATCTAGGGCATTATTATATTATATATATTAAAAAAAGTAGGCTCCTAAAAACCAAAAAAATTGGGCCAGGGCCGTCGTCCCTCATGCCCTACGTCAGGGCCGCCCATCTCACAGGATAATACTATGTGCATATTTTAGAATGTTGTTTTTAACCTATTAACTTTTCACTAAGGATAAATTTGTACTTATGGTCATCGATTTCGAGTTTGCTTACCCAGTGAAAGTATCTCTCAACCCATGGCTTGCACCTAGAGCATTTCCAATGTATATCATGGATTGGGAAAAAAAAAATGAAACATCACCAAATAGATAATGTCCAGTAAAAATACTGCTCCAATGCAATATGTGAGGTATCATATTAAGCTAACGTGGCATTAAAAAAAATAGAAGATGTGGGGTGCTCTTTCTACATGTAGAGGAGCATTATGTGAGGTATCATATTAAGCTAACGTGGCATTAAAAAAAATAGAAGATGTGGGGTGCTCTTTCTACATGTAGAGGCTCTGTGAGACAGTATGACTCAGCAGTTCCTTTTTCTTTTCCAAGATTTTTGTCGTGCCTCCATATTTGTAATTATATTTATGAGTAGGTTAATTATATTATTATTTAATCTAAATAAGATAAATGCCACGTAATTAGCATTAATAAAATTATAGAAAGTCTCATTGGAGAGTTACTCTTGGATTGTACCGTCTATTTAATTCATGACCATCTATTTATTTGCCACATCATCCCCAATTCATAACTTGCATTGAAGATGCTCTTAAACTTTACCACTGCTTGTTACTTTCCAAGTACACCTGACAAATAAAATGAAACTTTTAAATACATAAATTGATGTCTAATTTTAATTAATCGAATTTATCAACTATGGCTAGATGCATTCCTTTTTCTAGTATAAGTTTATAGGCGTGGGAATGGAAATTGAGTCCACAACTTACACGTCTTGCCATTATGGTAAAAGTGATAATATATGGTAAAAGTGATAATATATTGGAAAACCGTGACAATAAAAATTACCTTTAGTTAAATAATTTCTTATGACCAGTACTTATGATCAAATGAAACGAACTTCCAACAAGAAAGTCATTATTATACCTACTTGCAGTGATATCCTGTTCACTATAATTCGCAGACTTAAAGTCTAGCTAGTATCTTGATTCCAATATATTGGTTGAATTGCAAGACATAATCAACAGTAACTATAGTAATTTTTTAGGTCACATCAAAGGGCTCCAATTTCTCCCTAAGAAAAACATTCTGTACCCCACAAGAACACAAACAGAGTAAATTTCATACCAGTAGTTTGAAATATCGTAATTTGTTTTTTCCACTTCATTTTATCTAATTTATAATATGTACTCAAAATAATACATCAACGAAATCCCTAATCAGTAATCAGAACACAGATGCACAGGCAAACTCCAGGCTGCACAAAATTACCCACCACAAGAAACAGGGGGATTGAAATTAAAATAAAAATAAAAATAGAGAATATATGAATTCAAATACTGGCCACCAAGGAGATCGCAAAGCATTTGAATACAAGTCCATGTGGATCACCCAAACACAACGGAGAATGTCATCGTCATCGACATTCAACAGGACACCACAGAAACAAGGCCACTCCGGGTTCATTACAAAAATTATCAAATAAAAAATTAAAATAAATTTAAATTACAAATACACCATACAACTGATATTTGTTTACGTCTTACAAAAGTGCACCCCAAGAGTAGTATTGGTAAAAGATAATTTTTTTTAAAAAAAATTACTTAAAAAAACCTCAGTGGTGGTTTCTGTAATTATCCCAGAAATCCCAACATTAAAAATGTAAATGTGTGTACTGAATCATATACCAAGCTATAATTTGTCTTCAACTCCTAAAGTTTGACACTTGGAAGCATTGTAGCTCAAGTACTTAGTAGTATCAATCTAAAAATCATGGAAAAACTGCTCAAACTAGCAATTTAACAAAATGACCTAGAACTGTAATTAAAAAAAATTATAATGCAAAATATGATGCCAATCTGAATAGAATACACAATATCAATAAAACTTACTATTGCTTCAAAGCCAAGGAATCCAAACCTCAAGTGGATGCTTCATATTCACAAATCCAAAAACCATCTTCACTCATACTTCAAACCACAAAGAACTTCAAATGTAAAGTTGCTTAAAATGCCATCCAACTATATAGAAAACAACATACTAGATGCAAGCAATCAAACTAACACAGCAAAGTGAAAACAAGCTCACACACACACCAAACAGCAAAAAATATTGAACAAGAAAATCCACCAACTTAGATCATTCACATCCAACTATACAGCCAATATAATAAGCAACTAACAACATATCGAAAACACATTTCAGAAATCAAGATCTTGGATTAGAAATTGCATCAACATAAGACCATCCATATTTACATCCACCTAATTAGATAACCATACGAACACCTAAATAATCATAACATCAGTTTAATTGTTTGAGCAATAAGAACAGCCCAAGAACCCCAACCCCATTCCCCAACCATAATTTACCAATTTACCCCTTTTAAATGAAGGAGTGCTGGACACCAAACCCCTGCTTCCCATACAAGCACCCAGGCCTATTGTAGTAAATAGGCATCTTCTTCGATTTGTTAGGTTTTGGTCCTCCTCTCTTCCCCAATTTCATTATCCTCTGTTTGCCAAATCTGCCCTTCAGTTTCCATGGCACCAACTCATCGTCATAATCACCATCATCATCGTCGCCGTCGTCATCGACATCATGCACATCATCATCGCCGTGGTACACATGATTATTAAGCGTCATCTCGACAGGCAACGTCATGGTCGGTGAGACCGACATAGGCTGGATTGAGATGACGTCAACCGCGGCGATGAACTCACGCGCCGCGCGTGCGTCCTCGTATTCTTCTTGCACCGGCTCGTCGGTGCCGATGACGCCATCGCTATCGCTGATGACGTCGTCACCGTCGAATGAGTAGAGGTCTTCGTCGTCGGACTGGGACGCGTTGACGAGCTCCCACGTGGACAGATCGACCTCGTCGCATCGCTCGGCGGAGACAGATCCACCGCTTTTCCCCATTGATGATGCGGTTTTCATCAAGATTCTCAACATTTTCACTTCAAAATTGGAATTTCTCTCGATTTTTTCCTTTTTTTTTTTTCTCTGGCTTCTTTGATAAGGAGTTATCTCGAGAGATTTTTTATAAAATGAAAGACTCGCGTTGCAATATTTAAAATAGTTGTCAAAATGGGAAGTTGGAGTGACGTGGCGTTTATTTGAGTTTATTGGGGCTTTTATCGGGTGTAACGTGTAGCCTTGAAATGCTATTGGTCGGATTTGCGTGGCAAAGGCATTTTGCAGCATAATTCTTCTTTATTCTTTTGCTTTTCCCCTTTCCAAATTTCCTTTAATAAGAGAAATATAATTCATAATCATATTTATATTTAAATACTACTGAATAAAGATTACAAATGGAGATATTATAATAATTTAATATTGCGGAGTATCTTAGCTTCAAAGAATCTAAAAGGCAATATTATTATTATTAAATGTTCCGATACAAATTTTGAGTAACAATTAAAAATACATCTCTTTTTGCAAGATCCCCAAAATATTTCTATTAAAAATTAAAGCAATATTCAGGACTTCTTTTTTGTGGCGGAGGAATTGATTGTGACATATATTTCAATGAGGAACCAAATTATGCTCCAAAATCATAAGAGCTTTTATTTCACCCACTTGTATATATTCCATAACCGTTGACCATTTGAAACCACAACTTGACAATAATATCATCAAATTACAAATGACAAATATGCACGATATTTTCTTACCTGCACGTGACCCTCAGCATTAGCTAATCAAACGAACAACAAAAGTTGTTCACCAGATTAGCAGCAATCAGTCCATACAGAGAGTTATACACACAAAATCATTTTAACTCCTATTTGTTCATATAAGATACCATGTATGTATCAAAGGGTGAATTACATAAAATACCCCTGGTTTTTTGGCTAATTACAAAAAAAAAAAAATATATTCGCTCTTTTCCTCTTTACTTGGATATGAAAAAAAAAAAACACTACTGGGTCCCACCTTGGAGTACATTAACAGTTTCCTCTGCTCTAGCTTGGATGCCTTTAAGGTACTCGGTAAGAATACGTTGTTGATACGATCCACCCTCCTGAAATTTCCAGATCGTGGAAAGAAAATGGTGTTTAGACAATTAGACTAAGAAGAGTCAATTATTCGATAGATAGATAGATACTCACTGTTCTAATCAATGTCCTCTCGATACGTTTTTTGACGACAGCGTAAAACTCTTCGGGGGAAATGTTGCCTTTACCGACGGTCAATCCATCGATTAAGAGCTTATTCCATTCTGCTTCGGGAGCTGATACATACAGAAACATGAAGTACGGCATTATAATAATGTCTCTCTCAGTTATTGATATAAAGAAGATTAAACAAAATCTTGAAAAAATTGGAATGCATTTAGCAATGTTCACAGTTTTTCATTTGCAGAAAATGGTTACATGATAATAACTCAGGAATTGAGGCATTAATGACATTATGGGAATTCTGATATTTCAACTACACATAAATCTTTTTTTTTTTTTTATTCAATGATTAGAAAGTAGTAGTACCTTTAATTAATGTCTCAAGAAACTGCTCAGCTTTCAACACCTCGTCCCCTACCCAAAAACAACAGTAGAGTGTCAGTTGACAGCTCTAACCATATTATCATACAATGCAAAAGCACAAAAGAAGTGTCGACAGCTCCAATAATATAATCAATTAAAAAAAACAAAAAAAAAAACAGCAACTTATTGAAGGGACTAATTATCGCTGCAAATATAATTATGTTGTATGAAAATATATGCATCACAATACCCTTTTTGGCGTAACTACGCTTGGAGAGGACTCTGGAAGCATACAATTGCAGGACCTTTTGCAACATAGCTTCAAGCCCTGGTTTATCACCATCTTCTTTTGCCTGCACATTTGTTAACATTCACTTGAAGCTAGTGAAAAATCATGTTTAAACTTAACAATTGCATAACTAATCAAAGTATGCAAAAAGTAATCATGTTTAAACACCAATCTTACTTGCCGCAGCTGTGCATTAACTTCTGATAAAAAGCCCTCATCAAGATGACCTTCTTGTTCTCTTTGGTGCAGTTCCTATAAATGTCAAGAGAAATTAGACATAGACAAACATGATTAGTAAATGTAATTATATCTGGGGTGTAAAAAAACACAGATTGGTCAACCCATACTTTACAGAGTCCACATTGCAAGGTAAACCGGACCTATTAGGTACAATAATTAAAACTACTACATACAAGCTACAAAGAAGATGAATATATATCATTATATAGAGACATTACATAGCAGATAAATAGACATACATCAGTGTATTAGTACATTACAGGAAGATGCCCTAAAACTAAAATTTAAAATTTAAAAAGAGAGAGAGAGAGACCAAATAAAAATAAAAAATAGAAAACCGTAAAAAACTAAACCAACTAAAAAAGAACATGAAAAATAAAAATAACAAACTAAAAATTCCTAAAACCCGCTAAAGTAATTAAAAAAAATAAAAAAATAAAATAAAAAACTGGAGAACCCTAAAAAAAACTAACTAAAAAACTAAAATGTGGGCTCTGCCTAATGGAATGTACCCCGTTAGGCAGGTGTACACAAGTTTTTGTCAAAATTATTAGGTACATTACACAGCAGATAAAAGTACATTACTATTAGAGCGGTGTCCAAATTGCAAGGTGGACACTGGTCCGTCATCCATAATATAATTTACATACTTTTTGCATGAGAATGAGAGCCTCAGGATCTTTAGGGGGCCAAGCAATCTCTTCCTCTACTTGAACGACAGGTTTCAAAATCGCTTTGAGTACATCAGTGGCCGACTCTATTTTCTCCTGAAGATAGTAAAGAACCATGAAATGGAAGAAGCAAGAATAATTTCAAATAAAAGATTTGTGCACAAATTTGAAGAAGTGAGAGCATATCCTTATACATTAGTCTTGTGGACAAGACGATCCACCACACTCATCACTGATGAAGCCAATTCTTCATAGTCTTTCTGTGAATGAGAATGAACAGCTAAGCTGGTTTAGGAAAAAATACAAAGTAATCTCTGAGTCATATTTAAATAGAACTTGACTGAGTTTGGGGCCATGCTTTATCATCTTCAGATTTGCATGTATCTGTTCTAGCTGCAAGGCGTATCCAAAAACCCTCGTTGAAAGCAAGAACATTCTCCACAACAAGTTGCTGGAGCTATTACCAATATAAGAATAGGAAAAAAAATGAAGAGAATCAGTTTCCATGTAGTTCAAGATAAAGGACAAAATGATCCACTTCTGGAGAAGTTAAAACAAGGGATAGTTACAAAAAACACCCTCGTGGTTTGAGGTATATACATAACAACCCACAGAAGTTGTAAAATTACTGAAAACCCCATGATGTTATTCGGTTTTATATTTTCCCTGTTCAATTCAGAAAACGCTCTCATTCATTCAAAATAAGGTTACCCCGTAAATTTAAGGCATAATTAGAATCACAATTCAAGGTTTGTTTGTTTTTTTTTAATTTTAAACCATCTCTGATTTGTTTATTTTTTATTTTTGGTAATTACCCCAAAACCTCAGGGGTAGTTTTTGTAAATATCCCTAAGAAAAATAGAAAACTTTGATGTAGAAGAAAAGGTAAGGAGAGTAGGAACCTCATTACAAATTTATAATCCATTTACATAACAATTAATGATGTGGTTTTCCAGGATATATACGTTATAAATTCAAGATTTACACTATCCGTGACTTTAGCAACAACGTGAGATTTGGAAATAAAAATAAAAATCAAATCGAATAGGCTTACATAAGTTGATCAACATTGGGAGGACCTACTCACTTCTTTATCATCTGCATCCCTTAGCATGTCTATGAGTCTGTCTACTTCCACAGTCTTTTTAAATGCTTTTTCAGCATCCTTATTGACTGCACATATCAAAGTTCTCCTGTTTATATAATCCAACCAAGCAATGTGATAGTTAATTAATACCGTTATGAAGTACACAATTTTTTTAATCATATTCTCGGTTGACCACAATGACGAACAAAACAAAGTGTCAAGCCAGTTATTAATCATGACTATTTTCTGTACTATACCACTGCAATCTAATTACAATATAATGCAAGTAAATAAATTAGCAGCATCTTTCATCTTCACAAAAATTTGTGGTACCCAAAATGAAAAACAAAAAATATAAATAAAAAATAAGAAAATACCTCTGTTTCCAACCCACAAAATTCAAAGAAGTAAAATTCCTACCCAGAAGCTTGGCATTGTTCCATCTTCTATACAGAGAAAACTACAATAAGCAGAAATAAATAATCAATTCTAGATTTCACGAATTTAAAAAGCCATCTGAATAAAACACACAGTGAGAGTTTACCGGGTGAACGGAGAAGGTTGACTGAAAGAAGCATATTCCAGTTACCATTTTTCAGTTGAAATTTTCTGTAAACAAATGGCGCGGGTGAGAGAAGAACATGAGTTTTTATTTCAGCCCCAGTCCCAGATTTTGCTTATCGCTTTGTCCTTCATAGCTTCATTTGTGGCAAAATCAATGCGACTCTCTAAAATGGTATTGGGCCGGGTCCAGTAACTTAGATACAGTGGACTTGCTCACAATTTTGATACAAAATTTAGCAGCCCAATTAGCCAAGGATGGGCCTACATTCTGTGCCCTCTAATATGGGGGAGCCTATGTGGGCCTAATATGAGATTTAAATCCCCCAATACTGACCCTGTCTTCAAGTATGTTAAACATGCCAACTTCGATAATTGGACTGAAGGTGGGCTGATATAATACCCGACCCGGCCATGCCGTTTGGAGCGCCCCGTCCCGTGAGTCGTGACAGGGCGGGGCGGGGCCGTATACTATCATGCCCTGTGGCTACCCGACCTGCCCATTATTTTTTAATATATTTTATATATTTTTTAAATATTTATTACATATAATTATTTAGATTCTTTACACATAGTTTTATATTTAACATATATATTCATAATGATAGTTTTTATGAATAATATATATTAATAAAGTAAAATAAAAGATAAAAAACTTTATAATTAAATTTACAAATGTATAATTCTAATATTTCTTAGTTTATTATTGTTTTTAATTAAGTCTTATTCTTACATTTAATTTTTTAGTATTATATATATAATTATCATATATTAGAAAATTTTAAATTTAATAGAAAATTATTTTAACGGGTTGACCGATTCGATCCGTGACCCATGATAGGACGACCCGGACCGACCTGCCCAAGACTTGCTGAGGAAGAGTTTCGGGGCGGCCCATTTCCATCCCTAGGTGTGAATGATTTTGGAAGAGATTCACACATTAAAAAATTATCTTTGTGGGCAATTAAGCAATTTCGTTCATGTACGGCGCTCAAAGCGACAAAAGGATTTTTATTTTTCTTTACCTTTAGTTAATAAAAATAAATATCTACTACTACTTGTACACTGGTGGGTAATTTCTTGGGGTTTATTAAATAAATAATACATTTTTTATTTAAAATTGATAAAATAATACTAAAATAAAAAATATTGAAAAAGTAGGGCGGGACGCCACTGAGAAAGGCGTCCCGCTCACATTCTAATAGGGCGGGACGCCACTGAGAAAGGCGTCCCGTTCTAGAATGTGAGTGGGACGCCTTTCCCAGTGGCATGGCGTCCCGGCCCTAACGTACATTCTAGAAGATATATATAAATAACCGTTCTAGAATGTGAGGCTGAAATGAAAAAAAAAATAATTGACATTTTCACAAAATTAATAATTTCCTCATTTACAAATAAAAATAAAATCAATTTTATTAAGTAATTAAGAACTAAAAAAGAAACGAATAAATTCGAATTTTCACTTAATTAATGATTTCTCACAAAATAAATAAATTAAGACTTTTTTCACATAATTAATAATTTTATATAAATTTTATTTTTCACGTAATTAAGAGTTTTACACAAAATAAATTACAAATATATAAATTATTAATTATGTGAAAAATTAAATTTTTTAATATGTCAATTGATTTATTTTGTGTAAAATTCTTAATTATGTGAAAAATAAAATTTATATGAAATTATTAATTATGTGAAAAAAAGTCTTAATTTATTTATTTTGTGAGAAACATTAATTAAGTGAAAATTCGAGTTTATTCGTTTCTTGTTTAGTTGTTAATTATTTAATAAATTGATTTTATTTTTATTTGTAAATGAGGAAATTATTAATTTTGTGAAAATGTCAATTATTATTTTTTCATTTCAGCCTCACATTTTAGAACGGTTATTTATTTATATTTTCTAGAATGTACTTTAGGGCTCACATTCTAGAACGGTTTTCTTTCCTACCTTCTAGAATGTGAGCGGGGACGTCTTTCCCAGTGGCGTCCCGCCCTACTTTTTCAATGTTTTTTGTTTTAGTATTATTTTATTAATTTTGAATAAAAAACATATTGTTTATTTAATAAACCCAATTTCTTGCACAAACCTCGAATAAATGGACAAAAATTTATTATCCTATACAATTTTAATACTATATATATATCATATAGACGGTCAAGATTTAAGTTATTGTTCATTTTCGGAGTTTAATTTTTCATTTTAAAATTTAGAATTTTGAGTTTAAGGTTTAATTTTTTATTTTGAGATTTAGAGTTGCAGTTATATATGATAATAGTATTAATTAAATGTAATGATTATTAAAGTTTTATACGAATAGATTTTGGCCATATGCACACTCTAGGTGCACCTAGTTTTACCAAAAAAACGTCTTATACCGCTGTAATAGTATTTTAACCTAGAAAAAAAATTAGATTCGAGAGCAAATGAATTTGTTCGATTGAACTCGCAACCTAATTTACAAATGTTTAACTAATTAAACTGCACGTGTTCTCGATTTAGTTTTTAATATTCCAAACTAAAAATGTTATTATTGCTAAAATTCCATTATGAACTCAGATTTCCAAGATTTCCAAAGTATCCACAATATTAGATAAATATGTTTTCCTTCCTTTTCACCCAAAGTTGTTCACAGTCTCCACATGCTAACTAATAATAAAACAATGGTTTCAAAATTTTAGTACATGCTTGTGGGTATATACAAAATCTCCTCCCCATGTGCCAAGCACTGGGACTACTCATAAACTAATACTAAATATCAGCATTATTCCCTTCTCTTATCTTCTCCATCAATAGCAACATGGTGCAAACAACTTGCATAATCTCAATACTCGATTTCTTTTTTGGGTTCAAAGATTCTTTAGATGGCATCCATATCCATACATCTCTGTGACTGAAAAAGTCCTAATTTGTCATTTAGTGCCACCCAATGCTTTTACAATGCAGAAAAGTTATTTATTTTTCAATTCTTTGTGAATAGAAAGCAAATGTGTAATGAAGTGATGTGGAGGATGCTTACACCTCATTTTTTAAATTGTTGCTACCATTTCTAAAACACAATCATGTGGTGCTTCGTTTTATAATTACTTAATATAAAAACTTTGGGAAATTTTATTTTTTTTCCACTGTATTAGTCACATTTTAAAAAAGGTATGTGATGTTGATTATCATCAAACAATATCTGCTAAGTTGGCAAATTAAAAAAAGGTCAAAAAAAAAAAAAACCGATCGGGCTTTTTTGCTGACGTGACGTGATTCAATACTTTCTTATCATGTTTTTTTAAATTTTAAATATTAAATTGAAAATAAAAAATTAGGAAAATTTTCATTTTGGTCCATTATATTGCCCACATTCCAGAAAATATATGTTAAATTGGTCATCATCAAATCATATCTGCTAAGTTAACCAATTTATCAAAAAAGGTCCAAAAAAGTTTTGATCGGATTTTTTTTCTGACGTGAAATGACTGTATATTATTTTATTATTTTTCTTTTAGTTAAATATTAAATTGATGACAAAAACCTATTTTGCCTTCATTTTCTTTTCTTTTATTCAAATTAATAAAATCTTAATTAATAGAAATAAAAAAGAAATCAGTGATTACAAAATTAATATAATAATTTATATGATATTTATATTCTGAAGTTTTTAATTAATACAAAATTAATAAACTAGGAGATAAATATAAGAATATAAAATGAATATTAATTAATAATAAAATATATATAAAAATATATATGATAAAATCTCTTATACATGAATTTTGAAATTTCTATATTTATTAATATTTATATTTATAAATAATTTATATTAATTCTTGTTGATTAAAATTTTATTAATTAGATTAATCGAAAGAGAAAAGAAAAATAGAAAAAGATAAATAGAGAGCAAAACACATTTTTGTCTTTAATTTAATTTTTATAATTATAGAAACTTGATAAGAAAATATAGAATAATATCACGTTAGGAAAAAAATCCGATCAAGCTTTTTGGGACTTTTTTTGATAAATTGGTTAACTTAACAGATATGATTTGATAATTACCAATTTAACATACTTTTTCTGAAATTTGGCCAATATAATGGACCAAAATAAAAATTCTCCCAATTTTTTATTTTTAATTTAATATATAAAATTAAAGAAAAATGATAAGAAAATATTGAATCACGCCACGTCAGTAAAAAAAAATCCGATCGGGCATTTTTTGAACTTTTTTTTGATGAATTTATCAACTTATCAGATGTTGTTTGATGATAAATAATATCACATACATTTTCTTAAATATGGCCAATACAGTGAACAAAAATAAAAATTCCCATAAACACTATGTTTCATAGAATGCACTTTAGATCCTTAGACCATCTCCTATCCTATACGTTACTTGATAATTACCTGACAGAAAATTTAATATCTTTTCTTATTTTATATGTGATCATGTATTAGATAATTAATTCTTTTTATTGTTTTCTATACGTGTGATTTTTTTCATGTCCAAAAATAATTTAAAAAGTATTCGTAGTTTAAGAAAAATGAATTTGTTGTGTTAGCAAGTTACAATGTCTAAAACTAGACTAGGCTTGAGACGATATCTCCTTTTTATGATGTCAATTCATCAATATTATTATTATGATTTTTGGTATTGGAATAAAGTTTTGCACAATAATTATTTTTTTAACTTAGGTGGCATGCAATTATTCTCAATTAACTATAGCACTGGACTAGTTGTTTTTAATTTTCAATTTTCATAATTTCTTTTTCCGTTATTTATGCCAGTAAAAAATCTTGCTATATATTTTATTTTTATTGTGGGAAAAATAACTCGGAAACGAACCAAACATACCGGTAATTTATTAGGTGGACCTGGGTGCACCTTGTTAGGTGAACTCTGTTTTACGTGATGATATCTGATAGTTATACGTGATGATATGTGGTAGTTATACGTGATGATATGTGTCAAAAATTTAGAGTTTAGGGTTTACTTTTCCATTTTAGGGTTTAGTTTTACATTTTAGGGTTTAGTTTTTCATTTTTAGGGTTTAATATTTCATTTTAAGGTTTAGTTTTTTATTTTTTTAATTTAATTTTCCATTTTATTTCTATCATTCTGATGATATGTGTCAGTTATATGTGATGATATGCGATAGAAACTTAGGATTTAGAGTTTAATATTCAATTTCAGTGTTTATTTTTTTATTTTAGGGATTAATTTTCCATTTTTAGGGTTTAATTTTTTGTTTTAGGTTTATTTTTTTAATTTTAAGATTTTAAATTTTAGATTTAGAATTTCAATTAGTTGTGATGATATGTACCAATATGTACCAGTTATATGTGATGATATGTACCAGTTATATACGATGGTAAATTAAATTACAGGTGCACCTTATGAGGTGCTCCCGGGTCCATGATATACTGTACCAAGCATACCCTAATAAAAAAAATGATGGCAAACTCACTTTCAAATGAGTCGGTGACAAGAAAATCGATATGAAATAACATGAAAAATGTCAGCATTTGGAAGCCCAGACAACCGTATCATTTGTTGGCCTACACGGCTAATACACACACAGAAGTAAGGTATAATATATGGTAGGATATTTCCCACAAATTCCAATTCTTTATGTTAGGATTTGTTTGGATAGTAGCAGGAGGGTGATAAAATTTTGGAGAAGTGTGATTGCAAAAATTCTTTGGAAGATATTTGTAATATTAGATAAATGTATTAAAAGATTTATAAAACATGTTGTTTGTTGGGTGATTGTGAAAAGTTTTTGAGGAATAGACTTCTCTCAAATGCTATCGAAATGAAAATATAATAATTACTGCTAGCTTGTTATTGATGGTTGATGGCTAATTATATAATACTGTTTAATAAATTAGTTGATTGAAAATTAATTTGTTAATATAGATATAATCTAAAGATATAAAAATAATAGTATACATAAAAATCAAGAAAAATATAAAATAATAATAAATAAAGACTTTCAAAAAACTATTTTAAAAAATAAGAGGAAAAAATATAAACAATGATACCAAAATAACTATGTTGATAAATAAAAAAAATCTTATGCATAAAATATTTATATATAACTATATAAGTAATATGTTAGTATAAACCGATAATTAGTTTATAAATTTAAATAATAAAGAAAGATTTTCTAAAAAATATAAACAATGATGACAACAATTACTTTCATAAATAAACATTTCACTATGTCTAAAAATAATATTTATTTAAAAATATAAAATAATATATTAGTATATAAAAAGAAATGATAAAAAAAAAATTATCAAATCAACTCCCAATTGGTTGGACCGTAGATTTACTTCACGGACGAGGTTTCTGGTTCAAATTCTTATTAGATAAAGTTACGAATTGTAACTTTCGAAAAGGAGTTTTTTAGACCTAATCAACTATCAAAAGTAGATTAAAAATATTAAGTGGTACAAAGAACTGATTATTGGGAGTGGTTAAACTATCAATTCCTACGAATCACTCAACCAAACAACTTCATAGACTTTATTCAGTTGGTAATTGGAGAAAGTTTTTGGAATTGGGGATTGAAAAAACTTTTTGATAAACATATTTATTAGAAAAAATGTATCGCAAAACATGAAAGAAGTGTTTTTAAGGTGATTAATGGAAGTTTACGGAAGAAGAAACAATTCCAACAAAACAATGTCTTCAAATGTCTAGCAATTATTGTGGAAAATAAAATATCAAAGAAAGACTAATATGTAATTACAAAATTGTAATAGTTATTTCTTCAAAGAAAGAGAAGGAAAAAAGGTAACAATAGCCCACAAATTATATGGAATATATATTAAAAATTAGTATTTATTGAATTAAGTAGAACCACAATTACCATCCAAGATAACCTGAATTAATGGAGTTTTAGGTATACGTTCGTGTAGTTATACCATATACTCAAATAAAAAATATGTTTAATTTGATAAATGTTCATTTTTATTAAAATAAATTTTATATTTTTGTGGAGCAACACTTTTGTTATTCCGAACTAACGGATCATCCGTTAGGCCAAAATTTCATATCAATACATTATAGTGCAAAAACCAATATATTATAATAAAAAAATCAATACATCATAATACAGATATATCATAGTACAAAAACCAATAAATTATAGCACGGGTCAAGATTTATGAAAAACTAATACATTACGGACAAAAACCAATACATCACATTACAAAAACCAATACATTATAATATCGGATCAGATGGCCTAACGGGTCATGACCCGTTAATCTGGCCTAACACAGGTGTTTGTCATTTTTGTGATTAGTTCTCATTTTTAATGTAATAGATGTACTACATTCATGACATATAACATGCATAATATTTATATTATAAAAATTAATTTCCATTATGTGTTTTCATTCTTATATATAAATTATCAAAGAAAGACTATTATGTAATTACAAAGTTGTAATAGTTATTCTTCAAAGAAAGATAAGGAAAATAAAAGTAACAATAGCCCACAAATGGGAAGTAAAATTTTTCGTCCTTTTAAATTGACCTAGTTTTTTTTATACATGTTTGCAATTTCATCTGATTGTCGCCAGACGAACTCAATTACACGGAATTTGCTGATTAGGCGCCGACTAGTGCTTAGTTGTCTTTTATCTTGGGGGAAATTCGGCCATGTAAAATGAATTAAAAGAAAAACAATTTATTTGCCATGTCGGCATAAAAAGAGGAGGGATAGTGAATAAGAAAAATCCATACTGCTGGAAAAAAGTCAAAACTGAAAACAACCAAAATCCATGACCGGGTGGAGTGCCCATTCGCCCATCCCGGCGAGAAGGCTCGTCGTAGGGACCCACGCAGGTACCACTACTCCGGCCGAGCGTGCCCGACTACCGCAGGTGCGCGTGCAGGAGGGGCGACGCCTGCGAGTACGCGCATGGAGTTTTCGAGTGCTAGCTCCACCCAACGCATTATCGTATGCAGCCCTGTAAGGATGGGACCCACTGCTGGCGTCGGATCTACTTCGTCGCACACACGCCTGAGCAGCTCCGAGTCTTGCCGTACACTAGCAGCCCGGATGGGTCACTAAGACCCGAACATGACACATTCATGGTATTCGGGTCTTCCCCAAAATTGATGTTGTTCATTTCTCCCCCATCGTCTCCGACGGCTAGCTCGCCGCCGGTCTCACACGGCGAGTCGCTGAAACTGAGCTAACTCACTGAGATGATGCACGGTCTGCAGCTTAGCAAGATGAAAATGGGTCTAGGGCTAGGGTTGAGCACTAGCCCACCGTATTGGGGGCTAGGGTTTGGGTCACCTCGCTGCACATCAAAGATCCGACCCGAATTTATGAGCCTGCCATCCACTCCGATCCGGGCCGTCGCTCGGCAAGGGCTCAGCCCATTCGACGCATTGGGAGTTTCTAGTGGAGAGGAGCCTCCGATGGAGAGGGTGGAGTCTGGAAAAGAGCTGCGTGAAAGAATCTACGCTAAAATCGGCCAAGATAACTCGCTGAACTGGCCCGATCTCTTGAAAGCAAAAGCGATTCCCGTAGTAGCGGCGAGCGAAATGGGAGCAGCCTAAACCATGAAAACGGGATTGTGGGAGATCAATACAAGCGTCGTGCTGCTAGGCGAAGCGTTTTGAATGCTGCACCCTAGATGGCGAAAGTATGGAACGTGCACTGATGTTGGGTGGGTTTTGGAAAACCATTCCCCCCCTCTCTTTTTTATGCCTAGATGGCAAATAAATATAATTTTCTTTTAATTCATTTCCATATGGACGAATGTCCCCCATAATAAAAGATAATTTAGCATAAGCCGGCGCCTAATCAGTAAACTGTGTTGCAATTGAGTTCATCCGGCGACAATCGGATGAAATTGCAAAAGTTTTAAAAGAGAACTGATGAAAATGCAAACAGGCCAAAAAAAAGAACTAAATGTCAATTAGGCAAACTTAAAGGACGTAAAATTTCATTTTTCCGCCCACAAATTATATAGAATATATATTAAAAAGTAGTATTTATTGAGTTAAGTAGAAACCACGAATACCATCCAAAATAACCTGGATTAATGGAGTTTTAGGTACATGTTTGTGTATGCGGTGCCATATACTCAAATGAAAAAATATATTTAATTTGGTAAATATTCATTTTCTCTAAAATAAATTATATATTTTTTGTGATTAGTTTTCATTTTTAATGCGATAGATGTACATACATTCATGACATATAATATGCATAAACATGTTTATGTTTATTTGATAAATATTTATTTACATTGTGATAAAAGTTAATTCTATTATGATAAATATTAATATTAATTTCATTCTTTTATATATATATATATATATATATTAATATGATGGATATCAATCTCAATGTGATAAGTGCACAATTTCTCATAATATAAATAAATACGTAATAGATATATGATCAATCATATAAATATATCTCTGTTGTATTAAATATCATCTTTAAATTATAGTACAACATACACACATTTCTACGCAATAATAGATGAATTTAGTACCCTAAGAAGCTATGTAAACTTAAGTGACGAGGGAAGAAAAGTTATAGAGATCAAAACTATATACAAGCTTGAATGATATTATTCATCATCTTTAAATTACAGTATAACATACACACATTTCTACGCAATAATAGATGAATGGAGTACCCTAAGAAACTATGTAAACTTGAGTGACGAGGGAAGAAAAGTTTTAAAGATCAAAACTATATACAAGCTTGAATGATATTATTGGTCAATCACAATGCCAACAATGGAGTTTTTTTTTAAACATGGATTGCAACTATGTCATGAAAATGAGATGGAATTAGAGAAATCTAGAGTGGTTAGAATATGATGAAATCGGTCGTGAATGCAACGGTGACAGTTTGCACGTAACATGCATCACGCTTTACAGACGACGCCACTGTTGGTGTTGATCCGTGAAATTGAAGATCTTTGTCAACTGCAATGAAGCCATATATGGTGGTTCCAGCACAGCCTCCACGTCGATAAGGAGGAGGTCAAATTGAGCCAAAGCCAGACTTTTTTGCTGACGGGTTGCAGAACACTCAATGGCATGAAGTCATTTTAGAAACGTGGCACTAAGAAATAGTGTTATAGTAAACAAACATGGATATTTATAATTTTGATATCAATGGACAAATATCCAAGTTATAAATATTAAATCTTAAATACACGTTTGTTCACTACACCACGATATCATAGTTCCATATTTCTAAAATATCTCCGGTCGTTATGAACCCGAAGTCTTGATCACACCACTCAAGTCCCCACATTTCATAATCTCGAGATAATCTACTTCATTAAGTCTTTGTTGTCATCAACAAATAAGTATACATTAAAAAGTTCAGTGTCGGCTTAGCTCGACTTTCTCCACATCGATGTGGAGGCTGTGCTCAAACCACTATATACGAAGAAGTAATGTCAATATCATTTAGCTGCAATTGACCAAGATCTTCGCTTTTATGAATCAACACCGGATGACGATGAGTTTGCACATACACTGCCACACGCTTTGAGGACATCATTGTTGGTGTCAATCCATGAAAGGGAAGATCTTTGGCAATTGCAGTCAAACCATATATTGTGGTTCGAGCACATCATCCACGTGGATGTGGAAGAGGTCGAGCTGAGTCGAATCCAAGCTTCTTGTTGCATACGGGTTACGAAAGACTCAATGGAATCGACTATTTTGAGATTATGAACACATCGAACGCAAGTGAGTGATCAAGGCTTTAGGTTCATAACGACTGAAGACATAGCCCTGAGACATCGTAGTGTAGTAAGTAAACGTGCAATTAAAATTTGATATTTATAATTTAGATATCTTGAACATTTAATATAAGTCGAAGAATATCAAGACTATAAACATCAAATTTTAGATGTACATTTACTTATTATACCACAAATAGTTACATGTTTTTAAAATATTTCCAATCACTATGAGCCCGAAGTCTCGATCACACCACTTACGTCCCCACGTGTTCATAATCTCAAAATAATCTATTTTATTGAATCTTTCATTAAACGTAATCAAATAGTATGGATTGAAAAGATTAGTTCCATTTCAACTTGACCTTCTCCACATCAACGTGGAGGATATGTTGTAACCACTATATACAGAGAGGCGGTGTCAATTCATTTGGCTGCAATTGACAAAGATCTCCGCTTTTACCAATCGACACCAGCAACGATGTTATCTATAAAACATACGGTTGATTCTAGGCAAAACATTATCGTAATAGCCATCACGATCAATTTCAGCGTATTTTTATGGAATTCTAACCACTATAGTGCTTTCACCTTATATATCTTGAAAAGCCTCATAATTCTTCGGATTCTCTCTCCTTTCGTTGACTTTTTATCTTCAAAGAAAACTCCAAATCTTTAAGGGATTGACCAAAGTATCACTCAAGTCTCATTTCATTTCAATATTGAACAAGCTTTTTTTGTTGGTTAATTCAAAAGTCAATCACATCATTGCATGAGGTGCAGCTAGAGCTGCAAATGAGTCAGCTGGGTTGAGCTTTTGAATACCCAAATTCGGCTCGTTCAAAAAATTAATGAGCTAGAATCGGGTCATGCTTTTATCGAACATGAAAAATTATAGGTTGGATCTCATCTCATTAAGCTTACTAAACTTCAATGAGTACGAACTCTATTCATTAGTTCAAATATATATAATTGATCTCATATGTAGTATAAACTATGTATAATATTACATATGTAGTTCACGAGAATAAGCTCTATTTTGAGTTTGAACTCTTCTTGTTTATTGAATGAGCTCGAATTGAGCCCGAAGCGAGCCAAGTTCGAGTAACTCACGAGTGGTTAGGATCATTTGCAGTCTCACGTGCAACAACCAACAAATGTGCAAAATTTTACTAATCCGCTTTACCAAATAAAAGGAAATCAATGGCCAATAATAAATTCCGTGCTCGTTTAGTTTTTCGAATGGGATTAAACTATTTTTTTGCGATTGGATATGATTACATTGTTCATTGATTAAATTTGTTTGTATAATTTGTGTAACCAGTTCAGATGGTTTCCGTAAGAATATGTTGTTTAGCAGCGAAGATTCTATAGGATAAGATTTTCATTGTCTAAAATACCCTCACCAAGTGCTGATACAACTGCAATTTTACACGATATAGTTATTATACTTGACTTGTATAAGACAAAATGGGTACAAAAGTAAATAACAATTTGGACAGTTGGGACAATTTAATAACAGAGTGGTCCATTTGATAACTTATCACATGTACGACTGATTATATCACGCGTCCAAGGCTAATCACACGCCACAAACCCATTTCCTAAACATGGGACAGACAAAATGCCTTTTTCCATCAAGTCCCATAACCAAACGCACCCTTCTATATTGTGAATAGGGAACAATATAATAATTACCTAGGCGTGCATATAGGCAAATCAATCATCGTGCCAAATTTTGTTAGTTGAGATATTAAATGATTTCTATCCCACTTGGAATTGAAGTTATAGCCAATAGGTAGCCTATAAGCCGCAAGACTTTAAAATATATCAGAAGAGAAAATAATGGTGAAAGCAACCTGTTTTGGCTGCCCATCACTGCCAAAACTGCAAAATTTTATGGTGAACTCGATTTTATGGATCTCTCTGTGTCTTTTCCTCAGATCTGTTTTAGATAGACATAATCAGACCTTGAGTTTATTGGTCCATTGAACCGAAAAAAGTGTGAATTTCCTATAGTTAAGCCTCCACACCCATCCAACTATACTTACGGCCATGCTGTTCATATAAATTATTCCATTCTATTTTTATATGTGGAGTAGCATTTTAAAAATGAGAGTGCTCGGATCAATAAATGAACAATTAAAAGCCTACTAAGTTCTACCCCATACAGCCATGCCCCCTGTCCCCGTCCCGACAAAATTAAAATGTCGAAAGGGTATTTAAGATACTATAGCCAAGATACAACACATCGAGCATGTTAAACAAGATGATGAGTGATCTTTCTGATAACATAGTCAAGAAAAAATAAAAATACATCGAGCACGAGAATTTAAAATCCGGGTGGGTTTGAGATGCTATAACTAAGAAACAATACATGGAGTATCAACTTTTTATAGGGCTCGGACACGTAATTCAAAAAAAAATATACATCTTCCATCTTATTTTATAAATATCTCCTTCCTCTCAAAAAAATAAATATATACCAACTTAATATCGTTATCTACTTATTAGACTGTACTTCAAAGATTGTTTTTATAATTAACCCTTCTGGATGTTGTACTATATGTTTATGATCCAATCAATCAATAAACAATACAATGAATGTTACCAGAGTGAGAGTAAGGCCTTTAGGACAGAAATATCTCTACATAAAGCCAACCGATTTTTAATCATTATCGCTTATCTAATAAAACCCCACAATTTATGCTTAAAATTTTAATTTAATGTGTTAATTTTTATACAGTAGACAACAATCCATACCATGAGGCATGAGATGAAACCCTTTTTTAAAATAGAAAATTCAAAATGGCCCCTACCTCCCTAACCCCAACCCTGCCTTGACTTATAGGCAGACAAAGACTCTTAATAAAGGTAGATAGATAAAAAAAATATATTGGCAATTTGCATGAATCCTTTCCAGAGCTTTCCAATTTTAGTCAGTAGAAAAATGACTTCCAGCTGTGCCTTCTTACCCATATGCCCATAAAAGTTCGTCTCTTTCCTCATTCAATTCCACCAATGTACTACCAACCTTTCTCTTTTATACCATCTCTGAGCATTATATTTACCTAATTCATTCACACACACACACACACGCTCACAAATAAGCAAGAAAACTTCATACTCACAGATTGCAGGAAATGAAGATCCAATGTGATGTTTGTGGCAAAGAGGCAGCAGCTGTTTTCTGCACCGCTGACGAGGCTGCCCTTTGCCACAGCTGTGACAACAGAGTCCATAACGCCAATAAGCTCGCTAGCAAGCATCCTCGTTTTTCTCTCCTTAATCCTCAATTCAAACAATCACCGCTCTGCGACATTTGCCAGGTTATAATATGACAAAATTTTATGAACTTCTATAATATAATGACCACAATTTATATTTAAAAATTATAAAAAAAAAAAAAATTGAGAATTAGTTATATTGTTATATGCTTAATGCTTATTAAAGTTTATTGGTAAACATTTTACCACCTCAATTTTCTTATTATTATTATTATTAATTTTTTTTGATAATTTTGAACATTGGTTATATTATTGTATGCTTATTATTGTTTATTCTATCAAGATGTTTAATATCTATAATTTTACAGGAAAGGCAAGTATTGCTGTTTTGTCAAGAAGACCGAGCTTTACTGTGCAGAGAGTGCGATGTTCCAATACATAAAGCCAATGAACTTACCAAAAAGCACAACAGGTTTCTACTAACTGGGGTGAAGCTTTCTGCTGCTGCCTCAGCGTACCAAGCCGGTACATCATCCAGCGGATCGCAATCTGAGACGGGAATCAAAGTCTCAGTCGCTAATGACGTTACTTACCAGCAAAACTCGGTGTCGAATTGTTCGGAGTCATCATCGAACCCTTTGAGGGATAACGAGACGACCCAACCACTCAACGAACAATATTCGGACTCGACTACTAATAGCATTTCGGAGTATTTAATGGAGACTTTACCTGGTTGGCATGTTGAGGACTTTCTGGATCCTTCTTCTCAATATGGTTTCTGTAAGGTTTGCAGTAAATTTTTAATTTATAATAGAAAGTATAAATGACATTGCTGCTCAAAACATTGAAAGACAATACTAGTAAATAGTAATAGCTCCCAATACCTATCTATCTATCTATCACCACTGTCGAATCATTCTTCTTATATAAGTGTGACTTGGGTGAATTTGCAGATTCATGAGCAGAAATCAACACCCTTTACAAATGAAGACTCGAAAGACACTTTAGATTTCGTCAACCAAAGACACGACTATGTGTTCAGCTAGTATGCCATCTGAAAATTGAAAATCCAGCTAAGGGCAAGAGAAAATGTAATGATACAGTTTTGGTGAAGCTACATAATTGTGCATTGTTCAACTGCATTTTAATTAAATTGATCTGTTGTAAGTTCTGCTTTTTGCAAAGCTTTTCTCTAACAGGGTGGATGGGGTTTGATTAAATTAAAACCTTTTGTCCCCACATACACGAAAAAAGTGCTCACGTTCTGTCAGCAAGCTTTTGCCGTTTCTTTATTTGGTCTACCTACTTTAATAAGGGGGAAAGGCAAAATAAATCCTTTGTTCCGGTATTCCAAATTAGATTGCATATGACTTGTAACATTCCTCTTCTGGCAATAATTCCTCGGGTAAAATTCCAGTGAAAACAACAACACCATACTTTATCTGGACTTCCAGCAAGTAAAATTGATCATACGTATTTATTATGGTCATTTAATAAAAAAAAATCCAAGTTTGAGCCATTTCCGAACATGATCTATCTAGTTCTATAAAGTAATTGAATCGTATCGAAACTTCAAAGTACAGAGTGTATGTACTCGCACTTGCGGTTGCACATGATATCTCAAATAAATAAATAAAAATCCTATTAACTTTCCCAAGCTTCATAGGAGAGTATCAACTACAGAGGTCTCTTTTTACTTTCTTTCCTGACAATCAATTTTATGACAATAT
Source organism: Phtheirospermum japonicum (assembly GCA_014905375.1). Classification (NCBI taxonomy): domain Eukaryota; kingdom Viridiplantae; phylum Streptophyta; class Magnoliopsida; order Lamiales; family Orobanchaceae; genus Phtheirospermum; species Phtheirospermum japonicum. The sequence goes on from BMAC01000116.1 coordinate 936,520, forward strand.
ACATTTTCTGCATTATGTATGGTCCTGTTGTATATGCCAGAGGGCAACAGCATAATATATAATAAACACTAACAAGGGCAAAAGCTCATTTAGACAAGTGCTCCACATCCCCAACTAAATGTCTTCTACAAATTAGACCACTCACTCAGTCATATTTTTTTCTTTTTTTTTTTTCAATTAATCTACGCAAAGTATTTAATTTGAAGCAGTAAAAGCACAAGAGATTAGACATAACAGGAGATGGACGTCTAATAATAAAGCAATTATTACGGATGAATAAATTAGTAAGCAACAGATCGGCAATCAAACATCAAAAGGAAGCAATTAAAACCTTCAATTGGTACTAAAATCGCAGTAGAACATGGCGAAATGCGTGCCATATTATCGAAGAGAATAGCATACACAAATGAGAAATAATCACCCTGAATCGGAGACCGATAGTGGCACACATTCTGTTCTGATGCATATTTTTCAGCCGTGGTTGCGTGTTTTCGTATGAATGCGCAGATACGAAAGAGTGATTAGGGCTGCTCAGAGGCGAAAGACAGCGGCGCGATGCTTGAAGCGCGTGTGACCAGACTCTTAGGATTAGAAAAATAAAAGCGTGGGAAATTTGAAAATTAAGGGAAAAACATTTTTGACTTCAGTATTTGCAGTTTTTAGCATATTGTCTTCTAAATTATTTTTTTTTCCATTTTACCCCTTGATATAGAATAATTTTCGTTGTCCCTTAAACTTTATTTTCAACAAAATATTCCTTCTAAATTCCATCGATGGAAATTCCATCGACGGACAGCTGGAGGCAAAGTGTAAGAATCTTATAGTTTAAAGGATAAAGTGCAAAAAATCTTATAGTTAGGGAAAAAATTAAAATAATATAAATATTGGATTTTTGTTTTAAATTTTATATTTGAAAAAAATATATAATTTTTATCTTATATTCACACACACACACAAAGTTGTCAATACAATTCCAATTAAAAAATAATAATAAATTTCCAATTAATATTTATAATTTAATAAATATACATATTGTCAATACATCTTTTATATTATTAAAAATGAAATACACGACTTACTATTATGTAAATTATTAGGCTAAGTAAAATAATAATATATTATTATGTATTATGATTGAACAAAATAAAATTAGTTGTATTTCGTATATGCATTATAATATTATGATACGAAAAATAAAATTATCATTCGATATTATTATTTATATAGAAAGTGTGATTAAATACTATAATAATCACGAATACATTATTATATAAGATTGTATCACCATATTATATAAAGAAAAAGTGTAAAATCATCTTTAATATTTGAGTCCAAGTGCAATTATAATTATATTAAGAGAACTTTTAATATAATATTTTTAATTATATTACTAATTACTATAGTATCATTTCACAATTATATATATATATATATATATATATATATATATATATATATAAATTCTATATTTTTAATAAGATAATTCTTAAATAATATTTTGTAACTATATTACTAATTATTATGATATTAGTTCAAGATTACACACACACATATGTGTGTGTGTGTGTATATATGTGTGTGTGAGAGAGAGAGAGAGATAAAATTCTACTTTTTAATAAAAATAATACTTTACGTACAAAATTTAATATTAATATTATTTTAATTTTTCATGCAAATTATAAAAAATTTGCACTTTATCCCCAAATTTTAAAAAAATTTCACATTATTATTTAAATTATAAAATTCTTGCAATTTACCCCTAGCTATCCATCGATGGGATCTAAAAAAAATATTTCACAAAAAATAAAATTTAGGGAATAATATAAAAAATTATTATACTAAAATAAAATAAAAAATATTTTGGGGTACAATGGGTTAAAAACAACGTACATTTGGGGGAAAAAAATTCTAATATAAAAAAGTTGTTCCTGGAATTTGAAATTGGGCCCGGCCATTAGACGAGAGGCCCTCTCATTAATGGGGGCCACCCTGGACTAACCCAATAACATATGGGGCTATTTATTATACAAGTTAGCAGCTAAATGTGGGTTGGCTTGGCTTTGCGGCAGAAATTTCCTTATTAACGCAAATAGATATTTCAATACAAGCCCTTTTTCCTCTCTAGCCTTCAATTGAACCATATACCGTTTTTGGTAAAGAACGGTTGGATAAAAAATTAGAGGTTAAAAAAGTTTAGAATGAGCTTTTTGGTTCAAAACGCAAATTTAGAAAAAACTATATATGACTATTTTCAAAAGAGTGCATTGTGGATTTTTTTTTACAGTTTTATCCTCATGTGATGAAAAATATAACATATTTATCATTAATTAAAATAAACAAAGATCATTTACAGCTAAGTTATTAATTAATCGTTATTAATATTTATCTATTTCTTCAAGTTTAAGTTAATATATTAGTAAATTAGCAACACGCGAAATTTATATATATTTGTAGTTTTATTTTAATATCAAATATATTCACCACATAAATCTATATTATTCACACAAAAATATAGATAATAAATTGTGTCTACGCCCATGTTGATCATGTTACACGATTAAATGATTATCAATTCTCACCTATTTACCAAACCTTTTAAAAAGGGCTTTCGAAAAAAAAAAAAATAGTTATTTATATGTCAAATTTTAGTAAAAATAAGTATTATCATTTATATTCAGTTCAAACCACAAAGGATTAAATAATATATTTATACTACCAAGAAAATTAAATGCTATTTTTCAAACTTATCCCTCCGTTAATTAATTCATTCTTTTTAAAAAAAATTTAAAAAAATGGTAATATGATAGTTTGATATCTATAGAAAGATCTTTGAACTCGAACTTATATTTTCTGTATATACAGTATCAATGGCCAATTTATTTATATTTTTCCTCATGATTACAGAGAGAAGAATGGACCATTGCATTTTGCAGCTATCAATGTCAACACCAACGATAGCTCTAGTAATTCGCTTGATTTAAGACCAACAAGTACAGAGGATGAGAAAGAAAGATACCAAATTGACATGTGGAATTCATATTTTAATTTGTACCCTTTTTTCTTTTTGTTGTTTTTGCTTCTTTTTTCATCTAACAATCCTCAATAAAAATACAAGCAAGCAACAAGTTAAAGTTAACTCTCACAGACATCCAAACCAAAAGTATCCTCTTTAATAAGACAAAATTCATTACACTATATTTCAGAAAAAGAGAACGTTCTAGAATAGTGTACAGTTTAAACCCACATCCAAGCTTGGGAATCCATAGAACACAGGCAGGGCATTAACCAGCCTCCTAGAAATAAGTATGGTGTTTTATTAGATCAAAACTTGGCAGAAACTCTTGGGTGAGATTAAAATGCAGAATCATTGTTCTTCGACTTCCCAAGTAATATTTCTTTAGCTTCATTGATTTTAGAAGCAATATAATGGCTACCGCCTGCATCAGGGTGGTTTGCTACCATCACCCGCCTGTGAGCTTCTCTTATCTTATCAATCGGAGTGCTTTCCCTAGCCGAATTTCAAATCAGCAATCATATTCAAAACATTAACAAAAGGAAAAAAAGGGGGAAACAGAGAGATCAAATACTAATCATGATTTTTATGTTTCTCATGACGTGGAATGGGGATAAGTTGTATTCAAAATGAGCTATGAATAAACCTCATAAACAATTATCCAGAACAGAAATTTTGCTATAGTTAAGAAAACACGTAATACCGCGAACAATCCAAACTTGAAGCAAATTCTATAAACTCAACAAGAATCAAGCCTAAGACCTCAAGGGACCAAGCACATGTGGGATTGGCAAATCTAATTGAGATAATTACACAAAAAATACTGACTTTTCACATTTTGGCAATTTTAGCCCAACCTTTAATAATTTGCAAGTACACATTCCAACCTTTTTTTGTTTTTCTCAAAAAATGACTTTCGGCGACTTTATTCGGCTAAAATGCTTACATGGCGAGCCAAAATATTGATTTCCTATAACTCTCATCCCCTACACATGCAACCTCCCTCCATCAAGTCCATTTTATAGCTCTCCTAAAATAATTTCACTTCATATTTTCTTCCTACAGCAGGCTTCAAGGTGCAAGACTAACAAAATAAATTCCAGCAAGTATAGTTGTAAGAGGCGAGAGGCGCACCTAGGCGCAAAGCCTTCTGGAGCCTGAGGCGCAAGGCACACAGCGAGGCACGCGCCAAAAGGCGCAAAAATTGAAAAATTGAAAAATATATTAACTTTATTTGTAGATTTCACATAAGCAACTATATGGTTATAACTAGTTATCTTTCCAAAAAAATTATGCATGGTACCTCGTAAGAGCAAACCAAATATTAAACACAAAAGTTAACAATTATTATGACCTAATAATAATTATTATATTCTATTGGGATGTTAATAAGTGTGAATAAGTTCTTAAATTACCAAAAAAAAAGAAGAAGTGAGCAAGTTTGCCAGGCGCACAGGCGCAAAAAAGGCGCACCTTTCACACAGCGCTCGCCTTTTGGCTAGAAAGGCGTTTGAGCCATCGCCCTGTGCGCCTTGCGCCTTAGGCGCGCCTTTTACAACTATGCCGGCAAGCCACGCACGTAAGCATTATGAAACTAAAAGAAGGATACTGGGCATGCCACGTAAGCATTGTGGCTGAGAAAAGTCGATGAAAGGTATTTTTGAAATATAAATAAATTGAAAGTTAGGGTATTCAATAAAAAGAAAAATACATATAATTGAACTGGAATAGTGAAAATGTGAAAAGTTTGGGTATTTGTTGGTAATTAACTCATTCTAATCCATCAATAAAAACACAAAATAAAATAAAATTACTCACCTGACTCCGAGAATAAGGGCTGCTTCCCGACGAGTCATTTTAGGCTGGAAACCACCTTCGTAGAATTTACGCATTCTAGCAGTTGGCGGTCTTGCCTTAAACGCATGCCACGCCTGAATGCCATATTTACCGGCATAAGCAGCCGCAGCAACGGTAAGCCCGGCTATCAGTGGCGAAGTCTGTTGCTAATTTCAAGTTGGAAGTTTGTATTCAGGAGTGTAATTGAATAACATACACAATATAATATGAAATCACCACTGGAACAATAACTAGTCTATCAAGTATCAACCATGACTAATAGTAGCAAGCTTTATACTAATATCAATCACTACATTGATTTTAAACTCTGCTAAAGCACAAACTTATTTAAAATGAACAAAAAGATTATTATTGTCATAAAGCCCCCATTATTTACATTATTTAGATAATGCTAAAGTACACACTGGAAAATCAACCTTTAACACAAACCAAAACTGGAACTAAATACGGCCACACAACAAACCTACTGCATAAATTGTTATAGCACAAAACACACACACACACACACATAATTCTACCTGAGTCTTTTTGGAATCCTTTTTAAGCTTTTTCACAAAACTATTTGACAAACAAATTTCAAGAATTTCAGAAAACTCTAAAACAAAAGTACATCCATAGGGAGAGAAAAAGAGACGAATCCAGCGTATTCATTATTTGGGATTCCGATCCAGGAGCTGTCGTCTGTCTCTCCATTCCCATGCCACCGTCGGTAAATAAGTACCATCACACAACCCACAGTCCCCAAAATATTCTCATTCAATTTTAACATTTAACCTTAAAAACCAAACAGTAGTGAAAAAACAAAAGCCCTTCTAAGCTTAGGGTTTTATTTGGGCCGCAACCGAATTTACGTATAATCAATCAAGAAAAACATTGAACTCTTATATGTAACACTGCGCCTACAAAAACACAAAACACATTTGTCACTCACCATTTTAGATTTGAACTTCAGAGCCTTCCAGAAATCAATAAAAACTTAGGCACCTTGTCTTCTTTCTGAATATTCTTTCTAATTAGGGTTTGTTCACTATATTGTGAATTAAAATCGGGTGGGTGGGTATGGGTCAGTAAGTGTAAAGTCAGAAATGTGACTGGATGAATTTAAATTTTTCCAAAATATTTTATAAAATTATTTAGAAATTTATAAGCTTTTCGAGAGTGCTTACGTTTATCTCTTTTCGTAACATTGCTAATAGTATAAAACTATGGCAGTCAATTATTTGGTCTAGAGTACATTTTATTAGCCGGTATAAATTTATTATCGTCCAATTATATAATAATATATATTAACTATATATGATGACCTATAATAAAAATTTAGAATTTAATTTTTAATTTTTCATTTTAAAGTTTAAAATTTAATTTTCTATTTTTAGTTCTATTAGGGTTCTAGCATAAATTTATTATTATACCATTATGTATCCCGTGTAATGTTATATGTTATTAATATGTGATAATATATGTCGGTAAAATATGATGATATATGATATAAATTTAGTATTTAGAATTTATTTTTTCGTTTTAGTGTTTAGTTTTTAATTTTAGAATTTATATTTTTTATTTTAAAGTTTAAGATTTTAGAATTAGAATTTCGATTATTTATAATAATATAGGAAAACTCTACGGCTTAATCTAAAAAATCTAAAATTGATCTAATGGTTGTAAATGCACCCCACTAAGTGAGGAATGGTACCGTGAAGGTACCGTAAAAATTCCATATATATATCAAATATATGTGACGGTATGTAGCAAGTAAATGTGATATTATATTAAAATTATATGCGATAATAAATTAACCTACTGAGTGCAACATGTAAGATGCACCCAAATCTATATATAATAACTATAAAACTATAACTATAAGATGCGCGAGATTATTATAATTAATCTTTTTAGCAATTGACGTATAAAATAAAATTTAACATCATGCAAGCTACTAAAATATTTCATAGTAACACATTATTTTATAATCCCTACAAAAATAGACATAATTATTTTACACATATTACGAAAATATTAGTTAATATAATTAAAGTATCACAGTTTAATTTATATCGTATTGCTAAATATTTATATATTATTCTTCACATGTTTCGTAAAAGTTAGTATAGGTAAATGAAGTGGTGTGTACATACTAGTAACAAACATATTGTTTTGCAATATTCGAAATAACAATATAACACATCTCCATGGAAGAGAAAAAAGTTATGATAAACCAAGCAATATTGTCCGGTGAACAAAATATGTTCAAACAAGTTGATATTAAAAATGTAGTTATAGATTTTACATCCAAAATTACTAGAAAAATAAATTTAAATGTAATGTAATTTATATTTTTATTGAATATTTTTTGATTTCATTGTATATTCTATTCTGACCTTTATAGGGCTCCTTATTGAAATCTGGTTCAACACATCCAAAATTGATTGACCGCCGCTGATTCAATAGAACCACGAATAGTAATATAGAAATTTAATACTCAAACAAACTTCATGCAACAGAACCACAAATGATAACTAAATTCAAAATGGTAAGACTAATAATCACACAACATAAATGCCACACAGTATTTACAATAAAATGAAACTTTCACAACATTCACACAAAGCAAGCACTAGTAGTAATCATGTCCTTTCTGAAATAATTCTTAAATATAGTAACATTTCACAACATTGAGAAAAATACAAAACAACCTATATCAAAAAAATCACCCAAGACTCAACAAATAAATCAAGCCCCCAAACCAAGCCTCCTTTAAAACAATGAAAATAAATAAATAAATAAAATCAAAACAATTTTAACAAATGGAAATTCACAAATCAAATAAACCCCCATTAAGCGATGATCGTCTCATTAACCGTCCCATTCTCACCAACCAAGTTCGTCTCAACTTTCGGCGGCCCAGAGTGCCTCCTCGGTGGCCTAGCTGGCGAAGCTGGAAATGAAAGCCGTTTCTTAACCGATCCCTTATCCGGCATCATATTATTATTATTATTATTACCACCACCATTCTCCATTCCCAACGGACTCAACAACTTCAACTTAGCTCTCGCCGACCGAGTCGTCGCCATATAACTCGGCACAGACGAGGAACTACCCAAGCTCTCGTCATCTCTAACCGACGAGCCACCACCAATCGTGTGCCTCCGATTACTCCTTAACTCCGATTGCACGCTAAAAGTGCTCCTTGAGTCGTCATCTTGACTTATTGCGCTCCCTTTTGGGCTTGCGGGTTTTATTTTCTTGGAAATTACGGACGATGTCGATTTCGAAGGGGTAAAGGGAGACGGAGGCTTTTGGCTGGACGGCGAGGATGGGTTATTATCGGAGTTGAGCTGATGACGGGCAAAGGACTTTGTAATTTCGCCTCCAGGGCTTTTGATGGATGAGTTTGAGTCTTTATCGGCTGTGGTGGCTTGAGTTTCCCATGGACGTGCAGCCATCCAACGCTCTAACCAGCTCCAGCCCCAGTGAGGGTTGGTCGGGTCCATGAATAGTAAGTTAGTGGACTTTGCTGATTTTTTCCATGTTTGCTGTAAGGGTTGAAATGTCATTACCGTTAAACCAATATGGAAAATGGAACTTTTCATGAATAGTGAGTGTTGACCTAAAAAAGAAAAACACTAACTTCCGAAATTGTGAAAAACACCCGTGAGATTTTATTTGTCTTACATTTACGCCTTCAAAAGCAAAAAAGAATAATAGTAATAATCAAAAAAAACCTTCACATTTATAAAAATATTGCAAACTACTTCTTCAGGGGTAAGTTTGTAAATTTGAAAGTTAATTGTTGTTGTTTTGGTAATTAGATCAAACCTCAACGACTTCCGAAATTAGAAAAAAACAACCGTGAGATTTTACTTTGTATTACATTTACCCCTTCAAAAGCAAAAAGAAATATTCAAAAAAAAAATTTCACATGTATAAAATATTAGTTAGAGCTTAATTTTAACATTGAATCAAACTTTAGAAGTATTTTTCTAATTTTGAAAGATAGTTTTTTTTTTGTGTGTGTAATTAGGTCTAACCTCAAAGGAATTTTTTATAATTATCTTTTTTAAAAGTGTTATTAATCATCATTTTGCAATATAAATGGGGATAATTAATCTACTCATGACTCGTGAATAACCAAAAAAAGATGATTTTTAAAAAAATTAGAAATACCCCCTGGAGGTTTGTGTTTGTTTCACAAATTAGCCGCCCCAAAAGGTGTGGTTTGTAAAACAGAAACATGTGTCTAACAGGTAGTTGTAATATTGAAAGATAATTTTTTTTCTTTTTCTTTCATTTTCTATTTAGACTAAAACTAAGGGCTGAACATTGTGTATTGCGGTTGGAAATATATACATTTTACATACCTGATGAGTGTATGAATAAGCCAAGGCCCTTTCACGCCTCATTGCAGCTTCATACTTGTGCAGCAAGTTCGACTCGATTTTCTCTTTAGATTGCAGACTATCATCCCATTCCTCTCCCACCTACAACAAAGTTAAAGCCTCTATGAGTTAACAATTAGAAAAGAGAGAGGGATAAGGAGATTGCAAATTTCAAGAAATGATGTCATCATAACATTCCCCAAAATATACAAACTAAAACTACTCCCTCCATCCCAAAAAGAAGATAGGCTTGGTTGTTATTTTGGGTGTCCCAAAATGATAGGCTTGTTGCTACATTTACATTTTCATGCATACCCCTATTTAATAATATTAAAATCACACTACTCCACTTACCTAGATTAACTTTTATAGAAACCAAGTAAACAATGAATAGACAATTAATTAACTATAGTTGCATAGATGAAAAAACAATACTTTAACTATATTAAACAACATTTTCTTAAACTGTGTGAAATAACCATAAGCCTATCTTTTTGAGACGAAGGAAGTATAATATAAATGCCAGCTCTAAGTTCCCAAATTAGCCAAATTTACAGGCAACCAAAGGCTTGCAGCAGACCAATCAATTTGTAACTTTTACTATCCCAATTTAGTTTATATAATTACAAAAATTACCCTTGAGGTTTGATCTAATTAATAATAGTAATAATAATAATAATAATAATAATAATAATAATAATAATAATAATAATAACAACAATAGTTTTCAAACTTACAAAAATACCCCTAAGGTTTGATTCAGTATTAAAATTAAGAGGCTAATTGTAATATTAATATGTGAAGTTTTTTTTTAAACATGTTCTTCACTCAATAAAATCTCAGGGGTATTTTTGTAATTTGTGAAAGATATAGGTACTTTTTGTAATTAATCGATATCATTCTTCACAACAAAAAATGTTTAAACGGTTCATGAAAGATAAGTAATGGCATTAGAAAAAGGACTAACTCTCAGACTCTCGAGTTCTTTAGCACGTTTCTGCAGGAGCTGTCGCTGAAGTGCTCGATTCTCCTCTAACATCCTCAGCCGTCTCGATTGAATCTGAGACTGCACACGAGATAAAGTCTGCATGCATTTCAGAGTATTTGAAGTCTGGCGTTTGACAGTCGGCCCGTCGACAAGTGATTTCAGTCTGACCAGCCCTCTTAAGGCCCGCAATGCCCTCCTTGCCTGAAATTAGGAACAATAGTAGAAAACCCAATAGAAATGGTTATTATAATTTTATACCTTGGAAAAAGTACTTATCTCACTAACAGCGAAAAGAAAAAGAAAGGAAAAGTTAGAAGTAAATTCGTATGAATGTACAATTAGTCAATTTTCATACTATCTGATCCTCATACTTTGACCTTAACTTAAACCAGATACTATTCCCAAATCCCAAAGTAAATATACTTGCACAGTCAAATTTCAGGGGACAAATTTTATTTATTCGTGACATCATTTTGTAATCTCGCCTGGCGTACCTTGTCATGCAAGATTATTCAAGCCTTGATGACTCAATAAAGCAAATCTCAAGGAGTGTTTGCAAACACTAAAAACAAATAAAATAAAACTCAGCTTTTAGGGGAGTAATATACACTATTTAATTATTATAATGTTTGCAAAAACACCCCGAATATATCTTATCACACAAAATTAGTAAAGCACCATAATCTTAGAACAAAGTAATAATGTAAAGTTAGAATTTAAATATCAAGAATAAACACATATTAATACCAACATAGATTTTGAACATTGTGGATGACCAATACGAGCAATTCATCATACACCCATAAAACCTACTCCCTCTGTCCCAAAAGTTGTTACTTTCAGTATGTAATTACCTTTACATTTCCTTGTATACCCCTATTCAAGTATAATAAACTCACACTACTCCATTTACCTAGATTAACTTTTACGAAAACCCCGAGTGGACAATGAAAAAAACAATTAATTAATCATAGTGGCATAGATGGAAAATGAATTACTTTAACTATTTTAACCAACATTTTATTAAATTTTTTGAAATAATCATAAGCCTATCTTATCTTTTTCGGACTGAGGGAGTAAAATTTTTCCACCATGGCAAAATATTGACCAACCAAAAAAATAAAAAAGGAGTAATAACGAACATACTAAGTAACCACGAAACGCAGTTTGGATTTTAATAGCGGCTATCTCCTCATTAGATTTTCCGGCGAACTGAGAAACAGTTGTCAGACGTACAACCTCCGCTGCCGCCTGTGCCGCCGCCACTGCCGCCTCAGCAGCTGCAGCCGAAGCAACAGCGACATCGTAAGCATGTTTCGTCTCCTCATTCTCAACCTCTGCTGTTAACTTTACATCTTCCAAAGGTGGAAGAGGATGAGGATGAGACACTTGGACAGTCTCAATCTCCCGGTTTGGAGATTCGGATACTACTGGTGGCTTTTCTTTGCCAAACCATCTTTTCTTCAATTTACTAGCTTTCTGAAAATAAAAACCCAATTTACCAAATTTCATCACAGTAAAAATTTCAATCAAGTATAATGAGTTGGTTTCTTTTACACACCTTGGCCTTTTTTTCTTTTGTGTCTGGGCTGAGAGCTTTCTTTACTGAAGAAAACCAATTTCCTTTCCTCACCATTTTACTATCATTCCTCAATTGCCCTTATCTGGACTTCAGAGGAAAAAATACAAAATGATCATCAAAATAATTTCAAAGATTAAATTTTTATATTCTTTAATTACCGGTTTACCACAAGACATAATTATGGGCAAAATTTATAAATAATTAAATATCTTGAGATGATGATACATATAACTAAATGTCAATTCTTTTTCAGAACAAAAATAATCCGTACAAGTGTCAAATAATCAAATCTAAAACACCCAAGTAACAGCATTGAGCTCTAGCTAAGCTAGCTTACTTCATTTTCCACATTCATTTCTCCGTAGTTATAATGAGACTTCAATTTAGAGAAACAGATTTCAAATGTGCAATTCCCAGAAGTCAAGAAATAACAATAAGAAAAAAAAATTAATAATAGTAAATTCAAGAAAAAATTTAATTATTGGTCTTAGAATTCGTAAAATCTCAAGTTAAAAGAAACTAACCTGATATTAAGTTGCCCAGATCTCACTCAATTGCCCTTGTTTTTTTGTTCACAGTAGAGAGAACTGAAGTCTAAACTTATAAATAAATTAGAAGTCAACAAAGAAAAAGAAAGGTAAGATAAAAGAGGTTGAGCCCCTCTAAGTTATTCTTGATGACCCTTTTGAAGAATGTGAAGCTTTGAGTGTGTGTGTGTGAGAGAGAGGGACAGCAAAAACAGATCTGGGCAAAATGGAAAAAATCAACGAAGCGGAGAGGAAGAGAACATGAGGAATCACAACAAGTTCACAGCTGGTATTGCTAATGTGGGCCCCCACTCTTTGAAGCTGCCCATATGTTTGGTCCCACTTTCTCAATTATATTTCCCCATTAAATAAAATATTAATGACCTTTTAAGTTTGCATAAATACTTTTTATTTGCCCTACTGATTTATAATTGGGTTTATTCAAACTTCATATTGCCCACTCCTTTAAACAAATAAAAGTATCTCAAGAGAATATCACTAAACGCGTCATATCTTTAATTGATTTGGTATATAATTCCAAATGTAATTATCATGATCTGGATTAAATATGTGAGTCCAGGTAGTTATGCATCATACTTTGTGTCTTTTGCTACATTTATATGATGATAAAATAAAATCACAGACTAAAAAAGACAAAATTTGTTTATGTCATTTTTTCCACTTAATTAGAGAATTAATATATTCTTCTGAAGATAAAAATATATATTGTCAGAACATGTCCGACTTACAATTCTTTTTCAGATTATTACATATTCATTTTCTAGGATGCAAGAGAAAATAAGTTTTATTATATTTTGAATTATTATCAAACAAAATTATAAAAATAGACAAGGGTTGTTTGATAATTAGAGGTTTAACCTCAGTTTAAAGGATTGATTAGTCATCTTCTAATAGATTTTGTTTGATAATAATTCAAACAACCCTCTGAAGAATTTAATACCAACGTGTTTTCTCGTTACGGTAAGAATCTCAAGTTATAGCTGTTTGTTTTGATTTGCTAAATTTGACCACAGTCTCCTTTTACTTGCAAAGGGTTGACATTTTCGCAGCTTCTAATTTTTCCAATAATGAAGAGTATATTATCTATTTTGACATAATTGGTAGTTTCAGTTGTGCAATGAAGTTGATTTCCATGCCATTCGGGCTAGAAACATCGCGTACTAATTATTATTTCATTATATTTTAAATCCAAGTCTATCATAATATATAAGTGATAAATACGAAATGTTACGTAAAGAAATTGTAAATTGTAATATGAACATGTAGAAAAGTAATCTAAACTAACTTGATGAAATGCCATTTTCAACTAAGTTAACATTTGCAGTTCACCACTCCATATATGAACAAATCGGCCTTGTTTGTTCATATTTTGAATTATTAGTCATCTTCTAATTGAGTTATTTGTTAAATATAAATTAGAATTAGTTTTTGGGTTTAATAAGCTTAAAAAGTTTGTTATATGAGCTTCTTGAGAAGATATATATAATTATAAGTTTGAGTTCAAATGGCAATTTCGTATTCAATTGTTAAAAGATATACATTTATTATTAATTTACATACAAAAATTGTGTATAATTAGTTTTTGATTAAATAATATTTATTATTATCTAAATTAAATGTAATATATTTGAAATTAGTGACCCAGTAAACTTTAAGTAATGACTATATTTTGTTGTAAATAATTTTAATTATTCAATATATTGTAAATATATGTTATAAAAAAAATATAGCCACCAATAAATCAGTCTTATTTATTTATTTTGGTCATTCAAGCTATCAACTTATTTGCCAAATACAACCGGTTAACACAATTAGATAATTATATATCAGCTGATGCAATCAATCAATTATCCTAATTGTCCAAAAGGGTCAAAAATTTCGATTTTCGGTGAAATTTGAAGTTCGGGAATTGGAGTGTAGACCAACCTCATTCACCATGTCAGTCTAATCTGTTGGCGATCACTTTTCACTTCTTTGTCTTGATATTAAAGTGTAACTAATTGAATTTTAACCCTAAGGTTATTGTAGTCTTGATATTACAGCATTAGCAAGTGAGTGAATATTTCTATATTTCGCTTCCATCTGTTGAACACTAGTTACTGAACAAACTATGAAGCTTGCACTTATTGTAATATTCAAAACATGCGATAAAAGATTATAAATGCTATATAGAAACTACTAAAATAATTTAATAAATTACACTCTATTACGCATTTATTTATTAACCACAAAGTTACTGTTCGAATAATATATATAAGATATAGCGGTAGGTTGTGGGCATGTAGCAAAAGTCATCTTCAATAGTTCAATGCTACCCAACCAGAAAGCAAGATAACTTATTCAGTAGGTAAGACTCATTAGTCCGGCTTTCGTCTAGCCCTCTCATTATTGCATCAACGGACAAAATCATTTATGAGAAACCCAAAATGATTAAAATAAATAAATAATTGGACAATCCATTTAGGTCGAATTATCGTGAAATAATTTAAATTGGAGAAAAATAGGTGTGCAGGTTCCAAAATTCCATTGAGCTCAACAACATTATGCGTTTCAAATAAATTAACTGTTCTCTGGTTAAAAGGACAAGGCACGTTGCAGAGTCGTACTATTATGTCCCCTATTGTCTTACATTTCAAAGCACAATAAAGTAGAGCTCTACACTGAAATTAGCGAAGTTAAAGGTACATCCAAAGAACAGAAATTAGCTGGATTCAAAATTATTATTCTTATTGACAATTCATTCTTGTTTCTTGCATTAATAGTTGATGAAGGCAAAAAGAAGAATTACGAGATTCGGTGATTTTATACACAGGGATTGGTGATAAGAATAATGTAATGTTGGGTTTACTTCCTCTTTTAGTCTCTCTCTGCCTCGCCTCTCCCCGCATAAAGGGTACTTGTGTTTGGAATTGGAAGTCCCATTTTGCGGCGAAAGAACAAAGTACAAAAATATATGTTGTAATAAATTACATACAAGTTAATTAATGAAAAAATGGCCCCTGCTATTTGAGGAAAATAAGCAGGAAAACATCGGAGACTACAACAAATCCCTGCAGAACAAAGAATCAAATAGCAACATTACATCAAATGTAATTTTTTTTTTAAATCTTCAATTAAACTACAAAACGTAATTGAAATAGTTATATAACATTCAAAAAATGATTTTATGAAATATCATTAATTTTTGAACACGCAAAATAAATAAATAAATTGTCTTCACCTTATTTCAAAGGATGTAAACTGCAACCTCAAGTAAAGGCAAAAATCCTATCTGCAATATTTGTTCGGCAAATTGGACATTCCGTACAGGCAAGAGAACATGATTTACATACTGCAACAATAAAACAGACAATATCAGTGCTGCTCAACGAGCATAAATAATAATAATAATAATAATAATAATAATAATAATAATAATAATAATAATAATAATAATAATCAGAAATATAACTTACAGCTAAAATGACGACAAGGCAGAAGCATCGCAGCTGTAGGCGACTCAAAGCATACTTTACATACATGATTATTAGCATCTCCATTCCCACTGAACCTAAGTTCTTTCTCCTTCATCTCCTGCATTCGAGCCTACAGGAATTCAAAATGAAGGATGAGACCACACAGTAGCACTTGTGATAATTCGCAAGATTTACTAATTACCAAAACTTGCGCTGGCATATGTAAATCTTCATACAACCTCTGTTTCCTCACTAGATTTTTAAAAAAAGCTCCATTACACTACTGAAAGAATTGTGACATTCAAAAAACTTTGAGCAGCTTTTAGGTGTATTCTTACTTAAGCTTATAAAAAACCAAACAATAGCCTCAATAAGAAACCTAAATTAATCACATGGCCTCGATATCCTCAATTTTAGGCAACATCAATAAGATTCACATTAAGGGAGTGTTTGCAAAAACTCCTACTTTTAGAGGAAGTGGTAAATTGTAAGTAAAAAAGTCGCTGAGAATCAGAAATTTGTAGTATTTGCAGATAAAAGCTAAAAGTTGAAAAAATTGAAAAGTGTTTTATTTTTGTGTAAATACAAATCAAAAGCAAAACTCTATAAAGTAATGTTTCCCTACACGGTTAAACGTATAGATTCTAGTTAAATTATGCAAATTTAATGTAAAAGATGGGATTTTAAAAAACCAAAAATTACTTTCTTTTTCTTTTTCAGCCAAAAGCTGACAATAACTTTTATTAATTGTTACTTTTAAAAGAAAAAAGTTAATGAATAAACAAAAAATGCACATTCAAATGAGTGAAGGAGCAATAACTCACTTTCAGGCGTACAACAAGAGGTTCTTCTTTGGGAACAATGGAAGGTGGAACTGAATTATCTTGGGCCCCACGTTCTTCAACAATCTGGTCCTTGCTGTCAATATCATCAACTTTCACATCCCTCGTTTGCTCAGCAGTATCTTCACTCTGTCTGCCAGTATTCTTAGATTCCTGCATAACACTCGCCTCTTTCTTCAGCCGAGCAACAAGCACCCACATGTTCGCAAGATCATTTTCCAGAGACGCCTCTCTTTTCTTTGACTCTTCAAATTTCTTCCTATACTCATCTTCCAAAATTTCCTTCTCAGCCAAGGTAGCTTCCAGAACAGCTTCCCGTTGTTTCCTCGCTTGCAACTCCATTTTCAGATCGTCAGGGTTGAGATTCCACGAGTCAAAGTCGTCGTTGACCAGTCCGGAAAGATCACTTGCTCTTCCAGAAACCCGAACTCTGCGATTGGTCCTTTGAGCATCATTGTGCTTGCTGCGGTTACCGTTATTATTAATAGAATGACTGCTCGAACTTCTGGAGCTTAACTCACGAGCAGCCAGTAATTCTTTTTCTAATTTGACATTCTGTAATGACAGCTTGGTAACTTCGCCGGCCAAATTCTTTAGCTCAACCGCTGCAGCGGATGCTAGTTCCTTGGCATAAGAAGCTTCCTCGGATAGTTTCTGATTCTGTACGTGCAATCCACTGTTCTCTTCTAGAATCTGAACACGCTCCAGCTTTAATTCCTCATTCTCAATTTCCTGCCAGTGCAGAAACAGCTTTCATCAAAGTAAAATACTAAAAATCAAAAGTTACAGATTTTTTTGTGGCAACAGAAATTTCCTCATTGACAAAGATATGAGAACAACTAAAAACCATAAAATTACAAGAAAATAGAACTGCATATGACAAGCAATGAGGATAAGCTCTAAAAAACATTATAAAACTTAAAAAACTAAATTGAGAATCTCCACAGCTAAGGATAAAAAAAAAAGAAAATATAAATATTTGCCAGATTTATGTACATTGCCATGGTACCAACGAAACGACTAAGAAATGCTTTACGTAGCCCTAAAAACTTATAAACACACATCACACCATTAGCTTTAAGTAATGAGCATGAGTACTCTTTAAGTAATGAGCATGTGTACTAAGTAAGGCTTTCCCCCAAATGGCGATGTTAATCTCACAAAGTTGAGCTGTTTAAAGTTATGAATGAAACTATTACTACAAGAGATCTAGATAACAATTTACCTGTGACTGAATTCGCTTTCTCAGCTCTTCAGTATATTCATCAGGTACATGATTTTCAGGAGATGACTTATTGTCCCCAGAGACTGAAGCTAGTTGCTGCTCCAGGTGGATAATTTTCTCTTCCAATTCCTTGTTTTCTGCACACTAAAAGTAAAAGGAGAACAACCGCTTTACATGGACAGGAACATGAATAACACCTGGAGAATTAAAAAATACGAAGACATGGTCCTAATTCCAGACAGTTCTTTTTTCCTTTTTGACAAAGCAGGCAAAACTTGATGAAGTTTCAAAAAAGGTTTTAAGATTTTACCTTGTTTTGAAGCTGTTCTTGAAGTACACGATTGTCAGCTGATTTAAGCTAGATTGCAATTGCAAGGTTAAAAGGAAGGGTTACTAAAGTACAACAAATAGTTTATACCAAGTAAATAATACAATTAAGTGGTGAGAGGAAATCGTGGAGAAAAAAGATGAGAAAAACCTCAAGCTCAAAACCCTTCTGACTACACTGTGCCTTCAATTTCATGACGGTCTGTTGCAAGAAAAAAGTACTATCACAGAAGGAATACCTAAGCTAGTTTTGAATAAAGAAAGTTGAATCTATGAATAAGGCAACCTGCTGCATTTCGACCATAGATGCATTTGCAACTGAAGCTTCACCACTCTCAACTATACGTTGTTCCAAAGCTCTCATTTGCTTTCGCTTTTCTTGGATTTCACGCTCTAAGTTCTGCATCTGTGCATTTGGATGTAAATTATTGTTAAGTTCAAACCATGTTATCAATAGTCCCAGCAAACATGTAGCAGTAAGTAAATGAAAGAAGTGTCAAATTTACTGCTAGAAATACACCTACAGCTTGCTCGTGGCTACACAAAATAAAATATGTCCTCATTCTGAGAATCACGACTAGTTTACAAAATATACAGCCAGTTTTTACATTATTTTTCTATCTCACGTTTATGTCTGATAATACACAGAGAACAAGTCTGATATTATATTTTATTTCCAAAAAATATTATCCTTCTTTTGAGAGAGTTGGAAAGTGAAATATACAACATCTGAGGGAATTCTTATGATCATGTTAAACGAGGAAGAATACCGAGCAGTGGTCAAAATAAATGAGAGTTTTTTGTGAATTTGGATGAAGAGGGTACAAAAAGAAAAAGATGAGTGGCGTCATCCCATTGTTGTAGAAACTAGATAGAGTTAATAAGGGTAAACAAAAGTCAACTGATACGTAATATTGGGCAAGAGGCCAAGTAATTCAATACACTAGCAAAATGAATAATACGATAGTGAAGAATGCAAATTGTTAGATCATATTGTAAAATGCCAAAGCACTTTCACCAAGATTTTGGTGGCATTAAGCTAGAGGTCAAAGTGCCAGAAAAGTTTATAATCCTTCAAAAGGAAATTTTGGGTTACCTCCTGAACTTTTGAGCCTTCAGGATCATTCACTGACTGCTCAAGCAGACGCTTTAGGGTGCTGGTGTCAAACGCAATCTCTCCAGCAAGCATCTTCACTTGCTCAACAAGGAGGTCCATATGATCTGACATCGTCACCTCATCCTACAATCAATAATAAAAGCACAAAAAAGGTCTGTTGATAATATTCAAACCAACAATATATTACAACCAAAATCCAAAAGCTGAAATTTACACATTAAAGATGCAGTCAGAGTTACAGACTTCAGCTTCAAAAGCAAAGCCAAAAAAAATTGTTCACACAACAAACTATCAAGTCAAGAATAACTGAAGCATAAATCGAGGAACCTTAGATCTGAACAAGAAGTTTATGCACAGTGGCTATACAGAGGAGTTACATGTAGATATGCTATTTGTAATTTCCTGTTTTTGTGTTAGTTTTCCCCAATGATATGGCCAGGCTAGGAGTGATTCCATTTGGGAGAGTTTTCCGCTCTTTCAAATCGCCTCGAGCCATTTTATTTAGGGATTGTTCTATCATGTTTTTTGTAATGCCCGCATACTTCTGTATGTTAACCTTTGTTCGATACAGTTTATTTACCGACCAAAAAAGAAGAAACAAATCCATTGTCCAACATTAATTGCTTTAAGCGCTTCAACACATTTCTCAGTAGATGATAATATCACTAAATGGAGATAATGATAGTAACATTAGGACATAGCGGGCAGGTATGTTAGAAAAAAAGGAGTTAGAACATACTATAGGCAGTTTTGATGCACAGGAAGAACCACTAAAAAGTTCACCCGCTTGAGTTGTTTCAGTTATAGTACTGCCAGCTTGTGAAATATCATCATTCCATTTGCTGTATGATCTTCTATGTTTAAAATGATAAGCATCTGATGCAATAGTTATAGCAGAAGATGAAGAAACTTTTTGGTTCTCGCCATCAAGTTTTAGAGAACCATCACGCAGAACATCCAATTTCTGTTAGACAAGCAAGAGAAGACGAAAATGGTGAAGAACACACAATATGGTTTTCTTCCAGTCATTTTGTAGATCATACAGCATTATGTAGTACGAGCACATTTAAGTACCGAACCGTGAGAGGCATAGTTACAACAACATATCCAGTAAGACTCGAGAATTGACCAACATCTATACTAAAATCTCATAGTTTCATAATTCTAAGAAAAATCACTATACGTGAAGAATATGAATCAACCAAGCAGCATATCTTTAACCAGACTTATAAAGAGGGGATGGGTAAACAGGTTGTGCACTGGTCAAGTTAATTAAATTGCAGTGTAATGCAGTTACATTAGATGTAGGCAAAAAGTGAGCAAGTAAAACTTCCTAACAAACACAGAGAAATATAAGCCAACCAGAGCAAGATACTTACATCATCCTCAGAAGCAGAATGACTCCTTTGGTGAGAGGGCATGTCACTCAAGTTTCCTGGTATTGTATTTTTTGAGGACACGAGTATTAACTTTGTTAGCCTCTGAATTCTGCTCATTAAAGCCGACTTGGCTTCTTCTTCCTCCTCCAATCTTGATTGCATTTTGACTTGTCCTTCTTCCAACTATATACAATGAGCAAGCAGTAATTTTCAACACAATTATGCAGAAAGTAAATTACAACTCAAAAAAAGAAAAAAAGAGCATAAAAAATTGCATAGCCCTACTCCAGTTTGCTCTCAAAGTTTTCATTTCCAAGATATTTCAAAAGGAGTCAATGGTACCTTCTGTCGTAAGACCACAATTTCTTCATGATTGACACCAACAAGCATTCCCCTCTTAAATTGATCAAGTTCTTCTTTTAATGTTGATATTTCTCGTTGATACTTCTTGATCAATGATTTTTCATCAATTATCTGAAACATTCAAGAAGAATTGATGTTATCTGATATCACCACTCTGAAATAGGAAACAAACCCAAAGCTTAACACAATCAAACTCACCGTATTACGTGAGGCAAATATTTCAACACGCTTCGCCCTGCTGGCAAACTTTAATGTATTATGGGTTTCCTCCAAATTACTTGATGCGGGAGTAATCGTACATATAAGCTGGGTCAAATACGAACTGCAATTCAGAAGCCTTTCAAGAAAATTTAAGGTAGACAACCTTTACTGAAAACAAATACCAATAATAAAATTCCAAACTAGCTAATGGTACACAGAAATTACAAGTGTAGTGCAAAAGTCAAGGTCAACTAACACAAAACTTTGAGGTACTAAGTAAAGGGAACACCAAATAAGCAGAGAAATCAGCAGACTAAATAATTTGAGATTTGGAAATGAATAAACTTTAATATACGAAATAAATATTCCAATGCTTACCGAAACATGTCCATGCCCACTTAGAGAAGATTGTAGAAGGCGGGTAAGCTTCGAGTCCCGATAAGGAACATGGGATGCTTTCCCTTCACTAAGTTTCCCAATCACCTTCATATCAAAAAAAAAAAATCCAAATATCAGTGCAGGAAAAAGAATAGAAACGAGAAATGACTTAATTAAATGTACAAAAGAAGATTTTAAAAAAGATATCAAGATGCCGAACTCAATGTGAGTAAGAATGCATTTCTTTGAGTCAGTTTGTCTCATTATATTACTAGGTAGAGCAAAAGGAAATAATTTTACTATGCAAACAAAAAGCAAAACATCTAACAAACAGAAAGATAAGGTACAGAACGAAATCAAAATTCAGTTCAATGGTAGTACATATACTCACAGTTCCAAGTGTTAGAAGACTTTTATTGATGTAGGATCCTTCCTTTCTCCTTAGCCCAGTTGTTTCAGTTTTTGAGCTTTCCGATCCAGCTAAATCGATTAAATTCTATAATAAAAAAAGGCCAAACTAAAGGTGACTTTTTATCATAAATTGGAACATAATACATTTATATATGGTTAATTGTAATAAAGCATATTTCACATTATAGAGGATAAATAATACACATACCAACTGTGAGAATGTAACCCCATCATATTCATCTCCATGTGAACTACTTTCGATCATCTATAACGAACGGAATGATTGACAATTGTGAGAGATCAAAACTGGGAAGTGCAGAAAGCAGAACGACAGAAAAGAAGGGAAGACATAAATGCACTAAAGCAAACAGCAGAGAAAGCACAGTAGTGCACATAACAAAGAAATATCATTGGAAAAAGTTATTATTGTCCAGTAGGAAAAGAAAGGGCCACAAGAAGTGGAAATCTAGAAACCATAAACATTGTCATGAAAAAATACCTCCACGAGAAACACAGAGGAAAAAGCCCGTAATTAAAATTTAATAGTGAACGTATGAATAAAATAATTATAAATGATACTAAGGGCAAGTATATTAAAAAACTCACCAACGTAAATATAGTATGACTTCGGCTGCTGAAGAGGTTAAAATTATTTGATCCAACATGACGATGCTCTGCAATTATGTTAGAGTAAATGACAAAATATTGATTAACTAATTCTACCAACCTACACAACACAACTCTATATCTAGTATATCATATATTGAATATTATTAGTATTAATTTATTACTATTATTACAGAAGAAAGAATAACTTGAAATAGTTTACCTTCTTAAAGTATTTTTATAGACATAAAAAACATAAAATCATACTCCCTCCATCCCAAAAGGATAGGCTTACGGTTATTTCACACGTTTTAAGAAAATATTGATTAATATAGTTAAAGTATTTTCTTTCCATCTATGCCCCTATGGTTATTTGTCTATTTGGTTTCCGTAAAAGTTAATCTAGGTAAGTGAAGTAGTATGATTTTAATATAATTAAATAAGGGTATGCATGGAAATGAAAAGGTAAATGTAGAAACAAGCCCATCATTTTGGGACACCCAAAATAGCAACCAAGCCTATCTTTTTGGGGCAGACGGAGTAATATTTTACATATTGCTTGAGTAGATCAATCTCTTTTTCCATTGTCTTAGAATATTTCGAACACTTATTTTGTCAGATTTATAACTCGTACAACGATTTTAATAATGCAGCCATATTTTAGCAATATGCCAATATCTTTTTCGAATAAATCATCAATAGTTGGAATTTGTGTGGAATATGACGAGCTTCGCTTAATAGATGCCTGAAATTGGAAGCCAAAATGGAACATGATCAAGATAAAAATGAACAACATTTTTCAATGTAATATACTATTGAATTTCTCTTTTATACATACTCTATAAACACAAGTTTTATTAAATGCAAACAGTGGAGAACAATAAATATGATGCTTTACTGTTAAATTAGAAAAATTAAAGTCCTGTCAAGCTTCATGACAACATGCAGAGCAAAAGCAATGAACTAAGGCAATACCTTCTCCCGCGGCAATAAATGAAAGAGCATGTCCAGGTGACAAAACAACTTCTTCCTTTATACCCTCAACATAAGTTCCCTATGTACATTCACAAAGGAAAGGAAATGAGATGACACACAAAAGAGGAGAATGTAATGGATCCAGCAGTTGGATGAGTTTAACAATTTTAGTGTAACTAGACATAATGAAAATTAAAGAACTTGCATACTAAATAGTTCCAGCTAACAGGTATTATTAATTGAATTAGTCAGTAAGTACAATATTTTGCGAACTTACTGGTTCATTATTTCAAACTACTATTATTAAAATATAATTGACATGTCATTTGTGTTCATTTTATTATCAACTAAGTAACTGAGAAGAAGAATTCAGTAAAGATTGAATACATCAATACCATAAAAAGAAATAAACAGCTAATGCAATGATGATAGCGGAAAGGACAAACTTGATAGCACCAGAAACTTCAGAACACCAAAGATAAAGAGTAGTAAGGGAAAAAAAGGAGGAAAAGAAGAAAAAAGAACCTGTGCATCCTCTCTAACGCGCAAATTCTGGCCAGTTGGATCCAGCAAGTCATTAATCACCTGGTAGCGTGGATATAAGAAAAAATTAATCAAAGAATTTAAAACATATAATTATATAATCAAGCCTGCTAAAATGGAGGTTTGGCACAAAGATTTGGCACATATAAGTCTACTAAGTAGTAGAATTTAAATTCAAAGGGCAAATGCATAACGCAGGAGCAACATCCATAGAAATTATTGAGGGATAAACTGCTCAAGCCACGAAAGGTTAAGAAAGAAACTGAAATCATGAACCGATGTTCGACTTCCTATGGCACATGTTCCAAATGTAGTATATGATAACTTCGTACTGACCTCATTGTAGATTTCAAGATACGAGACTCTTAGTAAGAATTCCCGACCTGGAGTCTGAAAGAAAATTAACATCAGTCATCGTTACATCTATAAGATTCCTTGTTTTACAAAATAAATACTCAAATCAGCCGAAAACAAGAAAAAGACATGCATTGTTAATTGTCGTATTAGATGCGACCAACAGAGTTGATCTCAAAGCATGATAAAAGTTTAAGCAAACTTACATCTTGGATGATGCTGAATACATCCTTTATGGCCAATGGTATAATGCCAGGAGAAATTTGATCTCCCTGGTAAGACATGATTGTAAAAAACAGTGAGTCATCAATGTGCATTAAGTCATTCTGCACATTACAAGATATCTCTAAACTAACTTGAGAGCCTCCCAACAGGGTAAACAAAATCAAATGGTTCAAAACATTAAGCATTAACCATAAGCCAAAATATTATACAAATGTAGAAATAATAATGTTCACGTGTAAATGAATTTGTTATTGCATTTCCAGTTATTACTTTTAGATGTCAAATTATAAGCATCATGAAGTCGATTATAATCACAGGTGTTACAACATTGAAAAAACTTTGACCATTATACTAAATACTAAACATATATACATCCAAAATACTATGACAAACATCTGTATGCTGACAATGGTTTAATTTGTTCATGATCTCCTTTCTTCAAAACAATAAACGAATCAATAATGACTAGCTATATAATGTGTAGGTATGCATTTTCTTATAACTTGCTTGTATTCACTGCATTTTCAGTTTCCCCTACAACGCACATTTGGGCCGCAACTTGTTTAATGGTTTCTGCTATCATCAAGCCATGGATGGCAAAAACAATTAAGGATACATCGTAATGAGGATTTAACTTACATGCATAGTGTGTGTCTTTCCACTACTAGTAACACCGTAAGCAAATACAGTTCCTGCATAACAACAAATCAGCAGCAATATGGCATTCAAAACTTGCCCATTACTCGACATAGACTTGAACTGTAATTGAAGCAGATACTTCCAAAAATAACAAAGCTTAGAAGCAATAGCAAGGTGATCATACCATTAATACCCTCCATTGCAGCCTTAACTACAGGTCGAGCAGCTACTTCATACACTTCTGGAGTGTCTGTATTAGGCCCAAACACCTTATCTGTCATCCAATAAATAAGAAGTTATAATCGTACCATTTCCTGAAGTGTTAGAACACTAATTGCAGATCCGGAGTGTGGTGTTAAGCTTAAAATCACATCATTTGTCTGTAAATAAAAATAAAAAAGGACAAATAACAGAGAAGCTTACCAAATGCATATGCAGTCATCGGATTATACTCATTCCGCACAGTTTTGTCATCATCCGCGTACCACGCGACCTCATCTCCTCTCTGGTACTCCCTTTCACTGTTACACAACAGACAATTTCAAAATCGCTCCTCTCATTCTTCCCCAAACTAGTAACCCTAGCTTCAAACAATCCCCCTAATTCATAAGATCTAAAATCAACAGAAATCAGATCTATCATTGAGTTCAATTTCACCTTAGAGGACGAAACCTAATCGTCACCGAAATACTATCCCCCGATCTCGAAGCATAATCCATCGGCTCGCCAGCCAGCTGGTCTTCCACTGAAGGATAGCTCACGGGCGTCCGGCTACGAGGATAATCGCCTTTATCATGGCTTGCGGTCATGGATCTAGAGCCGTATCCCTCGCCGCCGTAAAACGACGTCGCTGAAGTGGAGCACGAACGCGGCACTACGCGGCCGTTCATCATCGACGATGAGGACGAAGTAGATGAGTAAGGGCTCGAAGGTTTACCATGTTGAAACGGCGAACCGCTTCTTCCTCTAGATGATGACGCCGCCATATCTCCAGAGAAAATTCAAAAGAAAAAAAAAAGAACTCGAACCACTACACTCAATCTATTGCTTTCCAGTAATGTGTATGGTTAAAAGAAAATAGGAGGAAAAGGTAGAGAAGAGGGGATGTGTCAGAAATCACATGGCGTGAAACAGTAAAGTAATCAACATTGCTTGATTTTTTTCCAAGTTTTTTTAACTCTTTTTTTTTTCCAGTGGAATGCTTTGTGTCTAAGAAGGTTCAGTAAAGACTAAAAGATATGAGTATGTTCTCTCACACATACACGTGTGTGTCCGTGTGTAGAGAGATGAAGGAAGGAAGAGCTTCCTTCCGTCTTCTTTAAGACAAATAAGAGTTGCAGAGAGAGAGAGAGAGGGAGCCGGTGGACTAGTGAGAAGTGAGAACGACTGGAGGGGTTTTTTGTTACTTCTTTATTCTTCTTATTGATTTTTGAATTTAAATGCGTTTGGTTAAAATAGTGAAGAAATTCCAGTTGGAAATTAGGGTTTTTTTAATATATAAAAAAAGAAGAAAAAAAGTGATAATGCCAGAGAATAATTTGTCGCTCCAGGCGCAGTACTACCAAAGAGGACGACGACTGCAAATCGAAATTTCCCATAATTATATTAATCAAGAAAAAGAATTCATAATTTGTGTGAAAAATAAATAAAAGAAAAAGAATCCCATATAATATATTTGAAATATGGGGAGAAAAATGAGCGGGAATAACAGTGGCCTCAGCCGCTCAAGACCAAAGTGAAATTTTGTCAGTACTTAATTTAATTTACCAGCTCTGCTAAAATTACCGACTTGGCAGACTGCACGGTACTCACTTGGACGGCGATAGCATGCACGCGCCACACAATTCATTAACATTTCATGTTTCTCGAGGTAAGGGGATAGCAATAAACTCGGTTAAAATAGGACTCGCTCGCCTCACCTCCAACGGAGATGGGGATTATCCGTTTTAAGCACGGATGGGAATGGAGACTGGTATGGAATTGCGATTTTTGCGGGGAGGGTATGTGGATGGGATAATGTTCTCTCCTACCCGCGAGTACTCATCCCCATTTGAGACCCGTTTCAAACCCGCATATATTATTATTTAAATATTTATTTTTATATTTTGAACCATTTTTAAATGTAATAGACTAAATATTTGTCATGCTATTTGAATTTTCTTATAATTTTCTTTTTTTATATTTAAGTATACCTTAAAAATCAAGTTCTGTAATTTTTATTTTTTAAGTAATAAAATATAGTCGGGTACGAACCAGGTATAAGGACGGGGGCGGGTGATTAGATATTGCGGACGGGGGCAGGGGCAACTAATATACCCACGTTGTAGGGATACTCGCTTAGTTTGAAGTGGGGGTGAGTAACTTTCAAGTGGGTCGAGAGTGGGGGTAGGCGTACCCTCCCCCGCCCGCTCCCATTGCCATCCCTACTCAGGGTTGAGCGGAAATACTGGGTACTCGGTCCCGAACCCGAAACCATTTGGGAATTGCCGGGTCCAGTCTCGTAATCGGATCCGTCTGTACCAATTTTGGTTCCAAATTCTTGGAATCGGTTGTGACCGATTCCGGTTTTGAATCTAAACTTTCAAGATCTGATACCCGGTGGGACTGATTTCAGGACTGGGTACCCGTTTGTACCGGTTCTTGAACCGACTACCCGGCACGAAATCTTTAATACAGAGTCGGATAATATAATATTCAAACCTCTTTTGGGTTACAATATGCAATTGGACCATTAACTAATAATTACGTAGGGAGCTAAGAGCATCTCCAATAGGACAACGTGAATTCCTAATGACATGGCAAATACAATATTATTATTTAGAAATCTTCTCCAATGGAAAATGTGAATTGTGTAAAATACTTGACTATTATTGGTTGAGAGGAGAGAGAAATAAATTAATTAATATTAATTGGTGAGTAAATAAGGTAAATTATTAAATAAACAATGTCCTGCACACCATCTACATGTAGACGGTGTGCTAGACATTGTCTACTTTTTTTCTTGCCACATAAGAATTGTGAGCTTATGTGACAAAAAAATTTCCTCAATTCACATCCCATTGGAGATGCTCTAATAGCATGGAGTATATGTAGTTTAGTTAATTTATTATTATAAATCTTAACAAATGAAAAAACTCAAACAATGACTGGGTACCCGATTTCCACCGGTTCCAAAAACTTTGGACCCGGTTAGTACCGGTTTCGAAACTGATTCTCTTGTTTTGGAACCAATTTTGATCGATTTCGGTTCCAAGATAATTGACCGGGTACCCGGTTCCGCTCACCCCTAATGTTTCTTTATAAGGTTAAATTATGAGATATCTCCATGTATATTAATGCAAAATCCTCTTATGTGTCTGTTTTTGACACTTTGTTAGTTTGGAAAAAAAAAATGTGGTGCTTCGGTGTCACCGAACCTAATATCTACATAATTTAATATTTTTATTTTATATATTTTTACCCAATTTAATATTTTTATATTATTATATTTTTTTAAATTTAATATTTTCTTTTTATTATATGTTACCTGATTTAATATTTTATTTATCATATTTTGTCTGATTTAATATCTTACTTTTATTCTACTAATATAAAAAAGAAAAAAGTCATGTTTAATTGAGAGAAAATCTATATAAGTTGTATTATTTTTTATTTATAATAAAATTTAAAATAATTTTATTTTTAGAATTTCAAATATTTTATTTTATAAAAACACGAGTTATATGAAATTATTACAAAAGGGAAATATAAAATATATAAACTTAAATTTTGATATCTAATCATCGTATAGGAATGACTACGGTGTCGTGAATACATCATGCCCCCACCCCCCACCCCCGCAATTGCATGCACCCCCACCCCCCTACATTTACGATCATCTATTTACCAATATTTTGTAATCAACTTTTGATCAAACAGTTGTGATTAAGTGAAGAATGGTGCCCTTACGGCACCATAAAAGTTCATCATAATATAATGCATTGTAAATAACATTAAAAAAATATATATATATGAAAGTTATTACGCAAAAAAACAAAAGAGAGAGAGAGAGAGAAACAACAACAAAAAAAAAAAATAATAATAATAATAAACTTTTACACCTAGATAAATAAATATTAAATATATTCTAAATTACCTTAACTAATTCCAATATAATACATTGATAGACAGATTATTTATCTAAATGAACAAATTAATGTCTTACGTATAAAAAGAGAAACATAAAATAATATTACATATACTACAAGTTATATATACGGTATTTTTTTAATAGAATTATCAGTGACATGTAGATTTTAATTTTTTATATCACATATTCACATGCGACACGCGTATGTTGTATATTTTATATTTTTACAAGCTCAATTTTCTACGAATTCCTTTCAAGCTTAAGGCATTTTGCTATATTTTTTAATTAATTTCATGACCCACGTAAAAATAATTAAATATTAGAAAATCAGTCAATATTATTTATTCTGAAGAATAAACTTTGTGAAAATAAAAAAATAATGTTACGATTTGTGTGTACTATTTTCAATAATATTTGTTTAGTATTTTTAATAATTGTTACTTTTTTTCAAATTGCGGATAGTATGCGGGTGTCCAACTAGTTTGTAATAATCGAAGTATGAAATTAAATATTAATAATAAATTAATTTAATATAAACATCAAAATATAAATCTATATCATAATAATTAAAAAAAATATTGATTAAACACATGTACAATGCAACGCCAGTTGAGAGTAAATATCTTTTGAATTTTTCAAATTATGTAACTAATGTATTAATAAATTTAATTTAAATAGTAAAATACAATTAATAAATAGGTACTAGACACGGGTTGGGAATGTGACATTTTTTGAATTTTTTTAAGTATGTAAATAAAATTATTAATAAATTTAATTTAAACGAAAAATATATAAAATTATTTAATAAATACAATAATTAATAAATTGACTAGACATGTACAAGGCACGGGTTGAGAATCATCATTTGAATATTTTATTCGAGATTTAAAACTTTTATAATTATCAAATATATTTTTTATATTTACCTTTAATAAATTGCGTGTAATACACGGATGTTAAACTAGTTCAACATATAAGAATAAAGGTAAAATTACACAATAACTCCAGTAACTTAAGGGTGGTGGCAATTTAATACCACTAAATATACTTGGTGGCAAATTTATCTAATAACTTATAAAAAATAGCAATTTAACCCCAATTCCGCCGGATAAAAGAAAACTCGCCGGATTCTTTCAATTTTCGGCAAAAGAATGTTGACTTGAACCAATTTTAACCAAGTCAACGCTGATATGTCAAAAAATAATAATAATAAATTAAAAAATTAGAAATTTGTTTTAAAATTTTAAAAACTATTTAAATTACAAAATCTAACATAAAGATGAAATATATATTATAAAATTTGAGATTGTTTTGAAATAGCCAAAAAATACTATTCAAATATAAATTTAAAACAAAACCTAGGAAAATATTTTAAAATCCAAAACTATTTTAAATATTAACAAATATTATTTAAAAATAAATCAAAAATATCTGAAGTTTGGAATTATTTAAAGTATGTGAAAACAATCAGTAATAAATATGAAAAAATATTTATTAAGAATCTTATTTTTTTAATATGTAAATTAATATATTAAAATATATAATTAAAAAAACTATAAAATATTTTAATTATAGAAGAAATTTATTTTCATATGAAAGAGAATGTTTTAAGATAAATCTAGAAAATTATTTTATAATTCCTAAAATTATTATAAATATTAAAAAATATTTTAAAATATAAAAATATTTTCAGATTTTTTTGTAGGTAATTTTCCATATTTTTTTTTGATTTTATAGATATTTAAAAAATATTTTTTCAAGTTTTGTTTTAATTTATAATTTAATAATACTTTTTTGGCATATTTAAATAATCTTGGATTTTATAATTTTCCATCTTTTGTGAATATTATATTTTAAATAATGTTAGATTCTTAAAATAATTTTTTAATTTTAAATAAATTTTTTTGTGCCACATCAGCATAGAATTTGTCAAAATTAGTCAAAGTCAACATTTATCGTCGGAAATTGAAAAAATTTGGCGAGTTTTCTTTTTTCAGCGAAATTGGGCTTAAATTAATATCTTTTTATAAGTTATTGGATAAATTTGCCACCAAGTATATTTAGTGGTATTAAGTTGCCAACACCGTAAGTTATTGGGGGCTACTTTACAATTTTGCCTAAGAATAAACATCCTCTTTCAAAAAGAAAACAACAACAAAAAAAAAAACACCCCATATTATAAAATGGACAAAATGCCAAATTAACGAGTTTAACCCGTTATGTCGAGTTAAGTTCAAATTCAAGCCTCGTTATCCCGCATAGAAAATAAATATATAAATAATCGAATCTCCCCTCTCTTTCTCTTGTCTTTGCATTCCCATATCGACCATGAAAGGCGCAACAACACAAAACAACCATGAAAGTTATACATGTATTAACTAACAGAATGAAAATATGATTCATATAAAATATAATTAAATCACGACAAGAGTTAGCATAAAATTTTTACCTAGCCCTCATGCAAAATTTAAGGCGACGAACATAATAATTAGTCTGCTACAATAGTAGACAAACTAACATAAACACACCCTCTGTCACCTCGGCTTCCCCCCCATAACCTTCGTCGCCGTCAGCGCCACAACAAGCCACCATCAACCCAATTCAAAACCCTAATTGATGAGTCCAAAAAGTTGGACTACCAAATAAAGGGATACTAACCTCAAAAGAGATCAGCGACCTGAAATAGATCTTGAATACGTCACAGCGACCTGCCAAGCTTTTAACGAACCTCCTAGCGACCTCGCTGGTCCTGCAAAATAGCGCCTCGAACGGGTCGGAGTCCCCACCCCCTAACCCGTTAATACCCTCCGATACTTAAGTCAATAAACAAAATCAACACACAATACTTCTCTTCCAAACACACAGTAATGTGATAAATCAATATCAACTTAGAAAATAATGAGAGGTATGCACCCCTTTTATAGATAACAGAGAAGTCTTCCCCAAGCAAGGGTTACCTTCTCCTACCACAATTCCATAAATACAACAACTGTCTTAGAATTAGAATTCCTCCAATATGCTAAGTTCCCATAAATAATAAACCTCTCACTAAATTAATAGAATAGGCCTGGGCCCATTATTCTTTCCATACAGTCCACCGAAATCTCATAAACCACTCACACTAAGCCCGCAGGCTTGATATTCACAAGGCCCATAACCGAGCTCAAGTACACAGCTCAAACCACAAGAGGTCACGACCCTATATGAGAACTTATCCTCATAATCCAGGTCGCTACTCCACAAACCAGCTCGCTTACTCTTCCACTGAAACCACTCAGCTCGCTCACCTCCCAGAGGAACACCCTCTCCAGGAAATGAGGTCGCTTACCACAAATAACCTCATACATCAAATAATATTACGTATGGACATTTTGGTCCGCATCACTAATATTCCTAATTCCCTCAATTAAAAAGTAGATCCCAGTTCAATTAATACAATAAAACTACAGGTACCAACTCACTATTTCCGTTACTTCACCCTTTGTCGCCATCACACATACGCAATGATGAACATCGCAATCAAAAATTGACGAAGATGGAATTTCTCAACGATTAATGTCAGGGATCCTGACATACATGTGATGTACTATGGGATTAATACTTCGGATTTTTACGTTTCTGGTATTTATGTATATGGGGTTTCAGGTCTGGAAGAAGATTTTAGGCGAGGAAACTTCTGGCCTTCTGGAAATTGAAGAGAGAGAGGGGGGGGGGGGGGGGGGGGAGCGAGCGATGAATGAATATGAGAAAATAAGAAACGATACAAAATTAGAGAAATTACAATAATCCCATCGGGTATGGTGTTGAATACAATTCATGGATTGGCCTAACGGGTGTTATCCGTTAATCTGACTTAACACAAGTCTTTGCTTTACAAAATTATTATTGCACTACGATCAGATTGAATTGGCTTGACCTCCCGGGTATGTTTGAATTATGCTTCGTTTGACATTTTAAAATTTAATATATAACTATTCTTTGTGTCGAGAGTTTTGTGAATAGTAATAACATGTTTTTTTATTGTAAGATATTGAATCATACTTTTTATTGAAATATCAAATTATGTTATAAAGGTAGTTGTGTTGTATTATTCTATTATATTTGATTGTATTATTTAAATACAACATAATAAACATAGAGTACTGTTAATAAATGTTATGATAAGTGTCATATCATAAATTGTTAGGTAAAGTAAAAAACTTGAGTCCTTGCATAAACGAGTATCTATATTTCAAATTCAGAACATTGAGTTTTATAACAAACATGCCCTTAAATAGTCTAAACTTGTCTTATAATTATCGAGTCCATATTAAATATATCAATAGTTCATGTTTTTTGATTTAATTAAATCTAGATGAACTTAGTAAATATTGATTCAAATTAAGATTTCACTTGATCACAAAAGTAATCTTATATTTATAAAACACACAATCATTTATGTACTACATCTACAAAATTCATTCAAACAAGCAAGTCCATTTAAGAGATTTTATATTAACCATGAGTAGAAGTATATAAATTAAAATCAAATTCAAACTATTTGTTGAGATTTTATGAACTAGCTCACGAGCTTATTGAGTAACATGGAATGAACTAATGAGTTAAATATCGTGAAACCTGAATTCAAGTTTCTTAATTTAACGAGCCTCATAAAATGATCTCAAATAATTTTATCTAGAAAAATTTTAAGGGAGCAATTGTTTATGTTGTCGATTTGAAAAAAGATAAAATAGTGAGAAAATATTCAATAAATAAATTATTTCTTAAGTTTGTGAATGGATCTAATATAGAAATGTATTTACTAAAATTTATTGAATATAAAAAAAATTAAAATAATGATTAGTGGTTAGGGTTATGTGTTGATTCGTACGTATTTGTTATGTATTTGTATATATTTTGAGTCATGTTTAAGTCTTTTTGTTATCTTTTTGGGGTTAAGATTAAGCTATTTTGCATAATTTTACATTCTACAACTTTTTTACTTAACTTTTCGATTGCTCGACCATTAATTGGTCCTTTTGAGATAATTTCTGTATTTTCTCATACATCTAGGACGCTTGACGAGTATGGGATTTCAAGAGGATTAAGCTCGTAAGCCGTTACGAGAATCAAGAGACAAGGATAAGAAAATTAGCGCCGAGAAGTAGCCACAAGGACACTCATCCAGTCGGATGGATCTATGAATCGAACTTAATGCACCTACTTTTTAAATAAGTTTGTCAAACGTTAAGTTCACTCGCAAGAGTACGAGGTCACTCGTAGGTTGGTAAGTTGACTCGAGTCGAATCTCTCGAGGAACTAACAATCGGAATTTCCAATGTTTGTTTATTCACAATATCACACACGAACATATATAATTGGGTTTTTGAAATTATAAACTAAGAATCGGAAAGCAATAATGATTATTGAAAACTAATTAAACTAATCATCATGGACTAATTAACCAACTAGAAATTTAAAAGCTTAATTACCTAAGAACTATGAACTAGGATCTTGACAATTGAAGAACAATTAAAGACAAAAGCACCAAACTTATCTCTAAGATTATCAAGCAATTGAATAGCAGGAACTAATTTACCAATAAAATTACTAAGCATAATCAATAAATTCACCAAGCATGAACGATAGCATCACCAAGCATAAACGATAAGCATAAACGAAATTACTACTACGATTATCAAGCACGAGTAAATAAACGAAATTAAAAATGAAAGATTAAATCTATATCAACTAAGAAATCCAAGACTCCAAACATCAATGGTTTAAAATCCCAAGCGAAAGAACAATTATCTAAAAGCATAAATTAACTAAGAACTAATCTAGAAAGCGATTGAAAGGAGTTTAGAAAACTTATTATTATCTAGGAGGCGATAAATCTCCAACGAATCCGGAGTAAGAAAGCGGATCTTGATCGAAGCACGAATCATGAATGAAAAACTTGAGTTTTGGAACTTGAAATCTTCAATTTTCAATCTTGATATTGTATACACGCAATGGGTGGTGGAAACGAGCTCTCGCTGCGTCTCCTAACCCTAGGAATGTGTTATGTGTGTCCAAGACGAGTTATAGATGGGTATATATAATTTTCCCATGACTTGGAGTCCAAGTTTTCGTAAAAAACGCGTTTATGGGACGCTAACGGTCAGCCCAGCGGTAGGGGTTACCGCTAGGTGCTACCGCTAACCTCTCTGTTGCTCCTTAACGGTGGTGTAACGGTTTTCGCGCTGACACTGGGTAACCCAGTGTCGACTGTAACACTTCAAATCGAGGCCCGATTTCGTCAAAACTCCACTCGTAGGCCCACACTCGACTATATCCAGACCAAAATACTTCAAAACACCTGAAATAAATATAAAATTAATTAGTTATGATTAAAATACGATAAAATAATCCAGAGATAAGAAAATATAAAAATATGCTCAATATATCCAACTTATACCAAAATTAACAATAAAAACTAACTAAAACACTAACAAAAATCAAGACAAATTCATGTTAATCAATCTAACATCCGAACGGATTGACCTATGAAATCGCAACCAATCGGATTCCCAACCGGATTAACCTACTAGACTAACATCCGGTCGGATGGATTTGACATCCGACCATATTGGCTGAAAAAGACCCACATCCTGTTGGATTCTTCAGACCATCCGACCGGATGCAAGCATTACAACTCGAATTTTCAAAAGATTTCCAGTTACGCAAGCAATTAATGGGGTGTTTGATGCTACAAAAATACAAGAGGAAAAATGAGGAAACATATCTTGGTTTTTGGGGAACACTCATTGATACCATATAGTGAATGATACATTAGAGCCCTCACGGTAATTCTATACGAGTTCGATCGATGTCGTTAGTTCATCATCTTGAAGAACGTAATATGGGGTTCGTGATAAGCTTCTGGATTCGTAAGCATAGAAGATCATTCCTCCGGACTCGCTGGAGATAGTATAACTTCCACCTTTCAAAGTTGATCGTCCCTTTTTCGATTTAGTATCTTCTTGAACTCTTTTTCCATTTGTAGTTGGTAATTGTTTTGGTTGAATAATTATTGTTTGGATATTTTGTGTTGGAACATTTTGGTTTGTTTTGTTAATCCTTTGGTTTTGATATGATCAGGCATTGTGTTGGATAATTCACTTGATTGATATTCTTGCCACTTTGTAATCCTTTATTTATTAAATGTTCTTTTAGAAGTACGTTTGTCAATGCATCCCAGGTGTTCGATAATATATTCTAACTCTTATTCTTAGTGTAGTCCTTTCGTTAAGATTTCAAATAGTTTTCAATTTCATTTTTAAAATCGTTGCTTAGTTTTGCTTAGTTTTTATAATCGTTAGTTACGTTCTTGTGTAGAGATTGAGGCTCTATTTGCAAGATTAGTTTTTAAATTATAGATTGCCTTTTCAATCCTCTAGTTTTGTTAAGAAACTCAAATCAAAAACCCCTTTCAATTGCGTGTTTAGAATTAGAACTCGTGTTTTTCGATATAATAAACATCGTCGACTCCGTATTTCCACTTTTCGAGAGAATCGACTCGGTTCAACTTGGCAGTCTATAGTGACCCCGTTCTCTTGCGGACGAACTTACTTTCAAAACGTAGACGCGCACTGTTTAACTTATTTTTAATTTTGAAAGAAGCAATTTATTCGACTCATATGCGTGAGTGAGTAGTAAAACTTATTGAAAATTCTATAATAACGATCGGTGATTGAATATTTTATTTAAAAACAATAATTGAAATGACTGCGGAATGAGTTAGAAATATAAACATTTTAAAAAGTGAGGCAATTCATTATGCTCCAAAAGGTCAACAAGTTATCCCGGGAAATATATTGAATTTATTGATTCCCATTTAATTCATTAACCTCCCTTGCGCCCTCTCAAAAAACTCAAACATACCATATTTAATAAATTAATGTTTCTCAAAAACTCTATTTGCAATAACATAATTCTTTATAAGTTATACGAGCATCTCCGTTAGTCGATACTATTATAGTGAAAAGTCTATACTAAAATAGTTTAGTATACGTATCTCTAGCAGTATGAACTAAATTTTGCACAAAAAAGTTCCAATTTATATTTATTTTAATTATTTAATCCCATTTTATTATTATTTGTATTTGATAAACATACATAAATTTATATAATATAATATTTATTAACTGGAGATATTAAATTAGTAATTCATAATATTATGTGAAGATTAATTATATTACGCAAAATAAAGAAAATATAATTCGTAATAATAATATTACAAAAAACATACATTACATGATAATATATTAGAATTCTTTGAATTAAAATACTTATCCCAAAAATGATCAATTTAAATCTTAATATTATAAAATAAAAAGTAAAGTTAATGGACCGAATTAGTTTTCCGTATATTGATATTGATAGTTAATTACTTGAATAGGATAATATTATTTTTGTTACACGAAAAGTTCTTATTTCTCTTAAAATTATTTATTGACTTTTAACTACTTCTAATTAATAGGTAATCATTCCCTGTGCACATTAATTAAAGTTGTTTGTGAAATGTGGAAATAAATCTTTTCTCTCCTTTGATGCTATTTGGAGCCAAAAGTAGATAAGGTTAAAAATGTATTTTTCTATTCCTTTGGTGAGAAATAAATGTTAACTTTTGATCCGCATTGCACTGCTCATTTTCAAAATAAGATCAAACATCGTATGAGATATAGGATAAAATTGTTTAAATAAGTTTTGTTAAACACTCTCTAAATTAAGTATATATTTGGTAAGCACAATATGCCGACATATAACTTATTTAGAAAGCATACAAATTCTTTGTACTCAAACAAGTCTTGTTGTTGGATGGTTTTTTCTTGTTTTGGAAAAGTTTGAACTTATTTCAAATACTATTATAACAAGCGTTTTAACAAAACTCGTGTAGGTTTTTATTGTTGTCCATCTTTAACATGTTTTAACGGGAAATTATACTATTAATACTTATCTTACTTATCGTCGTGGGCTCAGCTCTCGTTAAGCCAGAAAACCTTCGCTTGGCCCATTGTGTTTCAAATAAGAAAGATTTCTTAAATATTATCTAATAACTAAATATTATAAAACTTTTAAATCCTTCTTTCATTATTATAAGTATAAGGAAAAAGAATAGTTAGAAGAGCGTCGGTTTAGTTATAGTTTTCTTTGGCGATTCCTCTCCTTTCAGTCCGAGTGACTTCATACCTCTCGAGATTTCTTTTCTTGATCTGACCTGAGAGGGATAGGGATACTCCCAGGCTAATAGAGATATATCTATAGTAGGGCCTAACAATAAGATTGTTAAGATTCCCCGGTGCGGATCTGAAAGAGTTGCAGCACTCTCAATCAATAGCAGGAATAAAAGAAGAAAACTACCCTGTAGTACAGATAAGGCATTCCTACTATAGAACCGGTATGGAAGGCCTTAAGTAAGACTGTTTGGTTAACGAGATTCTATTTATATTATAAACTTAGTAATAGGAGCAACTGGCTTACTTACACAAATAATTCCAAAAAGGACAGGACTGGCATACTCTTAGAAGGAAGGGACAGAAAGACAGAGATCAGCAGCCCCGAACTCCTCGCTTGGAGCTTCCTATGGCTTCTTATGAGCTACTGCTGTCCTGCCTGTTTGCCCGTTGCCATATGCGAAGAATCCTTTACAACGAAGATATCTCGACCGACGCTTAGTCAGCTAAGCAAAGCAAGCAAAGCTGGAGCTCGGGCCCGTCGATTACAGATCGTCGTGGGCTCAGCTCTCGTTAAGCCAGAAAACCTTCGCTTGGCCCATTGGGTTTCAAATAAGAAAGATTTCTTAAATATTATCTAATAACTAAATATTATAAAACTTTTAAATCCTTCTTTCATTATTATAAGTATAAGGAAAAAGCATCAAACGATCAAAGAGCTCACAACGAGTGGCTTTGACTGGTGTCTACTATATAGTGGTATTGGCACCATAGGCCCTATACGGGCCCAACCAACTTATCAGTCCAGACTGTGGGATTTGTGGCCTACCTCTTGGATGGCCCATAGCTCAAGGTCGCGCTGATCCAATGATCCTAACCGTCTGTTGTAGACACCAGTGAAATCAACTGGGTTGTGAGCTCTTTGATCGTTTGATGCTTTTTCCTTATACTTATAATAATGAAAGAAGGATTTAAAAGTTTTATAATATTTAGTTATTAGATAATATTTAAGAAATCTTTCTTATTTGAAACCCAATGGGCCAAGCGAAGGTTTTCTGGCTTAACGAGAGCTGAGCCCACGACGATCTGTAATCGACGGGCCCGAGCTCCAGCTTTGCTTGCTTTGCTTAGCTGACTAAGCGTCGGTCGAGATATCTTCGTTGTAAAGGATTCTTCGCATATGGCAACGGGCAAACAGGCAGGACAGCAGTAGCTCATAAGAAGCCATAGGAAGCTCCAAGCGAGGAGTTCGGGGCTGCTGATCTCTGTCTTTCTGTCCCTTCCTTCTAAGAGTATGCCAGTCCTGTCCTTTTTGGAATTATTTGTGTAAGTAAGCCAGTTGCTCCTATTACTAAGTTTATAATATAAATAGAATCTCGTTAACCAAACAGTCTTACTTAAGGCCTTCCATACCGGTTCTATAGTAGGAATGCCTTATCTGTACTACAGGGTAGTTTTCTTCTTTTATTCCTGCTATTGATTGAGAGTGCTGCAACTCTTTCAGATCCGCACCGGGGAATCTTAACAATCTTATTGTTAGGCCCTACTATAGATATATCTCTATTAGCCTGGAGTATCCCTATCCCTCTCAGGTCAGATCAAGAAAAGAAATCTCGAGAGGTATGAAGTCACTCGACTGAAAGGAGAGGAATCGCCAAAGAAAACTATAACTAAACCGACGCTCTTCTAACTATTCTTAATTTCAATTATTGTTTTTAAATAAAATATTCAATCACCGATCGTTATTATAGAATTTTCAATAAGTTTTACTACTCACTCACGCATATGAGTCGAATAAATTGCTTCTTTCAAAATTAAAAATAAGTTAAACAGTGCGCGTCTACGTTTTGAAAGTAAGTTCGTCCGCAAGAGAACGGGGTCACTATAGACTGCCAAGTTGAACCGAGTCGATTCTCTCGAAAAGTGGAAATACGGAGTCGACGATGTTTATTATATCGAAAAACACGAGTTCTAATTCTAAAACACGCAATTGAAAGGGGTTTTTTGATTTGAGTTTCTTAACAAAACTAGAGGATTGAAAAGGCAATCTATAATTTAAAAACTAATCTTGCAAATAGAGCCTCAATCTCTACACAAGAACGTAACTAACGATTATAAAAACTAAGCAAAACTAAGCAACGATTTTAAAAATGAAATTGAAAACTATTTGAAATCTTAACGAAAGGACTACACTAAGAATAAGAGTTAGAATATATTATCGAACACCTGGGATGCATTGACAAACGTACTTCTAAAAGAACATTTAATAAATAAAGGATTACAAAGTGGCAAGAATATCAATCAAGTGAATTATCCAACACAATGCCTGATCATATCAAAACCAAGGATTAACAAAACAAACCAAAATGTTCCAACACAAAATATCCAAACAATAATTATTCAACCAAAACAATTACCAACTACAAATGGAAAAAGAGTTCAAGAAGATACTAAATCGAAAAAGGGACGATCAACTTTGAAAGGTGGAAGTTATACTATCTCCAGCGAGTCCGGAGGAATGATCTTCTATGCTTACGAAT
>BMAC01000116.1:977814-995614 GCA_014905375.1 Phtheirospermum japonicum
TTCGAGGGTCTTTGGTAAAAACCAGCCTCCAAAGTAGCGAACCCCAAACCAACTGGTCTGCCAACAGGATTCTTCTTCTCACAAAGGCGGAAAGGAGGACTTCTTCTTCACGTGCTTTGGCCCACCACTTCAGTCACATAGCTTTCTGCCACGTCGAAGAAAAGGAGCTGGCAGCCAATCCAGACCGCCCTGGTTTGAGAGGGATTCTCTACAGATCCATCCTGTGGGCAATCCTTCGAGGAAAAAAGACGGGAAAGGCTCTGAAAGAGTTCGCAAGCTACCTGTTGATCTCCTTCGGATCCTCATTCCCCACTACTGATTCAATACAAGATCTAGCTTTGAGCTCGTCTAGACCTTCTTTCTAGTAGAATTGGATTGTTTAGCATCCCTCTTGCTCTTTCTATCAAAGAAGCGAGTAAACTCACTTTGGTCGAGCTAGTAAACCACCTCATTGGTATGCCCGGTAGATTGAGATACCTGTTTAGCACTTGTGTGAAGGCGTAGAAGGAGAAAGGAACCAGACGGAAGAGAGTCCAGGATCTGAAAGAGATGGACAAGTTCGACATGCATATGTTAAGCATATAGCTAGCGTTCTTTCTTCTCTTGAGCTAATGAGTTATGGATGTTATTGCTAAGGGGAGGGTCGGTGAATTGGATTGGTCCACGGTCCCGGACTGGGGTGCCACGGTGTTTATGAAAAGTGTTAGGAGGCATTCTTCTTTTTTGAGCTGCTGGATTTTGAATTGGGATTTCAATATATCTACTGCTTCTTTTGATCTTATTGATTTGACTTGATAGCATTCTAAATTCAGTAGAGTAGATACACCACGAAGAACTTCGTGTACATAGGAAGAATAAGGTGACTTTGCACCAGTTTCACTTGCTCTTTCTCGGTGGTCCTTTTTCCGTTCAGCGGATAATGAAAGAAGTTCAACATTTTTTGGTTTTTGCTTTTGAATCCAATATTTGATTCTTTTCACATCCAGCTAAGTATTCAAAATCAAAAGATAAGGTATTGTTTCACTATTTTAAAGTTGATTGATACCCGGAAATCCAGTGAGAGTTTGAACAAACATTTTGGCTATCCTTTCATTGAAGACCCCTATGCATGGCTCTCATATACATTTTAAGATGTGTTCTAGGGCAATAAGTTCGGGTGTCGGTACTCATGAGCACGCTTTTTTCTTTATTCTCTTCTAGTAGCGGTAACCTTAGTTCATTGGAAACTCTAAAGGCTTCTTTCTCTTTTATATTAGCTACAGCTAACTACTTGCTTTATGCGTAGTAAGCTTAACGAAAAGGAAAAGTCTACCACTTCTGTCGGACTACTAGCAGGTTCTGGGATCCCCTATAATGAATGTGGCGAATAACCCCCCGCCGGTAGGTCGGGCAGCCTCTGTTCGGTTCGTCTTTCTGCGATGTTGAAGCTGACTTCAACTGGCATTTCCT
The DNA here is from genome assembly GCA_014905375.1 of Phtheirospermum japonicum. Lineage (NCBI taxonomy): Eukaryota > Viridiplantae > Streptophyta > Magnoliopsida > Lamiales > Orobanchaceae > Phtheirospermum > Phtheirospermum japonicum. The sequence continues at coordinate 979,264 of BMAC01000116.1, forward strand.
ATCTATTTATATCATTCTATATGAATATCTTGGCGATGTCATTTTGAATAGCAAGGGAGGTCAACTACGTCAAACCTTCTTCCACAGCTAAAGCAGGTTTAGGTCATACCCCTGCTCAGTTTACATAAGGCTCTACCCCCTTTCATAAAAAAAGGCACAAGGATTGGTCTCGAAAAGGCAACTACCGGCATGGGGCACTGAAAAAAAGGTTTCCTTGTATCGGGCTTGAAACTTTCCTATTGGGGTTCAGTTTTTAATCGGAGCGTTAGTGATAAGGTTTAGACTGCGGAATGAAGTTAGAAATATAAAACATTTTAAAAAGTGAGGGCAATTCCATTATGCTCCAAAAGGTCAACAAGTTATCCCGGGAAATATATTGAATTTATTGATTCCCATTTAATTCATTAACCTCCCTTGCGCCCTCTCAAAAAAACTCAAACATACCCATATTTAATAAATTAATGTTTCTCAAAAACTCTATTTGCAATAACATAATTCTTTATAAGTTATACGAGCATCTCCGTTAGTCGATACTATTATAGTGAAAAGTCTATACTAAAATAGTTTAGTATACGTATCTCTAGCAGTATGAACTAAATTTTGCACAAAAAAGTTCCAATTTATATTTATTTTAATTATTTAATCCCATTTTATTATTATTTGTATTTGATAAACATACATAAATTTATATAATATAATATTTATTAACTGGAGATATTAAATTAGTAATTCATAATATTATGTGAAGATTAATTATATTACGCAAAATAAAGAAAATATAATTCGTAATAATAATATTACAAAAAACATACATTACATGATAATATATTAGAATTCTTTGAATTAAAATACTTATCCCAAAAATGATCAATTTAAATCTTAATATTATAAAATAAATAGTAAAGTTAATGGACCGAATTAGTTTTTCCGTATATTGATATTGATAGTTAATTACTTGAATAGGATAATATTTTTTTTGTTACACGAAAAGTTCTTATTTCTCTTAAAATTATTTATTGACTTTTAACTACTTCTAATTAATAGGTAATCATTCCCTGTGCACATTAATTAAAGTTGTTTGTGAAATGTGGAAATAAATCTTTTCTCTCCTTTGATGCTATTTGGAGCCAAAAGTAGATAAGGTTAAAAATGTATTTTTCTATTCCTTTGGTGAGAAATAAATGTTAACTTTTGATCCGCATTGCCACTGCTCATTTCAAAATAAGATCAAACATCGTATGAGATATAGGATAAAATTGTTTAAATAAGTTTTGTTAAACACTCTCTAAATTAAGTATATATTTTGGTAAGCACAATATGCCGACATATAACTTATTTAGAAAGCATACAAATTCTTTGTACTCAAACAAGTCTTGTTGTTGGATGGTTTTTTCTTGTTTTGGAAAAGTTTGAACTTATTTCAAATACTATTATAACAAGCGTTTTAACAAAACTCGTGTAGGTTTTTATTGTTGTCCATCTTTAACATGTTTTAACGGGAAAATTATACTATTAATACTTATCTTACTTATCGTCGTGGGCTCAGCTCTCGTTAAGCCAGAAAACCTTCGCTCCCCCCCCCCCCCAAAAAAAAAAAAAAAAAAAACTACTATAAAAAAGTTCTAATTTACCCTTACTAACTAATATTTTAATTATTTTTTATTTTAAGTGTTTCTCATTGATTCCCTGAAAGCGAAAAAGAAATAAGGGGATATGGAATTTGAATTGTGGGCAAGTTTTGGCAAAACAAAATAAATGAAAGAGAAAAAAGATTAAGAAATAATAAAAAGAAATAGAAAAGGCTAAAAAAATAAATGGTGGTGACCCCACACATTTTGGCAATACAAAGGAACATTAACCATTACACCAACTTAAGTAGATATATATTTGGAGAGGTCGTTTATAATTATACAAATTAAATCAAATAAATACATATTGTAGTAAGGTTTTGAAATTCTCCACCCCCACCCCCCACCCCACCAACCACTACGTAGATCCGCCTGAGGACAAGGCAAGTCCTACTTGAAGATTGGGTGAGGTGAGATTTTTGTGATACCTAAGGAACAAACAAAAAAACTACTATAAAAAAGTTCTAATTTACCCTTACTAACTAATATTCTAATTATTTTTTATTTTAAGTGTTTCTTATTTTTTTTACAAATTAAACTCAATTCAAACAAAAATGCATACTACTCAATTTTAATTGTATGTTGCTTGTTGCCGATTCCGTTGGAATTTCATACTCCATAGTAAAATTTCATACTTACATCATGGGAATCCATATTACTTTTGCGTTTTGATAGAATTTCATAACACATCACATAATTTCATACTACATTGTGAAAATCATACCATTTCATCAAAATTTCATACTAATTCACGTAACTCCATACTTACATTGAGTTTCATTCTACAAAACTGTTAAATTCTTTTTTCAATTACTCAATGTAAGTATGGAGCTACGTGAATTAGTATGAAATTTTGATGAAATGGTATGATTTTCACAATGTAGTATGGAATTATGTAATGTGTTATGAAATTCGATCAAAGTGCAAAAAGTAATATGGATTCCATGATGTAACCCCCACCCCCCAAGTCAAAACTACTATATAAAAGTTCTAATTTACCCTTACTAACTAATATTCTAATTTTGAGTAGTATGCATTTTTTATTTTTTTTTTTGAATTGAGTTTAATTTGTAAAAAAAAAATAAGAAACACTTAAAATAAAAAATAATTAGAATATTAGTTAGTAAGGGTAATTTTAATTGTATGTTGCTTGTTGCCGATTCCGTTGGAATTTCATACTCCATAGTAAAATTTCATACTTACATCATGGAATCCATATTACTTTTGCATTTTGATCGAATTTCATACTACATTGTGAAAATCATACCATCTCATCAAAATCTCATACTAATTCACGTAACTCCATACTTACATTGAGTTTCATTCTACAAAACTGTTAAATTCTTTTTTCAATTACTCATACTAAATTAAAAATTCTTTTTCCAATTTTTATTCTTTAAATTTCATGCCATTTTATAATATTATGAGATTCTCTTATATACGGAGGTATGAAATTTCATATCGCACCTTATAAAATCTCATCTATACTATGAATAACACACTAACCATATTTCATCCTAACATATAACGGATTTCATACTACTTATCAACTAAATTCTGTTGTAGAGAGAAAATTACATAAACCACGAACCCAATCTTCTCCAACCAGGATCCACCATTTCCACGGCCAGAGGTTCGTTGTTGAACCACGAACCACCAAAATTAGTTGTGTATAGCAGGAAATTAAATCCAAAAACACCACTAACTTCAATGCCTTACAAACTTGAAATAGCAAGCGCCTTCGCCGTAAAGTCAGATATGGAGCCTCAACTCGATCGGACATCCAAACACAAAAACCACACTCATTATATTTCTTATGCGCAAAAGATTCAGCCACTACTTAAACTCCACTGCCCCAACTATGCCGAGTCTCGCCCATAAGCTTTGACCATTCATCCATCCACCGTCGCTGCTATTTTGCCGCCATTGAACTGGCGATTACCTCCAGAATATTATTCACCATTGCCTTCATTAAAGAATAATATCTCACATAATTCTCCTTTTCTCATAAGTAATCTAGAGTTTAGGTCGCTTGGGGCTTCAACTTGGGCCTTATACCTCTGACTACTTGCTTCCACGGGCATGGTCCAACGCCACTATGCTGCGATGGTGTGCACCGCACCATTGGACTCGTGTGTCGTCTGATCCTTCCAAGTGTGTCAGGCTCGACGTTACCTTTTTGATCTTTGTGCGGGTCGGTCGCCTTCACTTATCATAGGCGCGTCCCTCTCTATTGGCTTACTTGATGGTTAAGTCTGACCGACACCAGTGTCCCGATGCTCTTGGGTTATTTAGGCAGTCCCAACCTCGAATCCCTCCCCATCCTTGGCGAGGTGTCCGCGTGATTGGCTCAACACCGTGAGGCTCAGACTTTACCCAATATTAGCCCGACACTTAGTGCCAAGCTTGTGCATCATGGTTATGCACATACGACTCTTCACATTGAGTTCTAAATTACAGGCCATGACATTCTTCCCTGCTCAACTCGTAGTCGTCCTAGGCAATTTCGTCCTCAGTAAGGCCATATCTTGGATGGTTCCACTCTCATCCATGTCATCACCCTCGTCCCGAGTTACCGCATACGATGGAGATGAATCTTATACCGTCACCTCTTTAGCTGCTTCTTGGTTCCAAAAGTCTCAAACATGCTCATCTTATGGTTATTTCACAAGATCATGCATGTTGCTCCCTTGGTTGATATCCCCGTACGCCCTTTCTTGGTCATGCCTTACTTAACCCTGTTTGGGCAAGGAACCTTCATGTGGTCGATAGTGCCACATGAATAACACCTCTTATGTAGTAAGCAATGCCAACTCCATTGCAACATTCAAAGGCTTGGTCCCCACCTTCGCCTTAATAGTCACTGGGTTTGACTTTCCTCGAACAGAAGTCTATTGTGACACCTTCACAAGTGTAGCAATACCTGTGTGCCCCCTATTGTCTTCACGCGTATCAACCCTGCAGTTATTCGGTGCTTGCTAGCAATTAATTCAAGCTTTTTAGTTGCTTACTTATGAAAATTTGTCAAAAGATCAATAGCTTGCTCGCAAGAGAACGGGGTTGCGCGTAGTTTGGCAACTTGACTCGAGTAGTATCTCAAGGAACATACAATCGGAATTTTAAATAGTTTGTTCAACACAATAACGCATACAAATTGGGGGGGGGGGGGGGGGGTGATTGTTTTATTATCTAAGAATTTAAAACACATGAACACTAATTAAAACTAGGAATTTTAATTCAGCAATTGGAACTTATAAACTAGAAAAATTAATCTAAGAACTCAAGCAAGATTAACTAGTGTAAAAGTGAAGCAAATACCTAGAACGAAATGTAAACGAATTAAACTAATCAAGCATGAATAAAAACTGAGCATTAATTAAACTAAGATTACGAATTGCAGCATCAAAAGTATCTAAGGTTTGAAACATGAAATAACTCAAGAACAATTATTAGAAACTACTACTTAATTGCGTAAATTAAACTAAGGAAATGATTAAAGAGTTTAGATTACTTATTAAACTAGAAAGCGTAGTAAATTCTCCAGCTAATCCGGAGAGATTGCGTAGACCTTGCCCGAAAATTGAGTCACGAACTAACGATTGTAACTTGGAGCTTTGCGATCCTCGAATCTTCGATCTTGATCTATTCTTGTTATATGGGATGTGTCGGTGTTGTTCTCGAACCAATAGGATCGTATATTCAGAGTATGGAGAGAGGTCTCTTCTTTTGGGACGGACTTAGAAGCGTTTATATAGTTTTCCCTTAGCTTAGAGCATAAAAAACCCTAAAATCCCGATTCTGGGCCGCCGCGTCGACGGTGCGTCGATCGACGCTTGCAGGGTCTCGGCGTTGACGCGTCTGGCGGGCTTGCGTCGACTGACGCGTGCTTGGATAAACGCTTCAGAAAGTTACGTCGACCTTGCGTCGACCGATGCCTCTTCAATCGACGCTTCAGAAAGTTGCGTCGACCGACACCTCTTCAATCGACGCTTCAGAAAGTTGCGTCGGCTGGGCGTCGATCGTCGCGCACCATAACTCGCGTCGACGGAGCGTCGACGCTCGCGTCGATCGACGCGACAGACAGTCTGTCTCAACTTCTTGATCTTTTTGTTACTCGTTCACCGGAAAGCTCGTTCTCATTCCTTGAACATCAAACTTCATCTACTATCGTGCTGAACTCTTCCGATTACTTAGCTGTAAAGTGAAGAATCACAAATAATCACTTAATTGCATCAATCTAGGTCAAAAAGCAATAAAATAAGCTGAGAGTACAAATATACGAATTAGAGCTTAAACTACCCAACCCATACCAAAAACAATAAGAAAAACAAGCTATAATACTACTAAAAATAAGGACAAATATGTGCTAATCAGCAATATGACTTTAATGTCCCTGATCATCACCATCATTGTTACTGATTCTGCCAACTTAGGTTTTATTGCCACCTAGCTAGCTGCTCCATCTCTCCCAAATGCCCCATTCGTATCTTGTGATGGTTTTGCAAGAACCTACACCTCCACCTTGTCGGGTCTTACTATTACACGTCCCTGTCCGTCTGTGCTCTGCTTGACTCTGGATGAGCAAGAAAACTTTAAGTGTCTGTTAGCACCACATAAGTAACATACCTTAGGTAATAGTGCCTTTGACATTACTAGTCATTCACCCCGTGCCTGACTCGCCCTCGACACGAGCCCTTCTTGGTAAATGGGTTGTGTCTATCCTAACTCCATCATTTCTAATGGTCATTATCGCAGCCAGTTTTCTAAAAATCGCTAGGCGGCCGCTAGGCGCCAGACCAGCGCCTAGCGCCTAGGGCGCCTAGGCGGGGCCTAGAAATTGAGAATAAATACCCTGCATCCAACATTTAATAGTTCAACATACACAATAAAGTCTATGACAATTCAAAATAATAATAATAATAATAATAATAATGATCACAAGTTCAAAACCATTGTTCAATTCAAAATTCTAAATAACGTAAATCCATAGCGCACACACATTACAAAATCAAAATAACTAAATAAGTACCATTTAAGCATTAGAAACAACTAATAAACATAACATAAGTACTAACTWGCAACACCAAGTGGATCTTCTTCTTCTTCTCCATAATCATCTAATACACGCTCTTCATCCGACTCAAATTCAAARTCATTCTCATTCACTTCTTCTTCATCCTCGGATTCAAAATCATCYTCCCCAAGCTCTCTCACTATTGAAGGCTCACCATCAAGTCCATCACCCACCTCATCATCATCATCAGATAACCCATGAATAATCCACTCTTGTGCTTTACTTGCATCACTAGCAAGAAGCACATCTCTATCTTTTCCCCTCTTGCGTTTGTTTAATAAACGTGAATTGAATTGAACATATACTAGATTATTTAATCGTGAAACATCTAGTCGATTCCTCTTTTTAGTATGAATCTGTAAACAAAATGCAACAAAAATAAAATTATTTTCCATGTTCTACAATATAAACATAAAAAAATTGTTATTTCTTAATAAGATAATAATGATGGAATAAATTTATAAGAAAAAAAATAATGAAAGTAAATTAGTCATCAAACCCCTTCAAATGCACTCCAATTCCTTTCGCATCCAGATGAGCTAGTGGTTAATGACAAGATCCTCGTGGCAATTTTTTGCAAATTAGGTGTCGCATAACCATAATTTAWCCACCAAGTTGCTACATAAAGTCAAAAAATAATATAATAAATTAACGACTCATTAATAGTTAATATTTTTAAGTTTTAATTTTTAAAGGAATAATAAAAGATTAGAAATGAAAATTTTCTTTTACCTGGATCAAACTTGTCATCATTTTTCTCACATCCTTTCGCGGCAATGGCCCTTGCAAAAACTCCTCCTTTGGTTTTATAAATTGGCAACTCACCATTCATAACTCTATCATTCAAAGGAAAGTTTCCATGACAAATAATATAAAGACATTCAATAGCTCCATCCGAGACAACTTGATCTAAAATGAGATTAGGATCCTTGTAATGATAATAAGGATTCAATAGATAAGCCATCAAATGCAACGGGGTGTCCAATCTATCTTTCATCTTCGCATCCATTATCTCCAAGATGGGATCGTAGTTTTTGGGATAATTATTTAGAGCATTTTTTATATCTTCCTTTGCTTGCAAAAGCTCCCCATATAGAAATCCCATTGATGGCTTTCCATCCGCATCGGCAATGCAAAGTACCTTCACCAAAGGTGCAAAAACGGTCAAGCAAGATCTTACACCATTCCAAAAACCAATAGCCATTACGGTATTATAACTTGCTTGTCCTTTGACGGTCTTAGACCATTTGCACTCATCCCACTCAGAGCTACTAAACATTGCCTTCAATTGCGCTTTCTTATCCATCAAACTTTGCAAACTAAGGAATGAAGATGCAAATCTTGTCACCCCGGGCCTCACTATGTCCTTTTTCTTTGTAAAAGATATCATCATGGCTAAGGTCTTATGATGTGCATATATGAAGATGGTCAAGGCTTTAGCTTGATCGAGGATCTTCTTGAAGCGGGGTAGTTTTCCAATGCCTTCAAGTATGAGATTAATGGTGCGCGCCGCACATGATGTCCAAAAGATAGTTGGCCTTTTCAAACGTAATAGTTTTGCCGCTCCCATATTGTTTGAAGCATTATCAGTCACTACTTGAACGACATTCTCAGGCCCAATTTGCTCAATGCATTGATTAACGTACTCGTAAATCATTTCACTCGTGTGTGCTACATCGGACGATTCCTTAGAAGAAAGAAATATTGTACCTGCTTTCGAATTAACACACAAGTTCATGATGCTTCTTCTCTTTCTGTCACTCCAAGCATCAGTCATAAGCGAGCAACCATTTTGTCTCCATGCATCTTCATGTGACTTAACTTTGGCTTTGGTTCTCTCGATCGCTTTTTTCAACAAAGGCTCTCTTATTTCGTATTGGCTCGGAGGTTTCCACTTTGGTCCAAATTGACCGACTGCTTCAGTAAATAGCCTAAAACTTTCAAGATCAAATGCATTGAAAGATATGCCGGCTTCATAAACCCAATCGGCAAAATAATTTTTCACCGTATTAGATCTTTCTTTCCAAAGGGCATCATTTATGTTTTGTTCACGCACTGTCTTTGCCACATTTAAGGATGCTTCAGGATTAATGGATGTAGCAAATTTGTCAATTGGACCAAGAGAAAGGGATGGCCTTGAGCTTAGTGACTCTCTCAACTCATCTTCTTCTTCTTCAGGAGACTCAATTCCCAACCCCTTAATATTTACAGATGATATCAAAGCTTCTTCGTGTTGTTTCAACTTTGTCTTCTTGGCTTTTGCTTCATTAATGGCATTTCTACATTTAGCTTGATCTTCACTTGAAGCTCTCATACAAGGAACTACATTGCCTTGAATTCTAGCTATGTGCTCCTTCAATCTACGAACACCCCCAGACATAACCTTGCCGCATAACTTACATTTTACCTTGTCTAAGTTGGTTGGATTAGCTAAGATGCCATATTCCCAACCAACATCATTTGATTTTCGTTTAAGATGAGACTCGCTCTCAGATGAAGGTCGAGATTCACATGGATTGCTATCGGTTGCCGAATTGCTAGAAGCTTCCATTGAGTACCTACACAACAAGTGAATATGGTAACTATCAATTTGTGTGGTCTTAGCTCGGCTATGACGTGCTTCACTTTTAAAGTAAACAAGATCAAACAATGATAATTGAACTAATAAAATAAATAATCAATATAGTTTGAAGCTAATTTATACTATAAATATATGTTGATATTTGTTAAGCTAATACTTAAATAACTATTCTAATGAATCTTAGCTCATTTATAATCTTATTAATTAGATTTCTAGGCTTCATTAAGGATGCTTCAGCTGGCATTAATTAAATAAATTTAAATACATCAACTTTCTTGATACGAAAACCACATCAATTAATAAGGATTCAAAATTTCCTTTGAAAAAGAAAAAAAAAATGCACTTTGATCTTCAAACATATCTACTACCACCAAGCTACTTACCATACTAATCACAAACAAACTACAAATGGTGAAAATTATGATTCGCAAGGGCTTGAATACAAATTTTTCTTTGTGGCATTTCATCGAACACCTTGAATACATGTASATAACAAGTATTTATTTTCTCAATTTCTCCTTGTTAATAATAACAATCATCTCCATCTCCTCAAATCAACATCCAATCCAAACAATACAAATTTAGTAGTTCATTTATACTATACTTTATATTTATTTCATAACCAAAAAAATCGAAAAACTAAAAAAAAAAAACTGAAATAGAAACATACCAGGCTGTGTGGGGAGGGGAGCTGAGGAGGGCGGCGGCACAGGGACGTGGCGGTGTCAGTTTATTTTTTTTCTTTTGGTTCCTTCCGCCATTTGTTTTGTTTTGGTCCAAGGTTTTGTTTTTTTGATTTATGTTTCTGTTCCTTCTGCCCACTGCCCAGCCGCATGTAAAATTTTTAAAAAGGTTACCAATGAAACGACGTCGTTTCATTTTTAAAAAAAAATAAAAAATTAAACGCCTAGGCGCCGAGGGGCGCCTAGGCGGCGCCGAGAGCCTCCAGCGCCTTTTCCCCCCGATTTCTGTAAATTGTCGGCGGCTCAGGACCGCCGAGCGCCTAGGCCGAGTTTTAGAACACTGATCGCAGCCACTATAGACTCATCCTATGATTTCACCTACTTGGTGTAGATTGCAAACGGTGAAGGCTCAACCCATAATTTTATCTTATTGGTTGGTTGGTTTGAAAGGCTTTGAATAATCTTCTCTTGCACTTTCTTCACAAGAACTGGCACTGCTGCTTTCTTCATCGCCGTCGCACTGCGATCCTTTTTGTCAGTCCCTCACTTAACTCTAGATGGGCAAACGAACTTCCAATGATCCGTCGCTCCATAGGAATAACAAGCCTTGGGAAAAAGCACATCTAGCTTCTCCACGTGCACGTCTCCATTGGTCAGCCTTTGGTGCACGCCTTGCGTCCTATCCGCAAGTATTCAGCAAATTGGGCTAGTTAGTTGCTTCACTACGATGATAGCTTCAGACATGTCCCCCACACATGCTCTTGAGACCGACATCTTGAATTGAGGTGACAGTCCCTCGATGAACATGTACATCTCTCCTTATTGCATCGTGGTCACAATCTCGAGTACCAATTATGAGAACTCTCTCACATACTCCCTGATCGATCTGGATTGTGTGAGCCATATCATTATCATTCGTCCCTCGAACTCCACATTGGTAGGCCTAAAATAAGGCTTGATTGTCGCTTCAAAGTTTTATCAACTTCCCATCTTTGTGATGCTCCAATCAAATATCCATTTTGATCCGCCTCCACCACAACAACGCTGCTCCCGTTAGAAATAACAGAGCAGCTTGGGTCATTGTGGCATCCTCAGTGATTCCGATAGTCGCCATTTACCGTCCTAACCTCTAAAAAAAGTCAACCTCTAAAAAAAGTCATTCAAGGCTCAAGTGCTTTTTGATACATCGAGAGGTTATGATCTAGGATGATCCACCGGTAGGGTGGCGCTCCCCCACCAAACTCTTTTACCGGCCACCACTCTTTCTACTAGGGTTACCTTCTCCCGAAGATCCCAAATCTGCTCAAAAAACTCGGCTTGCATCTCACTTAAATCGTGAGTGGATATGATCTCACACGTCCTCCATCACTCCTTTCATCATCTCTGCATCTCGCTCCTGCAATACCATGGATCCAACACTAACATCGCTTTTGTTGGCAAAACCCACCCAACTAAATCTGATACCAGTTGTCACAATGCAATTTGTCGCATCGTCAGAATTGGTAGGATGATTAGGTCTGATATCACCCGTATCACCCGTATCAGAGGAATTAGTTGCCAAACCAGCTTTGATACCATGTGTCATGGGGTCGATTCTATGGCCCAGTGGAAGCACCCATGTGGCATTAACATGACCACTCCTTGCTATGATGTGGCCATGCCCAGCAGGTAAGTGGAAGCACCCATGTGGCATTAACATGACCACTCCTTGCTATGATGTGGCCATGCCCAGCAGGTAAGGCTTTCTTCTCGCCCTTAAGCGAGCACAAAAGCGAACCCAAAATGGGGAGAAAAGGACGTATGAGGAATTGAGGAATAATAATGAAGAGTAATAACAAAGACGCCATGGTTTTCCCCAAAACAAACCATTTCACGTTTATTCTCGTTATGCGTAATTTTGCTCTATCATATGATATGTATACAAGGAGGGGAAGACCCTTGTTTATACTTGACAATGCAGATATGGTTAGAGTTTCTTTCCTCCCTCCTCGCTTCCACCATACCTAAAAAACCCTATACATGGTAAACTCTAGTTTAGGTAATAATTACATAAGAGCAGAAGATCTCCCATGATTCTCGCCTTGTCTCCTAAGTAATATAGAGTTAGTTTTAGTCGCTTGGGGCTTCAACTTGGGACTCGTCAGTGCACCTCCAGCTACTTGCTTCCATGGGCTTAGCCCAACGCTGCTGTGTTGCCATGGTGCGCGCCCGCACTGTCTGTCCCGTGTGCCGTCTGATTCTTCCCTTTCTTTAATCCACAAAGGTTAAATTATAATTACAATGCAAGGTTAAGGATTTTTAGGCGAATTCGTGGTAGTCTTTCGATTTTATTTCGTTCTTATTCTACTTTCTCCAGGTGTGTCAGGCTCGACATTATCTTCTTGATCTTCTGGTGGGTCGGGCACCTTCGCATATCATAGGCGCAACTCTCTCATCTGGCCTGCATGATAGCTGAGTATGTACGTTCGGCACCAGCGTCCCGATGCTCTTGGCTTGTCCCGGCCGTCTCGACAGTACCACCCTCGAATCTCTCACCAACATATATCAATTTTCTTATTAATTACTGGTATTTTATTATATTCTGTTTAGACATACGCAAAAACTTATATCAGGTGTACGGAAGATTTTCATTAGACAATCATATTTTTTTAACAAAAATATATATTGTAAAGGTAAAATGTCATACTTTTTGAACAAAATGTATTCTTTTATATTAACCATGACTTTGACCTTAAAAACATGTATTTTTATTCAAATAGTACGGAAATCTAACAAAAATTTCCGTCCACCAACCTAATTATTTATATTCGGATCAAAATAAGGTCAAAAAAAATCTAATTGCGCCTTACGGACGCGTACGAAGATTTATGCAAGTTTAGTAATAATAATAAGTAATATTTAAATAATAAACTCCAACTTCGTGATATTTGTCCAACTCCAACCATTTATCGAACATGTATGTTTGGCTCCTATGAATGTACCATAGCAATTATGAGGATAAAGAAGCATGATAAATTGACTAGTAAAAAACCCAATGCTTAATTTTAGGTGAAACTAGGAAAGAGTCCTTGGTGGATAAATTATTAACCTCAAAATTCAACAAAATGATTTTTTTGGTAAATAATATTTGTTCTCAGATGGTTATACTTTTAAATCGTAAATTTCCGACTGAAATACTTACCAACACTCGCATGATTATATACCATATCTTCATTTGATTATTCGATCCTCATTTGACTGTGCAAAGGGTAAGAATGACTTTTTATGTTGAATTCTCATTGATTTGGAAAGTCAGGTTGGGGCGTGGCGGTAGTCATTTTCTGATTGAAGAAGCAATTCCTCAAATTTAATCCAAACTGATGATTAGATAGAATGACAACGATGTTAAAAGGTGAGATATAATTATGAGCTGCATATTGAAATGTTGGTAGACAAGCTTCCCTCAACTAACTTAAACCTAACATAAAAAGAAATTAAAAAGAAATGAAGGACTTAAAAGTATCAACGAGGAGAAACATGGATGTGAAGGTGCAAGCTTCCCGTACAACTTTTCAGGTGGCACGAACTAATGTGGTTGGAATTAAATAGGGCCATCTTCTCACGTTGTCTAAATACCTCTCGTTTAATTTAATTTTGATGCAAGGATTTGGGTTTATTAAATAACTTGTTTAATACTCCTCGGGATTCATAAAAAATTAAAAAAAAATTGTGAAAATTATGAAATTCTAAATTTAAAATAAAAAATTGAAAGAATGTATCAATTGTGCCATGTTCAATTTATTAATTATTATATTTTAATATTTAGATTAAGTTCGTTAATAATTATATTCACATACTTATAAAAATTTAAAAGATATCTCATTTCAACTCGTCTCTAATTTATATTAATTAATTATTATGAAATCATTTTATATTTTTTTGTTTATGTTAATTTTGTTAATAATTATAGTTATATTTTTTGAAAATTTCAAAAGGTCAAAAACTTTCAAACATTCTCGTATTGTGTCATTGTCTAATAAATATTAATTAATTATTATTATATAATTTTATTTTTTAATATTTAGATTGAATTCATTCTTAATATTTAGTTACATACTCCAATTATTGCAAATATATCATAATTTACTTATACAGAATATTTAAAATTTTAAAAATAAATTATTTCAACTTTTATTATAAATACAATTTATTTAGTTATTTTCATAAACAAGTTTTATTCTGTAATTAAAATTATTTCATATGTAATTTATATTTTAATTAAAATAATTAATTTATATTTTTTCTAGTAATTATATATGATTTATTTACTTTTTTATATTAGGAGTATAAAATAAAATTATTGAATTATATAAAATAAAAGAAAAGAAAACTATTAAGTTAGGCTAAATATAATTAAAAATATATATTAAATTAGGCAATATACATAAAAGGAAAATATCAAATTAGGTATATATTATACTCGAATGACACACAAGCAACCAAAACACCAAAAATTTTATTATCCAAGTGAAACATATGTAGCAAAGACATAGATTAAGAGAATTTTGCATTAATATATATATATTTACTAGTTTAACACCCGTGTGTTACACGGGATTTATCAAAAGATAAATATAAAAAACATTTATAATAATTATAGAGTTTCTAAATCTAAAAATAATAAAAATTCAAATGATATTGTATTCTCAACTTGTGTCTTCTACAAATGGCTAGTTACTATTTATTAACTATTATTTTTATTGTTAAATAATTTTTTATTTTAATGTTTAGATTAACTTCGTTAATAATTTCATATTCACATACGTAAATAAATTCAAAACTTGTTACATGCTCAACTCGTATCTAGTTTTTATTTATTAATTAATTATTATTAAATACTTTAATATTTCAATTAAATTCTATAAACACGTGTGTTACACTAAATTTTATCAAAAGATAAATATAAAAAATTATATATAACCATTATAGAGTTTCTAAATCCAATAAGAAAAATTCAAAATATATCGTATTCTCAACTCGTGTCTTCTACAAATGGCTAGTTACTATTTATTAACTATTATTTTTATTGTTAAATAATTTTTATTTTAATGTTTATGTTAAATTGGTTAATAATTTCATATTTACACATGTAACTAAATTCAAAACTTGTTACATGCTCAACCCATATCTAATTTTAATTAATTAATTATTATTAAATATTTTAATATATAAATTGAATTCTATAATAATTCTTAGTTACATACTTAGAGAAATTCAAAAATGTTATATTCTCAACCCGAATTGTAATGTACTGGTGTCTAATTAATATTTATTAGTTATTATTACATAAATTTATATTTTTGTATTTAAATTAAATTTTTTAATAATATTTAGTATAAGTAACTTTTCTTTTAATCAAGATAAGTATTTGGATTTTTTTTTTCCAATTATATATGACCTATATATTTATATTAGAAGAATAAAATAAAATATTGAATTAGATAAACTATAATCAAAGGATAATATCAAATTAGGAAAATATATATATATATAAAAGATTAAGTTAGGGAAAATATAATAAAAGGATATTTATATATATATATATAAAGGCTAGCGTTTCTAAAAATATTTCTCAAAATTTTCCCGCCCATTTTACATACTATCTGTAGTGTACATATTTATTATCTGTATAATTATTTATATAAACATTCTTTTGGAAATTATGATTTATATAAATAAAATACTGAATATATAAAATAATCATGTATAATAATAAATAAAATCTGAGAAAAATAAAAATAACATAATTTGTTTTGAAGAAAATATATATTATAAAAAATTATTAAAAATAAATATATAAATATATGTAAATAATTAGTTAATAAATTTGAATGACCCAAAAAAGCAAAAGCAAAACATAAATATTTTTTCAAATGCTTTAAATAAAATTAAAAATATTAATAAAATCATATAGATGAAAATATAAGAACTTATAATTAAACTATAAATATTTATTTCATAAATATGAAACAAAACCGAAAATTCAACAATTAAATAAAATTAAAGAAAAAATTCATAAAATAAGTTAAATTAACTTAAAAAATCATATTTAGATTCTATAAAATTGTTAAATAAATATAAAAATTAAAGAATTGATAAAAATATAAAATAAGATAAAAAACAATAATAACAACTATAGGGATGGCAATGGGTAATGAACCCGATGGGCACCCGTAAAAAACGCCCATGATGGGTAGGGGAATTACTCATTTAATGGGTATGGGCACGTGTATGGGTAATTACCCATAATATTTATTGGGTACGGGTACGGGTATGGGTACTTTAGTACCCATCCCACCCCATACCCATACATATAATATATAAGTAATTATACACACACACACAC